>JAPPVO010000002.1:162974159-163429865 GCA_030407325.1 Camellia japonica
CTCAACTATATAATGATAAGTCGCGGACTTGCACATAGGCGAGGATTCGAACCCACACTCCTGACACTGGATACAATTTGCCCAAGCCCGGAAAGTTCGTCCTACCAACCATATGTATTGTTGCCCGGGTGGCTGGCCCTAGGAAGAGTGGAACTTGGGACCTCAAGGATTATGCCTCAAGGCCTTACCAAATTGCCACACTCCCTTGGGTTCTCTTTCTCTCCTATTATTCATCCTTTCCTAAATTGAAAAAAGAAAAGCCAAGAAAAAAAGGAGTAAAACTTTTCCTATCAACTTCCAACTTCCAAGCCTATGGAAACTTTTTCCATTGACACCTTGAAAAGTTATAGGTCATCCAATGAACCAACCCACTCATACTTTTGCCGTCCAAACACATTGCATACTTAAGTTTTCCCCCCACACCATCTGATCATCAACTCATCTTTTAGTTTCAAATATTTTTTTTCCTTGATAGCCAATTATATTGAAGTTTATATACAAAAAAGAAAAAAAAAAATCATTTTGAATTGTGAAAAAGTGTAGTAATTCTCATTTTAGCACTGCTTTCAAGTTACAAGAATGACTTTGGTAATACAATTACAGTGGAATCGTTTCTTCTTTTTTTTTTTTCTTGTTTTGAAACTTATATTCATGGTTAGAATTCAAATTCCTCCACTTTGACATTTTGGTTGTGCTTAATTTCTTCTTTTGATCATACGACTAAATATTGTGATCCACTTCTTACGTGAGTTATCTTAAACCCAAGAAGATATCGCTGAAAAACATATTGCAATTATAAATTAACTTAAGAATAATAAAATAAACAGCAAGCATCCCAAGCAAGCCACTAAGCAATAAAACATGATTCTTCATCTCCTAGATACCTTCAAAATTGACAAACAATGATTGCACAGTAAAACACACCTGGATCTCTCGAAGATGATCAGGAATTTCTTTTAAAAACCGTGATGGCTGAAGCATCTGGAATGAATCACACTGATGTTCAGAAAAAGAATAAGAACCAAAAAGTAAAACAGAATTGTTATACAGATCAAACCTGCCAATTTGAGTCCATAATAACATAAAGAATGAAAAGTTTTTTCCGAGCACGAGTCATCGCCACATATAGCAATCGCCGCTCCTCCTAATAGTACATATATATTTAAAAACAAAACAAAACTAGTTGAGTACCACACAAACATTGATATTTGGAAAAAGGGGGGGGGGAAAAAAAAAGCATGACACAGTGAACAAAAAAAAATTCATGAGAGAATATGTTTACCTCAATTGAATTGCAATTTTCCTTCAGAACACCATTGAATTCATGCAACAAAGGGATTTCAGATTCATTCACCTGGGGCATTCATTTAAGCATTAGATTATTGCTTGACAACTTCCAACAGAAATGATGATGTCTTTTATTCATATTAAACTGACATGCTAATCACAATTTTACAAGTAACAACAAAATTTTGGCCAAAGATAGGACAAGGTGTGTGCACGTCTTAAATATGTGTATGTATACATTGATATGAATATTAATACAACAATCTATGTATATATAAAAATGTTACTCTGCAGCCACCAGTACAAATCCTTTTACCACCAAATTTGAGCTCAACATTACAAGTGATCTTCTAATCAAACTAACCAGGTGAAGTAACTTAAATAATAAATATTTTTTTCAAATAAATTATCAATAGATTAAACGCTTTCAAAGCTCATCACAGAGATTCTATTTTATACCAAGTACATTACACCACATTCTAATGTTCACTTTCTTTCCATTTGTATCATAACATGCCACTTCTTTCTTCCTTTCCTTTTTTCCATTAGGTAATCAAGAATCACTTCAATCTCTCTCTCTCTCTCTCTCTCTCTCTCTATGTATATATATATATATATAGGCTTCAATTCCCAATCCAGTTTACGTAAGCTACTGTGTCCTCCAAAAGGGGTAATCTACAATATCAAGAGGCTCAAACACCACAATTAATCCAGGAGGGGAATGGAAAGCCAAACAGAGCAACTACACTGATGGGGAACGGAAAGGCGTGGGATGAAGGGAAACTTAAAAACTATGTAATTTTATTTATTAGGGTTTTGACCCTTGTTCTTTTTCTTTCTATGTTTTTATTCTTCTTGATATCTTTGATCTTTTCTATTGGATCAATTCTCCATAATTTCTGGTTTTGAGATCAATACAGTTGAACGGATTTCTTAATAGCCGTTCTGGATCACACACACAGCAGTGACCTGAGCCCACACAGTTGTGTACATAGGTCTGCTATGATACAAGTAACAAGCCAGGTCCACCCCCAAATCATCTAGCCTACGATATTTATTGTGTTCAGCTCATTCATTCTTCTGACATGGGACTCAACAGAAGCTAGTGCAGTTCATGGCCACCGCTACAGTTTGCAACTCAACAAGTTGAAATCCACACATAGAACCTTACGTAAATCCCACCTACATTTTCTTTTGATCGAACAAAAAACAAATCCGTCACTTCTTTCAGAAAATGATTTTATTTCAAGAAAGGAGCAGAGGGCCTTGGATTCATGTAGCCGACCCCATTTGATGGTAAAGTACATCTCATGGCTTTCCTAAATGTGGTTTTGCCTTTCAAATGTCAGAACTAATGAGAAATCTTCCCATTATGTGAAATGCACATGTCCAATTCAGCAGATGGAACTAAATTTGTCAGCAATTCACCACCCAAGAGATAATGGAGAATAAATAGCTAAGAGTTATACCATGCTCCAGTCCAAACTTTTTATTAGGTGAAGTGGAACCGCAAATGCAATACAACATACTCTATTAGACTACATATTGTTACTTTGAAAAAACCGCTAGGTTACTGACAATTATGCAAAATGAACATCAGTAGAAGAAGTCACTTCTCAAGGATACCTTGACTATGAAAACATTATCCCACTCCAGGCCTTTTGACTGCACAGAAACGAAAAGAAGGGAGATGTGAAGAAAGTAAGCCAAGGTTATTCTCAAACATCTACATTGACAGACACAGGAATCTCCATGGAAACAAAAGGAAACATCTAGCTGTTTAGAAAGAGGAAAAACCTGATGAATGGTAGTCAGGGTAACACCATCTTTATTGTTATGTCTCCTTGAACGAAAATTTTCGCTCTCCCTTTCAGATATATAATCAATAAAAGCTTTAAGTACATTAATGCAGCCTTTGTCTTCCTCTACGTTATCTCTCCCCTCTTCTGGCATAATAAATCGTGTTGACAAAAACTCAGAGACATCATCCAGTAGATACTGGAGCACCTGCATAATGAAGCATCCAAATTCCATATCACATATTGAGTGCTGAAGGAATAATTGTTATGGCCAGACTCATAAGTTTATACAATTTAAAATTTCAAAGGAAATAAATGAGGCTGTGTTTGTAATGATAATAAAAACATAGACAGTTCATTCCACGTTAAGAGTCACTTGGAAAGATGGCAAATATTGTTTTTCAGTCCATTTAATACCATATAAGCTTTTCCTTAGATATTGATCATATCCCCTCAAAGGAACTCAATGAGTAAAGAGCTAGAAAAAAATTGTAATATTCTCTTTTTTGACTTTGTTAAGTAGTGCAAGTTAAGACTGTCATTATAAAGAATTAGCACCCTAATGTATGCATTTATATGGCTTGGTATGAGCAAAAATAATAATAATAATTAACAACAATCATGGATAAAGATTTCTCTTCAGACAATATTTTGCTGACAACACTCGTAGCATAAGCATGTCTCTGTGAAGCAATCAGCAATCATGTTTAAGTATGACAATGATCCTTGACTCTCTCTCTCTCTCTCTCTCTCTCTCAACTTTGTATAATGGTACCAGACCACAAAGGTTTTGTATTACGTTTTAATTGCACAGCATGCTTGATACTTATAATACTTGCACATGTTTAATCCACATGGAGGAAAGATTGGCCCCACATGAGAAGATATGTTGAATGTATAAAGTTACACCCTCTTTTATAGCGTAAACTTTTAAATGAGGTAGTTAGAATCTATAATGAAGCAATTTAGGGTTAAGGTTTAGGAGGAAGAAGAAGAGATAAGAGAAGAGAGAGAATTTTTATATATCTTGAATGAATCTATTAATTACATCAGCAAAATAGATATACAAACCCTAACAGAGTGATATGGCCATCGTATCCTCAACTTAAGTAAATATTAACATAAGAACAATAAAATAGAAAATAATAACTATTCTAACACTCCTCCTCAAGTTGGAACATAGAGATCAAACATGCCCAACTCTGCAAATAAACGATGAAATGAAGACCGAGCAAAGATTTAGTGAGAATATCACCCAATTGGTCTTCAGAACGAACATAAGAAGTCACAAGTTGCTTGCGGAGTAAGAGATCACAAATGAAATGGCAATCAACTTCTATATGTTTGGTTCGTTTATGAAACACTGGATTGTTAGCAATGAAGATAGCCGCCTGATTATCAGAAGACATACGCATAGGAGTGGGAACAGAAAAGCCAAAACCCTGGAGAAGAGACTGAATCCAGAACATCTTAGAAGCAATATGAGCCATGGCAAGGTACTCAGCCTCGGCACTAGAACGAGCAACAACAGTCTATTTCTTGCTACGCCAAGTAACAAGATTACCACCAATAAAGGTACAATAGCCGGAGGTGGTGGTCAATCTTATTACCAGCCTAATCAGCATCACTGAAATCGGTGACAGACAACGAGGAAGATGGCCGATAGAGCAAACCCCGACCGGGGGCATTCTTTAAGTACTGCAAGATACGACACACAACAACAAAATGAGGTTGGCGGGAAGCATGCATAAACTGACTAACCACTCCCATGGCATACGTAATATCAGAATGAGTGACAATGAGATAGATTAACTTCTCAACCAACCAACGATAACAACCAATATTAGGAAACAAGTCCCTGATTTCAACATCAAGTTTGACACTAGAATCCATGAGAGTATCACTAGGACGAGTGCCTAAGAGGCCAATCTTAGTGAGAAGATCAAGAACATACTTCCGTTGGGAGAGAGATAATCCTTGAGAAGAGCGAGCAATTTCAATTCCAAGAAAATACCAAAGATAAACCAAGTCTTTGGTCTGAAATTGTTGTCCCAAATTGTGGAAAATAATTAATGTATAGAAAAATAGAGAAAGAGAATAATTGAATGTATTATTGATTGATTCTTGATTAATGTAGAATGTATACAATGACTCTCCTATATATAGGAGAGGAAGACAAATAGACTAACACACACACCTACCACACTATACACTCACCTACCACACTAACACTCACCTACCACACTAATACTAACCTAACACACTCACATAATATACTAACTCACTCACCTACCACACTAAGGTAGAGTAGGTGTGGAGTTTTTATTTTTACATTCAACAGCCCCCCTCAAACTCAAGGGGGTTAGGAACTAACCAACTTGAGTTTGGAGAGAGTAACAAAACAGGAAAAAATAATCTGACAAATAAAATAAAAGTGGATAGGAGACACTGTATGGTCGTGTCAGACCGTTGTAGAAGACCGTATGGTTATGGCAGACCAAGGTAGAAGACAGTTTATGGGGTCATGTCGGACCGTTGTAGAAGATAGTTTATGAGGTCATATCGGACCGATGTAGAAAACAGTTTACGGGGTCATGTCGGACCGTTGTAGAAAACAGTTTACGGGGTCATGTCGGACCGTTGTAGAAAACAGTTTTCGAGGTCATGTCGGACCGTTGTAGAAGACACTATACGGCTGTGTCGAACCGTTGTAGCTGAGAACCGAAATCAATGTCGGAACAGTTTATCGAGTCTTGTCGGACCCATATAGGAGCTAACCGGAATCAATGTCGGGACAGTTTACCGAGTCTTGTCGGACCCATATAAGAGCTAACCGGAATCAATGTCGGGACAGTTTACAGAGTCTTGTCGGACTCATATAGAAGCTAACCGGAATCGAAGTCGGGACAGTTTACAGAATCTTGTCGGACCCATATAAGTCGCACCCTCAAAAGGCGTGCCATCAAAAGGCGTGCCATCAAAAGACGTGCCATCAAAAAGCGTGCCATCAAAAGACGTGCCCGACAGCCATCAAATACTGCTTCAAATCAGCAATACTAGTGGAATCGCTCCCAGAAATGATTATGTCATCAACATAGGTAATAAGAACAATATTCTCAATGGACAAGTGGCGAACAAAGAAAAAGTGATCAAAGGTGGAACAACGAAAACCATAGACGATCACAACAGCACTGAAACGATCAAACCAGGCACGAGGGGACAGCTTGAGACTATACAGCCTTCCGCAATCGACAAACAAGATGCTCATGACCGGGAACAACATATCCAAGGGGTTGATCTATATAGACTTCCTTTTGGAGATCGCCATAAAGAAAAGCATTCTTGATATCAAATTGATATAAAGGCCAAGACCTAACAGCAACGGAGAGAAGGATCCGAATAGAGTTAAGACGAGCCACAAGAGAGGAAGTCTCCAAGTAATCAACACCATAGGTTTGTGTAGCCTTTGGCTACCAAGCAAGCCTTAAGCCGCTCAACAATCCCATCAAGAAGATACTTAACAGTATAAATTCAACGACAACCCACAATAGATTTGCCAGAAGGTAGAGGAGTAAGTTCCCACATCTGATTCTTATGAAGGGCATGCATTTCCTCATCCATGGCATGCTTCCAACCAGAGATAGAGATAGCTTGCTAATATGAACGGGGAATGGTAATACTAGACAAGCTACAAGCAAAGGAGTGGAGACTAGGAGAGAGGCGAGCATGAAAAACAAAATTAGCAATAGAACATTGAGTGCAGGTATGTTTACCTTTGCGAAGGGCAATAGGACGATCATCAGAGGGCACATCAGCAAATAGAATAGGGGAGTCAGGAACCTCAGATGAAGGAGATGAACTGGTCAGGCCATAAGACACAATGTGACAAGCTTGAAACTGCTGATAAACCAGCAAAGGAGGGGTAGAGGTGATACTAGAGGGAAGAAGATATAGAAAGGGAAGAGGAAGGATCACAAGACAGAAGAGTAGAGGTGAGGGAGGCCGGCTTCCCCTCACGACAAGAAAGAAGATCAGTAGATAGCTATTGCCCAGAGGAGGAGAAAAAAGGAATGGACTCAAAAAAGGTAACATCAGCACTAACAAAGTATCAACGTAACTCAGAATGATAACACCGATACCCTTTCTGAGTACAAGAGTAGCCTAAGAACACACATTTGCGAGCACGAGGAGAATGAGAAAACTTATCCAAATCGAGGTCAAGAACATGGACAAAGGCAACACATCCAAAAACACAAGGTGACAAAGGAAAAGGAGACGATGTGGGATATAACTGATAACATGAAGACGTGTGTACAACACTGGAGGGCATGCGGTTAATAAGGAAACAAGCCATGAGAACATCACCTCAAAATTGTTTGGGGACATGTATATTAAACATCAGTGTGCGAGCAACATCTAACAAATGACGTTTTCGCTCCGCAACACCATTTTATGATGTATGAGAACTAGTCTGATGAATAATACCACATGTATCACAAAAGGTAGTCACAATATACTGCACATATTCTAAGACATTATCAAAGAGAAATATCTTAATACGTTTCCCAAATTGAGTAAAGATCTCATTATAAAACTTAGAGATGATAGAAGGCAAATCATATCTCTGTTTCATTAAAAATAACCAAGTCATCTGAGAGTAATCATCCACAAAAATAACAAACTAAAAAAAAAAAATCATTAACAATGGGAGTTTTTTAAGGACCCTAGATATCTGTATGGACAAAAGTAAACGACTCAAACACACGACTAACACTACGACTAGGAAAAGAACTACGATGATGCTTTCCAAGTTGACAAACTTCACACTTAGTCTTAGAAACATGACTCAAACTAGGAACAACTAACTTGAGCTTGGCCAAAGAGGGATGACCCAAGCGAAAATGCCACTGAAGAGGAGGTATAGTAGCGCTCAACACAGTAGATTGAGGAGGAGGAGAAATCTCAGTGTCCAAAAAATATAAGCCATCCTTCTCATGCCCCGATCCAATCATCCTCTTAGTCTGGAGGTCTTGTAAAACACATGAAGTGGGAGAAAAAGTTATTGAACAGTGGAGAGCTTGAGTTAATTGGATAACATAAAGAAAATTAAATAGAAACTTAAGAACATAAAGACTAGAGGGTAAGGAAAAGCATGAAGTGAGATGAAGAGGACCTTGACCACTGACAGGTTGAGAAGATCCATCAGCAAATATAATAGTATGATCAACAGGCCTAACAGTATCAAAAAAAGAGGAATTACCAGAGATATGAGAACTAGCACCAGAGTCTAGAAGCCAAGGCTGAGTAGACTTGGCCACACATGCAACATTACCTAAACTAACCATAGTAGCAGTAGAGGATGAAGGCAGACTAGGCCGGAGAGACTGAACAAGAGTGGTAAGCTCACTAATCTGAGTAGTGAGAGTCTTGTGAGAATCAACCGGAGAAGCGTAGTGAGAGTCTCATGAGAATCAACCAGAGAAGCAACAGAACTAATGGAAAACAAGGATGACTGTGAGGATGGAGCATCCATAACCTGATGTACATGATCAGGTTTGCCATACTTCTGCCAACACCAAGGTTCAATATGACCTTGGGAACCACAATAAGTACACTTGCGATCGCCACGTGCGCGGGAACCAAGTCCACTACTACCGCCTCCACGTGAACCACCACCACAAAATCCCCCACCACGGGAACCACCTCCACGAGAACCTCGTGAACCAGAATAAGAACCTCATGAACCGGAAAAGCCATGAAAACCCCTGCGAGTAGACCCTCGATCACCATTACTAAAGACCACGGCAGAAGAAGACAATGTAAAGGACCTAGATAGGGGTTGGGACTGGCCCAAAGAAGAATGTAACATCCAAGAATAGGCATTAGCAGCAGACGGTAAAGTCTCACTGGCAAGAATTTGATCCTTGAACCCCCTCAATTCAGGATCTAAGCCGGAAAGTAAGAAAGTCATCATAAATTCCTCCCAATGTTGCTTTTGTTTGTTCCCATTAGTAATGAAGGGCCGATGTTGCAATAACTAATCCCACAAGGTCTTAACTACTATAATACTCGAGAAATGACAGGCCAAATTGGCGCATAGCAAAAATTTACCAGCCAGATTGGCACATCGCAAAAATTTACTCATATAACTCAGACCTGAGTGACATTACTCTGATTCGAAAAAAATTCAACAAGGGAATACTAAATTTCAGGTATCACAAAATTCTACGGTAGTAGCAATATGTAGTTCTAGACTATGCCAAATCCAACCCATAACACAGGAATCCTCACACAACCAATCATCATAGCCTTTATCATCCTCAGTAGATGGAAGTTCAGTAAGCAACTATGACTTCTTCTTGCCATATAAGAAAATCTTAATAACATGAGCCCAAGCCAGATTATTTAACCCGTTTAATTTCTTAGTGGTAATTGACTTGGGTATTTCATCATCCTTAATTATAGAGAATTGAGAAGCATGTCTTGGTTTAGCCATAATACCAAAGGAAGATGGAAGAAACAACCAGAAACTTCAACAAAGCAGAAATCAAGCGATCAACACAGCAACAATTAATCAAGAACTCCAACAATTAAACAGCAACACACAACGAAGCATCAACACAGCAACAAGAAGAGCCCAATAAGAGAGTTCCAAGTTATAGGACCAATTCAGAGAGGAAAACCTCCTATTTGCCGAACAGGGAGAAGCCAAAATCCACAAAAACTCCAAGAAAACACCACCAAATCACAAAACAACACTCAAGAAAGGTGTAGATACTAATTTCAGCTCCTAAAGAAGACAACCCACTAGGTAGAAATCGCAGATAGCTCATAGAATCACAGATCAAAAAAATAACACCAAATAACTCGAAAATCATTCAAAAAATACAAAACTTACATCAGATGGTCCCAAAAAATTCTAGAAAATCACCATTAACATCAAGGAAGAGAGGCGACCAAAGAGGGAGCATCTCGTCCATACAGACAGTGACATCACGCTTACATCATTATTCGAAAGATAACGTCAGCATGTCGTTTTCGCCTCAGCAGAACTACGAGAGTCTGATAAACACTAAACAAAGATGGATTGTTGCTCTGATTCCAAGTTAGAATGTATAATGAAGCAATTTAGGATTAGGGTTTAGGAGGAAGAAGAGATGATAAGAGAAAAGAGAATTTTTATATATCTGGAATGAAACTATTAATTACATCAGCAAAATATATATACAAACCCTAACATAGTGATATGACCATTGTACCCTCAACTTAAGTAAATATTAACAGAAGAACAATAAAATAGAAAATAATAACTATTCTAACGGAGGTGATTGTTAATATAAGCAATAAAACTAACTCCCATCAAGAGGCTCAACCCGAATTTGTGAAGGAAAGCTTCCACTAAGGGATTGGCCAAAGGGAAGTGGGTGCATTTTGGTGTGGCCTAGATTCTAGATTAAGGCAAATACAGGAATATGATAACTCAGAAAAATAACATATAATTAGGAGGTAATCCAAATTAAGAACACAGAAACTAGGAGATAGCTAGCACCCTAGCTTCAGCCCCTATTAATCTCAAGTGTTGAAACTCATGTTCAGAGCTTCATAATTATGAGATTTTCATCCACAAGACCTCATGTAAGTGTTCAAACTCAAGTTTAATGCTACATCAACACCATAGTAAAGAAATAGCCAAAATAAATAAATTGCCAAGATGGGTATAAAAATAAAATTGCTCTACTTCAGCAAGACATCAGGATGATAAAGATATAAATTCTTGTTAGACCTAAATTACTGCTTAAGTTCAAACTTACAGATCTGAGGTCATTGTCTTCATTTAGCAATTTCCCTCCATCATTGTCAATAACTGCCCGTTGTTCAAGAAGGTATTTCTACAAATCAAGTCATAGATCAAATTGCTATTTGTTAGTAAAAGTACATTGAAGTATAGAACCACAATTATGGTGACAAAGCAACTAAATATGAATGTCATGATACATCAAAATAAGATACTTTTAATAACAAATTGCTGTCCGAAAGGAAAGAAAAGGTACAAAGCTCACTGCTAAGATATATAAACAGGAAGAGCTATTTAAAAAATGAGCTTGAATGCAACCAGATCAAACAGAATTTAGTGTGAGATGGGAAAAGTAAAGGATAAAAACATATAACAGATGCAAATGTATGCAGTAGATATGTACATTCTTGACCCAAATAAACCTCAAATTAGAAAGACAATGTCATATTTCACATTGAGAAAGACTAAATGGAAATCCATACACATGGGAAATACTGAACTGCTGCAATAAGGAGTCATAACTACACTGCTTTTTCTTTTTCTTTTTTTGGATCTACAAAAGTCAATGGTTAGTTGTTAAATTAACATTGGAGGGAGTTGAACTGCCAACCTCTCCTTGCAAGCACTTATGTCTTGCCCCCATGCCACTAGGCCACAAGACCTTGGGCATAATTACATTGCTTAATGCCTAATTTTTGAATATTTTGGTTTCATAAAACCATGGAAGAGAAATTCAAAACTAGGAACTTATAAAAGTAATCAACTGAAAAACTAAAAATGGCTATCCAATATCATGAACTAACCACATAGATTCAACTGCCTTATTGTAATCAATTTGACGAAAAGGATATGCATCTTAGGACATGTAGAAGTTTCTAAAGTTGGGAGCGCCTATGGAAGTGGCATATATTTTATATATTAAATATTAAATATGTAAATATATTCTAACAATTTTTATTTTTATTTTTTTGCTTAGTTGTAATATGTGTTAAATTACAAATAAATATTTGAGACTGATGTCAAATTGTCTTTGTGAAGTATACATAATTATTATGTAAATAGGAAGTATTATTATAAGTTTAAGTTGTTTTTCTTTTATTGCATTGAGATTTGTATGGTTAAGAGTTTCTATCTCAGTTGGGAGTGAGCTTCATACTTGGGAGCGCAAAAATGCATTTTTGAGTAAGAAACATCACTGAAGTAGGAATTTCCTGCTACTAAGATGTGGACAAGGACAAGTATGGCTGTTAAAACCGTGCAATTCACGATTCGATGAGTTTCAACCAAAATTATTTGAATCAAGTTGTTGAATTGGAAATTGAGTGAATTGTGCGATTCACTCAGAATCATTGCAATTACAACAATTTAGTTTTTTTTATTTATTTTTTCATAACGCATGATACATCGCCGTTTTCACCTCGGTAATCTCTACCATGACATAAAAAAGAGATCAGTTATTTATATTAATACATGGTTTTATATGTATATACTATTTACCTCGCCTTAAACACTATGCATGTATTTTTATATGTACATACATATATGAATTATATATATATATTTTTTTTTTGGATAAATCATACATACATAAATTATATAATATAATATATAAAGTGAATCTTACAATTCACAATTCAATTCGCAATTTGATAACAATGCGGACAACAATATTAAACGAAGACCATTACTTTTGTACGGTCCCATTGTTATACCATTGCACCAAGAGAAGAAAAAAAGTAGAAGATGACAAATTAAAAGTAGCAAGATACAACCAATCTGTTGAATCTCACTAGGTCAAAGAATAATGATGTCAACCATGACACATTAAAAAGCAATGCATTGCACTACATTTTCCGCCTTTTGCAGATAAGCACCCGTACATCCATACATTCATATAAATTATTTATATGAGTTCACATAATTTCATCAACTAAACTGTAGCTTAAGGCCTCGTTTGGGGAGTGGCTATTCTAGCCAAAAAGCCAAAAAGCCAACTAAAACTAGTCACATCATCTCTCTACTTTTCTGCACATCTTTTCGTAAAAAGCCAAAAAGTTACTAAAATAGCCTGTTCCCAAACGAGGCCTAAGTAATATCTTTCATGTGCATGTCATAATTCTAGGAAACTAGTATAACTAAATACAAAGATCAGCTTGTAGTCGATACCAGCCAAATACATTTACAGACGTTCAAACCTTATATTGTTTCCTACTAGGATACCCTAGTGGAAGAGTGAAAAATCTAGTTTTATCGAAAAATCCTTTTGAAAATCTAGATACGTCCCGTATAACATGATTATCGATTTAGGCAATCCAATTAAAAATTAAACAATCATGATCAATGTAGATAAGAGAGAAAGAGAAAATCAATCCACAACACAAGATATTTTTTATGTGGAAAATCACAATTGGAATCCACAACTTGTCATAAAAAACCACAGGCCCCTGGCCAAACGAATAATCCACTATGAAAAAAAGGTAGTACAAGAGATATTTTACAAAGGCCAATCCAGGCAATACGTGTCCACTCACCGGCACACGTCTTTGCTCACTCTACAAGTACCTCCACAGTCTCCACTAGTTATCCGCCACGATTGTCGAATCGCCACGATTCTAATGATTTCGGAAACCACCGAAATCTACAATCTTGGAATCCACCAAGAGGGTTCACTTTTGGGAAGATGTGAATAAACTTTTACAAAAGGCTTGATGATCAACTTGAAGCACTAAAGAATTAATAGATCATCAAGCAAATATGACAGTGTTACAAATGAAACCTCACTACAAAGATCACTCTCAAAAATAAACAAACTCTCTCAAAAAAATATTTCTCTCAAAAATAGATCTCTCACTAAGTTTAAAAATATTAAGCTCTAGAGAGGAAGAAAATATGCTGAGAGAGATATAAAATAATCTTAGAGAGGTACCAAAACAATTCAGCAACGCTTGCTTTAAATAGAGCAGGAAGTGTCCACCATCGTGGGCGCGGTCTTTAGTTTGTGGGCACAGGTCAAAAAATACTGGGAGCTGGATTTTCGGATTCTCCAAATCGCGAGCTAATCGTGAGCTCCATGAACATCGCGGGCGCGATGGTAATATTCGCGGGTGCGATTAAGCGTGCTTGACCAGCTGCTCTTGCAGGCTTTGTTGCTGCTTTTGAGTCCACAAATTTGGCCATGTGCTGTCAGCTAAATGCTCCGACAAACAGCCACCCTGAGTTGTACACTCTCATTTTTCCACATGTGCTTTGACAATCAATTTGCATTCCAACAAGATCTTCCACAGATTGTATATTGTTTTATTAAATAATTAAATAAGACATCAGCACATTTCAAAGCATTATCACCTTTAGCTTTTTCCATTACCCATTCACTTTATTTTGTCTTCCATGTGCCATGAACAAAATCAAAGCAAGTTGTTGCTTTGATTCACTGAGAAATCAAAACAAATTTTCTTTTTCAAATTAACATTACCACAATATCTCGAGCCTCCAAAAACTTCACTTGATCTTTGACAAAAAACTGTCACTTTTGTTGTTTAGAAAACTTTCAATCAAATTATCAGGCCAAGAAGATAATGAAAGATCATCAAATAAACAAACCAAACCAAGCTTTAAGTCCCATCAAATGAGATCGGCTACATGAATCATTCTTCTCCATGCGACTATCAAAGGCCATTTTGTTAGTCAAGTTAAGTAGATTCATATCTCTATTTACTACGCTAGCCAATGTCAATCTAGGTTTACCCCGTCCCCTAACACTTCCATCTACCGTCACTCCATCGCATCTCTTCACTACTGCCTCTGTTGATCTCCGTTGAATATGGCCAAACCATCTCAATCTCTTCTCTTTCAACTTATCTTCTATCGGTACTACTCCTACCCATTCCCGAATATATTAATTCCTAATTTTGTCTTTTCTAGTCTTGCCACGCATCCACCTTATGATCCTCATCTTAGCAACCATCATCTTATCTACATGTTTCTTGGTTGCCCAACACTCCATCCCATACAACATCACATCATCAAATAAACAAAGTAAAGAAAATAATAACCAAAGAAATAATGAAAAACAAAAACACTAATCAATAATCAAGATATCAAGTTTTGTCAAGAGAGGTATTGCCAAAACACAAACCATTAAATTCCTTAGGATAAAAATCTTAACAAAGAGAAAACAAACCTGAGGTATCATGTTAGCCACTGAAGTTATGACAGCTGAAATTGAGTGTTCCTGTAAGCAACAATAAGTAAGATGAACTCTTGCAGGATTTCATTAAAGAGAAATTTAATTAAAATGGAAGAAATATTCTCTAGCGTGATATGAGTCAAAAGATGGATTAAATGAATGGATAGATTCACTCCTCTCTTTCTCTCTAAAAGATACTATTGTACTTTGGCACACACAAAAGTTATACTCAAGTAGAATAAAAGCGTGTGCAGCATAGGGCTGAAGTTGCACGAAACCAAGCTAGGTTCCACTATTTAGTAGTCAGAACTAACTTATCAAATAGAAAGTTCCCACAAAAAGTAGCTGGTTTCATTTCTTCTCACTATATGAAACCGAATTTTCCTTTATTTATTCATATTCAAAACCAGACACAACTCATCACCAATAAGAAAAATCTACTAATTCAACTCATTGATAATACAAAAAATAAATAAATATATTTACCCTTTGAACAAGATTCGATATCATGTCTAGTGAAAACAACACCTTACGTCCTTGAGTAAGTTGATTCCTACAACATACAACAAGAGTCATAATTATATGGTTACGAGATTCAACATTCACATTCAGTAAAACCATACGAGTTGAAATATTTTCAAATAACATAAATCTCACATAATTGAAAAGGCCAATGCTCATAATCTATGCCAGCATCAATGTCACAACAATTTGCCTGATCAAATAATAATAATAATAATAATAAAATGCACATGACTAAAATGTTTGTGTAGAATGACTAGGCCAACTCTTATACTTTCTTTTGTGGGGGGGGGGGAGCTTCACCAAAGAAACCACTTGAAAATAAACACATTTAACCTAAGAAGCACGAACAGGTGGCGTGCCCTGTTGGACACTGACACTCGTTGGACACTTCCCAACATTCATCGGACACTTGTGACATTGTGTTGGACACGCGTCCAAACATGTACTATTATTTTTCAAATTTCTTTAGACTCAAACACGCTTCAAACTCTTGGGACACACTCTCGTCCATAACCTAGACACACATGAAACACATAACAAGTTTGAAAAAAAAAACTATAGACTAATAATAAAAGAAAACAATGTAAATTTATACCTATTAATCCATCCTCCTTTAACTTAAGAAATTAGTGTGATATCAAATTTTCTTATTATATTTGAATGAAATATTCATATATATAATGTATAATAGATATATAAAATCAAGTATTTTGTGCATGTCCCTCATGTTTTGTGTCCTGCAATTTTTTCAAAATTATTGTGTCGACTTGTCCATGTCGTGTAAGCAGTGCCTTCAGTCTCTATTTCCAGCAGCATTACTCCATTTGATTATTTCAAGCATTTGCATGTAGATGGAGGCTATCATTGAAAATATGAAAATTTCACTTTTTCTTTATTTGACATCTCCACTTGCCATTGAAACAATATATATATATGTATATATTATGTATATATTTTTCTCTTGCTTCCTGTGCTTTAAAAATAAAAATAAAAGACTCTGCAAGATATGTAGGAGATATACCTCATTTTTACAACTCTTCCCTTAAAACAAACATAGAAATAAATGGCAAAAAATATGAGAAATACAATAATTTCATTGCATGTGTGCTAACTGCAGTAAGTGGTCTTTTGCCATGATCATGATTCGACTAATTACATATTCAAGTACACAAATAATGGAATTCAATTGCCATGGCTTGGAATATTCAGTAGTCAAGCTAGAGCATTGCATCTGCAATTTTTTTACTTTCAAGTCTCTACCTAATCCATGAATGTATTTTAATTTTTGAAGTTCCCTTTAGAAACTTCAGTTCTTTAATTTCAAGCTTCCAGAATTTTCTTCTATCTTATTTTCTTACTTCTCAATCCAAATTTAGAAACGATAAACCTTCTTACTACCAGTGACAAGCCATCATCTAACAATGGAATTGAAATAAGAGGACATTCTTAATAACTAAAAGAAAGTATGCAAGATGTAGCTTGTCTACATAAAAATGTTATAGTATCAACCAGAAAATTCAATTGGCCAGTTAGCATATAAAATTCGAAATAAATAACAATCTGTATCATTTTTAGCATATTGAGTGCAAATAGTGTGGTCAGGTAAACTTGCTTCAATGATGTTATCCAACAGGGAAATGATCCCAGAAAAGAATGTCAGAACAAACCTTTTAAATGTACCAGAAATCTTTGCACTAAATATGTCGCATGCAGCTGAAATAAAGCTGCATCTCCTTACAGTTGATATTTTATCAATATGATCAATTACCTGCAACAGATAAGCAGACAGGAAAATGAAATGTCAATGACCGCAGATATGAGAGCAGCAAACTTTGGTAATAGCCATATATACGGGGGGGAGGGGGGAATTGACAACAGTTGGGAATGCACAAACAACCCAATTGGGGAAGAATGAGATAGATAAATATTATAAAAGCAAATACCTTTTTCTTCTCTTCTTTGTCAAAAGGTAGTAAAGCCTTGAACACTTGGCGAAAAGAACCATCATCACAACCAGGCGACGTTGTTCTAAGCATAGCAATTATGGCTCTGACTACCTATTATAAGAAAAGATTGGTTGGTTCATAACCAATAATCATGCTAAACTTTCTGTGCATGCATGTTATAAAATGGACAACAAAGGAACAAGATGTGCTCACATATCATACAGGAAAACTGTTGCAAATTACAGTAGTTTCTGAAGTAAATATTGGCATTAAAGAAAAGCTAAAGGAATTCTGTATTTTTGAGTGCATCAATCAAAAGCCAATTCCAATCCACTAGCAACAAGATTACTGGAGTGCAGTATAGCTCTACAAATGTACAGATATCAACAAATAACATTTCCATTTATGAACAACAGGGGAGTCAGCAACCTTTTTTCTATAGAAGGCCACACCATGAATGTTGAATGGTATTTTCCTGTCTCGGAAAGCTGTTTGAAACACTTTTCCTGACACCTGATGTATGAAAGGCAGAGCCGCAAACTGTTCAGAAAAGTCACAAAAGCTTTTTTTGTTGTTGGAAACTCAACATTATAGAAGGTATGCTTGACCTGCCTCCGGTAAAGAACAGCAATATTGCCATAAGAGCACTTAGCAGATGAACCTTCAGATGTAATTTCTAAGATCTTATCAACAACAAATGCACACTGTGCAACCTCATTACAACATTCCTTTACAGAAATCTGCATATGGAGTCAAAAGAATACAGAATCACTGACCAGCTTCAACAAGAGTTAGTAGTTTGGTTTCAATTTTAACAATGATTACCTTAGATCCACAAGAATTATCAGTGAGAACATTCTTTAGCTGGCCTCGGTTCAAATTATTTTTTATAAGAGATGATGCAGCTTCAACGATACAGCGGGTGGACCGATAATTCTTATTTAATCTAACCTGTCAAAATTTGCACACGATCAATGAAAAGGAAACATATTTAAAAAGCATTCATTCCAAAACTTATCACAAGAAGTGAAATATGAAATTTATCTATCACAATTGCTTTCCATGACTCCTGGCACTCCTTAAACTCAGCCAATGCACATAACATGACAATAATAGCTATGTAAAAATAAATCATACTTCTTTGTGGTTTGGAAAATCTTTACGGAATGAATCAAATCCAGATACGTCAGCACCATTGAAACTGAAAATTGACTGCAGTAAGATATACAGAATATTTAAGAAGTGTGATAATAGAAGAATAATGTGTACTAATTGGGCATTGTTTTTTACTGATAATAGAAGAATGAATTAAATAAGTGAGAAGGGGGGAAAAACTAGAAAATTGCAAAATAATTGTAACAAACATAAAATAAACCTGATCTTCATCACCAACAATAGTTATGCGTTTATGAGTTGCAAGAATCCGCAGCAGACCATACTGCATGCTACTTGTGTCTTGAAATTCATCTATCACAATTGCTTTCCATGACTCCTGGCACTCCTTAAATACTTCAAATGAAAAGTAACTGTTAGTTGAAACACGATAACAATTGCAGATGATTAGTTTATTAAACACGTAGAGATGACATGAACCTTCAGGAAAATCACTGAGCAGCTTCACTGAACAGTTGATTAAGTCATGGTAGTCCAGAGCATTACAAGTTCTTAATATGTCATTGTAGTTTTGAAGAATTGCCGCCTAAACCACACTCAAAGATCAGAATAGTTAAAAACTAAACAAAATAGCAGCAAAAGAAAAGATGGAAGAAACTGCTTAATTTCTGCTTACCCCTATGGCATCACCCACTTTATGGCAATCTTCAGGAGTCTTTCCAGAAGCTTTGGCCTGAAATTAGATTGCATTAATGCTGCTATAACATGCATAAGTGACAAAGAAACACCAATGTCATAAAGTGGAGGACACTGCCGTAAAATACTATTAACAATTATGAAGGTGATAACTTGCTATACTATAAAGTACAAACTAAAGAAAAAGTGAAAGAAATTCTTCTTGAATTTTATTTTCTACCTTTTGTGTACCACCAACCATCCTAGCCTGGCTCCTTTTTTAAAATACAGAATAGTCCTTTCACAACTATTTAAAAGAAATGAATTCAGAGCCCATCCCCACAATTTGCAAATAGATATCATTTCATTAAACATGAGGCAAATCACCAATATTTTGAGCTACACAAGCTGAGTTTGGGCCGACTATTACTATCCCAATTTGCAGCTATATTAATAGTTCCAGTTTTGCTGAATTTTCTCTGGACAGCAATTAAATTGCAAAAGAAACTTCAAGAATTAAAAGCGTATACTCGCAATTCATACAGTTCCTTCTTCAGCCCAAGATCAATCAAGCATCACAAGAATTTAATGTAAATTACATGAATGGCAAAAAAACTTATTGTCCATTGTAAAAACTTCATGTGACTCAACTCTAACAATCAAAAAAGAAATATAACACTCACAAATCCAACTTAACATTTGATTCACCTGTTTGTGCCGCTTTTTCTTCTACAGGTCTGTCAACAGACCTAGAGGTGGCAACAAAATGCAAGCAACATGTACTTCTTTATGAAAAGGACACGTGACGGGTCAAGTCATGGGTCAATGCAGCAGTTAAAGCCATTCACCAGAATAAAATCACAAGTTGGAATAAAGAAAAGGGCGGTTACAAGCAGTTATGGAAAGGAAGCAAGAAGTGACAGGTGGCAAAGCCATGAAAGGCCAAGAGAAGATGTGGCAGTTACAAGGAGTTGCAACCAAGCCTCAATCAGAAAAAGAAGAAACGCCACGATGTGGCAGTTCACGCCTCAATTTTACTAACATCACACAACACTTCCCCATAACCCATGAGAATTTATTATTTGCACCTACGCACAAGTTCGCACACACATACATGCTCACATGGAATGAGAAATTCAACGTTCAATGTTAGCTTTTACATCAAAAGCAGAGTTAACTAGATATTACAGCAGAGCCAATAATTATGTCCTACTATTCTTCTAAACAGGAAAAAAACAAACAAACAAATTCATTCTTTACTTAAATCTATCAAGAACAAGCTCATAAGACACTAATCAAGTTCTACAAAAGACAAGAAAATGTTGGAGATCAGATTGCAAAAAAATAAATAATTAAATCTTGCTGGTTTAGTTCATTAATCATATAAAATGGACAAAGAAAAAGAAAGAGTTCAATTTAGAGCAAGAACCCCATATCACTAAGCTTTTAGATTAGAAAATATGGCAAAATATTACCAATGCAAATAAGCCACTTACTTGAGCTACAAACTTCTGCCACTTCTTTGACTTATCTTTGAAATATTGTGGAGAATTTACATCTTTTAACTCTTCATCATGTCTATGAGCATCCTGATTTTGCCTATTCTTTCCATTTTCCAATAGCCTCACAGCCTCAATGATTGCTCTTCTTTGTTGCCCATGCCCATATATCAAGAATTCTGGTGTGCGACCTAACCTGTTGCATGGTTATACGTTAGGTTGTTATTCATTTAAGAATAAATTGGATTGGAGCAAAATACCAAGATAGGACCAAAATAACAAGGAACCTAAAGTGGCTGCATAAAAGTAAGACACAAAAAAATGAAGCTATGAATTACTTAGCGTACTAAGCCAATAATGTGATGCCTCTCTCAAGGGTTCAATGGCCACAAATTCTTCTGTTTTAAGAACTAGCTTATTCTACAAATACAGGGGTAAAAATTATCCACAACTATGATTTAAATTAAATTTACATAAAAAAGGAAACTAAATAACTCACTCCTTAAGCTTGTTGTTGCTAGTGTAAATCAAACCAAACTTGTGAGAATAGAGAGAAGAATTGATGGCCTTCATAAAAAGTGAATTAAATGAATCATAGCCCAATGCAAGACCTCCCGCAAGCAAATATGCAGTTTGGGGAGAATCAAATGTACACAACCTTATATGTTTTGAACCTTGTTAAATCCAAGGAATATAGTATATAAAATTAGAATTATTCTAAAACATTCTAATAGTGTGCTCAAATCTTTGTGGTGACATAAATCTATCTTCCATTCAAAATATAAAAAAAATACAATTATTAGGTAGGTCTCAAATAGTCTCATATGCAAGTATAGCTCTACGAAAGAAGAAAAACACAATCATGTAATCCAGCTAGTGCTTACCATCCATTCAAGATAGTTTGGATCATTAAGATGCTAGGCAGCCAAAATTTGGACCCTCAAACTGGAATAATAATTTTCTAGCATTGATTAACAGGTTTGTGTGCTTGTATGGCCCGATAATATGGTTTACCATCCAACATTGAATAAAAAAGTTAATTGTAGAGAAATCATTGCACCAGCCACATGTAATATATGCTTGGAATTGCAAGGAAAAAACCCGCAGAAGAACAAATAAACATAGTTCAATGTCTGCCAAAACAGAAATTCATTCAAGAACTTCAAGTCCAGTGTTTTTAAAGGCTCAAGGCGCACCAAGGCGCCAAAGGTCTCTTGGGATTTAGGCTCAAGGCAAGGCGCAAACTTTATTGAAGTAAGGCTCACAGGCTCAGTAAAAATATATAAATTAATATAGACCAATGATTCATAGCATGTAAGTACTAAGATAAAGAACTTTTTAAAAAAAGTGACTAAGGCAAATTATAAAATAATTCTCAAAGACATAAAAGTACATATTACATAGCATTCCAATTTTCAAAGGTAAAATAATACACATTCAACAGGAAGAAAGAAGAAGACAGCATCGAAGAGAAGTAACAACAACAAACAAACAAAAAATAGAGACAGCAGAAAAAACAGAGACAGCAGCGAAGAAGAAAGAAGAAAAAGAAGCAGAAGCCAGCATTGAAAAAGCAGAAGAAAAAAATAGAGACAGCAGAAAAAGGGAAAAAAAAAAAACAGAGACATCAGCAAAGGGGAAGGGGGAAGAAGAAGAAGAAGAAGAAGGAAGAAGAAGAAGAAGAAGAAGAAGAAGAAGAAGGAAGAAGAAGAAGAGAAAGAAGACATCATCAAAGAAGCAGAGAGAGAGAGAGAGAGAAAACAGATACAGCAGTGAAGGGGAACAGCCCGGGGGCGGGCCCCCTGCAATGCACAGTACTGTTCAAGTCATTGGAAAAAAGCACTGTTCAAGTAATTGGAAAAAGCATTACTGGATCAAGTTGAATTAAGTTTCAGTGTTTCACTTTCACCATCTAATCTGGGGCAGCATGGGTAGTACTACACCAGCTGGTTCTGGATATTTCACTATCAGCAGAATTTGTTTAAAAAAAAGAAGAAGAAGAAAGAAAAAAGAAAAAAATAAAAGAAAACCACTGAATTCAATAGGTACATATGATGTCATGAACTAGACACCTATGCAATCACAGTTTTTAGTCACTCAGGAAAACTTAATATTAAAAATATGACATATTGCACATGAAAACCAATAGGTGTCTTTGATACATATATCATCTGTGATATCTTACTGAAAAATGATACAGTATGTGCCCTATAGAATACACTATGCACACATGCTACATGTATTATGTGAAAATATATTACTTTGACTTCCTGAAGTGGCTTGATCTACCCTAAGTCAATTAATAATATTTTAATCTTAATTTGAAAAAAGCTCACCAAAACAAAATTAAACACTCAACAGAAATTCAGATTGCATTATCTCCAGTTAATTTGTATTTTGAAAAGATGGCAACAAGTAAGCCTGAACAACGTATACATATATTTCCAAGTCACAAATACTTTGAAAAATCTCAAAATATGCATACTTTTCAGCATGTGAACGACAAAGTTGCAGAGAAAATGAATGGAATGTGCTGATTGTAAGCTCTTTCGCTGTTGCCTTCCCAGCCACTGCTCCAATTCGATCTCTCATTTCAGAAACAGCCGCTGTAGTGAAAGTCATAGCCAGAATATTGGATGGACCAATGCCCTAAAATATTTGAGTGGGGAAGAGCAGAAGTAGAAAGTATAATAAAACACAACATACAAGACAAAACAAAGATCAAGTAAAGATGAAATAATAACGAATCAATCACTTGAGAAAACCCAGTGCCTGTTTAAGAAACATTCAAACAAATGTAATGATCAACCAGATGGTCAAGCAATATATAGCAAATTAGCAATACCTCATTAAGCAACATCAGAACACGTCCAACCATCGTAGAAGTCTGACATTATACAAGTGAAAGCAAGCTATAAACAAGGCATAAAAGCAAACTAAGATTTCAAAGAATAAATTAGTAGAAAGTGAAAAATATCATAAAATGCAGACCTTTCCACTTCCTGGTCCAGCAACAATCATCAAAGGGATAGAAATGTCACTACAAGCAGCTTCCCGCTGCCTGTCATTCAGAGAATCCATATATTTCACAGATTCCTCTGGCATACTCCCATTTTGTGCAGCCACTGAAATCCTCAATTCCCCTACTCCACATTCTTGATCCTCAATTGAATTCATAATGCCTTCAGTTTTCAACAACTCTGGGAAAACAGAACTCAAATTTGTCTTTTGCTCCGAACTATTCTCTTCAACAGACTGAATTTCCATTTGAAAATTACCGCTGCACTCCTCCCTCTCTGAGTTTACCACTGTCTTCTGCTCACATAGAGCATCAATTTCTTCCAGAATGGTATTGTCAATATCCTCATCTAAAACACTATATACAGATGAAGACTTGCACAAGGCAGAAAATTGCAGTTGTCTCACTGGAGTAACAAAAGAATTTAGCCCAGACTGATCTTCCATCACAACACCCGTTTTCCTTTTACTCACACTATCATCAATCGATTCAATTCCGTTGACAAATATGGCATCAGAGCATAAACTGCCGCTACATTCCAGTTGTCTTGTTGGAGTTTCAAATGAATTAGGAACTGCCTCATTCTCCAAATCAACACCCATTGTCCTTATACTCAAACCATCATCAATCATACTAACGGATATGCCCCTAGAACATGAACTGATGTTACATTCACCTCCTGGTATTTTCGACCCCTTAAAGGAAGCTGGGGAAGGTGTGTTCATTGGAATCTCTGAAAGAGGAAGCCTTTTGATGCCAATAACCTGTGCTGGAGTTTCAATTCTCTTTGTATCTGCATATCTAGAACAAGCAATGCCCATATTAATAACCAAATACCAAAATTCTTACATTCTTTCATTGTATCGTATAACCAACAAATGCAGAAAGAAACATACCAATTTTACACAATAATTGAATTTTACAACAACAACAACAAAAAATTCTAACAAAATAAACTGAGTTTTTAATTTTGTCAACTTAAATCCTAATTTTTTAATTTATTTTCAATTTAAACCATTTGCCTATTTCCGTTAAGTGAAATCCATGGAAAATTGATATTTTAGTCATTAAACTCAATGAAAAAAGTATTTTAGACATTTTATATATATTTACATTGATATTAATGACTAAAATACCATTTTTCTGTCAATTTTACTTAATTAAAATAGGTAAATGGTTTAAATTAAAAGTAAATTAAAATATTAGGATTTAAATTGATAAAATTAAAAATTGCGGATTTATTTTGTTAGAAGGCTCAAAGAGTTGTTTTTTTTTTGTGTGTGTGTAATTGTCCCTTGAATTTTAGAGGCATTTGTACATTGATCATTTAAAATGTCGACAGAAACACACCAATTGGATTGAATCACAATTTTAGAAATGGGGGCGCTTCTAATCAACTTTACTAACTAGAACAAAACGAGTCCGATTTTGAGTTTATATTTTTACTTTTTATTCTCCTCTTGAACCAACAAGGCACAGCACAGGGTTAGCAATGAAATTTTTTACTTTTATTTTCCTTGATTTTCTAGGAAACCAAACAGATAGAACAGAATAAGGATGAAGCTGGGAAAGCACATACTTGTCAGGAAACTGATGGTGGGTATTGGTGGAGTGGCGAGGCCTTTTGCGGGCAAGGAGGGCCTTGGCTGCTCTGAAATTCTGAGAAATTCGAACTTTTTGTTGCTCTGATAACCCTCCTAAGTGCTCATTTTCCTTGTTCATCTTGAGTTGAGAGAGCTCTCAGCTCTGTGTGTAAACCCTAGAAGAAGAATAAGGCACAACAGTTGCGCTTTTTCACAGTCCAGCAATTGAGAGAGAGTTCGAACTATGAAGCTATTTCCCTCCTACGCTACGGTTCAAATTTTTACACCAAAGGGCCTGCTTCGGGAGCTTCTATATACACACACCCTTTCCCCTCAAAATGATAATGATATTTAATTTTATTGCAATTTTATCCCTAAGTAAAATTACCATTTTAGACACCATTATTCATTGAAAACATCTCAATGCACACACACCTCAGAGTTCACATTGTTGCATCGTGTGTGTAAGCCACTAGTTTGGCATGCTTCTTAGAAAATGGCTTTGGCATTTCTGTAGGGTTTTCATTTTTTACAAAGGGCTTTGGCATTTCTGTAGGGAAAACATCATTGTGATGGAGGATTTGCCTTCTGAAAATCAGCAAATAAGTGTTCATGTGAAGCAGAGCGAAGGAAATGTGAGGTTTTTTTTTTTTTTTTTCCCGGCGTCGTTCAGATAACCAGAGCCGAAATGTGTTCTTTTGGTTCGGAAGTGTACTACTGAAATAATTATGTAGTTTCGGAAGTTGATGTCCGAACAAAATAATAAATTTCGGAAGTTGTTGTCCGAAAAATGTATGTAAATTCGGAAGTTGTTGTCCGAACAAAGTTAACTTATACAACAATCAACTTCCGAAATTTTAAAAAAAATTCGGACAACTACTTCCGAATGAAGTAAAATTTTTTTTTTTCCATTTTATATTCCAAATTTGCAAACTGCATACCAAATTTACAGTTCCAAATTGCAAATTAATCATTATAATGCCATTAAAAATTTGTAATGTTATACAAAACATGCAGGAATATGTGTCAACTCAAGGAAGTCAGGTTTGCGCGGATTTTGTGTTAGATTACACCACTCAATTCACAACTGAACAGGTTCAGTCTACGAAATTATAACGATTATGTTTCGAATTGCTCACCAAATGTAAATGTTTGATAATATTTATTTAACTTTGTAGGTATTCAAAAGTAAGGATGAATTGCTCAACTGGATACGTGAAGTTGGAAAGAGAAATGGTTTGGTCATTGTAATCAAAACATCAGACTATGGTGGAGGGAAAAAAAGACCCAGGATGTATCTTGCTTGTGAGAGGAGTGACCAATATAGAGCAACAAAGAAGTTAAAACATGATGGCAACAATACATCAAGAATAATCGGTACGAAGAAGTGTGGTTGTCCTTTTGATATGAGGGCTCACAGGTTTACCACACACGATGAATGGACATTGACCGTAGTATGCGGATTGCATAATCATCCACCTGCGGAGCACCTCGAGGGACATTCATATGCGGGGAGGCTATCAAAGGATAAGAAAGCATTGTTAATGGATATGTCAAAGAGCATGGTTCGGCCAAAAGAAATCCTAGTAACCTTGAAACAACGAGATGCCCTCAATGTAAGCATACTTAAAACCATTTACAATGTACGCCATCGAAACAGGGTGGTATAGAGAGCTGGAAGATCAGAGATGCAACACTTATTGGGTGAATTGGCCAAGTATAATTACATTGAGCGACATCGGTCTGAAGAGTCCACGATGACTATGACAGACTTGTTTTGGGCACATCCTACCAGTTTGGACTTATTTCGGTCTTTCCCACGTATATTAATTATGGATTGCACATATAAAACCAACAGATATCGGCTTCCTCTTCTTGAAATTATGTCGTTGGCATATTAGTAAGAATGTGTTGACCAAATGCAAGAAAATGTTTGAGACACAGCAAAAATGGGAGAAGTTCAACCATGAGTGGAACTCTGTAGTGTATTCATCTTCTGAAATTCAATACGAGGAGCGTCTTAAATCATTACTTAAGGAATTCAGTAGTTATCCTGATGCAGTCAAATACATCATGGATACTTGGTTGGTTCCTTACAAGGACAAATTTGTGGCGGCATGGACAGACACGTGTATGCATTGTGGCAATGTTACAACGAACCGGTAAGATTACTTTTCTTCAATATGTTATTAATAAGTGCCATGTACTTGATTTTAACTTGACTTTCATTGAATTGAACAGGGCTGAGAGTGCACATGCAAAACTTAAAAGACAATTGGGTTTATGTCAAGTCTCATTTCAGGCATCATTTGAGAAAATACACAGTCTGCTTGAGTTGCAACACACTGATATCAAGGCTTCATTTGAGAAAAGTCTAACTGTTGTGCAACATCAATTTAAACCTTCTCAATTCAGGGAGCTACGGGGTAATGTGTCTATCTCTGCATTGTAGTTTTTGCTTGTCGAGAGTAAGAGAGCCAATTCCATTGGTATTGATGTTGAAGCTTGTGGATGCGTCCTTCGCCACACTCATGGTTTACTTTGCGCCCATGAGATTGCTGACTACATCAGACAAGATCGTCCTATACCACTTGCTATCATACACTCACAGTGGAGGCAACTTCATATCTCCATATGCAAGAAGAAGAGGAAACCGAGGTGACTTGTCATGCAGAAGTAGAGTTGTTTGTGAACAAGTTTAATGAAAGTGATAGAACATGCGATTGGAGCTTTTGAAGAAGTTGAAAGAGATTGTATATCCGGGAAGCACTTTTCTTGTTGAGCCGGAGGTGAAGCCCAAAACACATCCTCGGGATCATAAGAAGATCAATGTTTGTACCCGTCGTGACCCGTGTGCATTTGAGTTAGTGCAATCTGGACATGATTCCTTCTCACCTAGGGACACTCAAATCACTACATTAGCTTCTACTCTGCAAACCAAGAAGAAGCGACCTGTTAAGGGAAAGGAGAAGGTGAACCCGAAAGGGAAGGCATACATTACTAGAACAGTGAAACCTGGTGCATATGTTGATGCTTTCCCTGCTGGGTTAAAACCATACATTAAGTTTGTCAAGGATGTAGCTGCAGATGGGAATTGTGGTTTCCAGGCTATAGCTGCTTCAATTGGTCATACAGAAGATGATTGGGCTCAGGTTAGGCGTGACCTATTGGGTGAGCTGCACACACACAAAGAGGAATACATTACACTTTATGGGTCCTATGAAAGGTTTGAAGAATTGACAAGCATATTGTCATACTTTGAAGACAGTCTTGGATACTCACATTGGATGACTATGCCAGACATGGGGCATCTTGTTGCATCGTGCTACAATCTTGTGTTATACCACTTGTCTTTACAGCAATGTCTCACCTTTTTACCTCTTAGAACAGTGCCAGTACCTCAACTTGATAGACGTGAGATTGCCATTGGGTTTGTCAACGGAAATCATTTCGTCCAGGTATAACAGAAACTTATCAATTGGGTTTGTGCATGTACAAGAAGTTATGAGGTATGACCACTAAGTCAATTGATATTTGGTGCAGGTTTTGTTGCAGCCAGGCCATCCAGTTCCTCCTATTGCCACTAATTGGAGAAAATACCGTCACCCTTGCGCTGTGGACTGGGATGATGCATATGTGCGTCGCATTCAACATTTCAAGGACATTATTCATGATAATGTAGCTACTAGAGAGACTTTTGATGTTGTTGATGTCGCATGACACATGTATGCATTTGACAATGTTAGAATTATGGAAGAAATTAATGGATGTGTTTTTGATGTTGATGTGTTATGTTTTGCAATGTGGATTGAATGTTATCGACCATTGTTACTGTACCATTGTAATAAGAAAGTATCATTCACAAAATCAACGACCATTGTTACCATTCCATTCTAATAATAAAATGTCATTACAATGTCATTACAATACCATTGTTTCCATTCCATTCAAATAAGAAAAACATCAAAAAATAATGTCATCTTACAAAAAACACCAGAAACCACTGCCATTACAACAATGTCATCTTACAAAAAACACCAAAAAATATTTATCAACTAACAAAATAACATGTAACAAGATAACATGTCACGAATCAGCTGTATGCCTACGCCTAGGCCTACGACTGTATGTCAATGTTGAAGATGGAAAGCGACCTCCAGCAGAACTAGGTCCAGCTTCGTCAATGTGCTGACCTTCAAGAACATGTGTCATACTCTCGATAGCCTGGTAAAGTCGGTAAGGATGGCGAATCCCCTCCTGATAACCAGCGTCAATAATAGGATGTGAAATCTGCAGTGCATGTGCAATGAAAAGAATATCACATTTTAGGGAACATATAAGAAAAAAAAAAAGTAAGTTACATACGCATAAGAGAGGATAATAGATTACATCCGCATGTTCGCTGAAATCCTGATGGTCATGGACACACGGTTCATCAGTGTGCTCGACATATAGGTGCGTGATATTCTTATACCAATCCATGTAACCCGGTACACATTGCCAAGGCTGACGAACTGGTGTGCTCCTCCGTTGCTCAGATAACACGTGGTTATCCCAAGCCTCCCAGATCCTATCCAAGTATCTGTACATGACTGTATATCGCGCAGATATGTTGCCTCGCGCACCACGAATGGGAGCTAGCGGTGCATCTGGGATGGTTTGAACCCTGCCAAACTGCCTCAAAACTCTATCTGGATGATAGGGTTCGACAACGTCTAAGCACTTTAAGCATCCATGGTAGAACGTAACCGGGTTACATGGATGCCGATCTCTGCAGCTGTGGTATGGATCCCAAATAACCTGTAAACGTAAAGTGTTTTTGCATTAAAGTACATAAAGGGTAAGATAAATGGAAGTGTTAAAATTATCGCAGGATGAGTAAACTTACATCAGTAGCTACTAAACTGTCAAGGTTGGCTCGAAAAGATTTCAAATGGTCAATGGAGGAACCCGCCTCTCTCCTAGATGCCCAATGGTACACGTGTGGCATGTCTTCATTGTAGCCCATGTTCTGATGAGGTCGGAATGCTCGGAAGTGCTCATAAATCCACGCCTCCAAAAGAGTCATATAACCACCCATCTGCCTAACCCCAGACCGGCTAGCAAACCCCAACTGTCTATATAAAAATGCTAATGCAGCAGCACCCCAGGCATAAGTATGTATGGATCCCAAATCCATCAACAAGCCGAGGTAAACAATGGGAACCCTGCCGCCACTCTTGTCACTGAAGAGTGTACATCCCAACAGGAACAACAAATAAGCTCTTGCAGCGCACTGTATAGCCTCCTCGGGGTCTAAATCTGTCACACCAGCAAACTGACTTTGCAACCATTCAAGCCTGACTGAATTGCCACCAGCAAAAGAAACCTCTTCATGTGCTGCACGTTCACTAATCCCCAAGCCATAAACGAGTAATGTAACTCCATGATGATCTGTCACATCTGGTATGCTGACTGATTTGCCTACAATGGGAAGGCCAAGAATAGTGCCAACATCATCCAGGGTCAGGTCATCTCACCAACTGTCATGTGAAATGTGTTCGTCTCAGGTTGCCATCTCTCAACAAAACTGGAGATTAGAAGCTTGTTGACGAACCGATAAGTGCAACGAGCTAACTGTGACAGTCCAGACTGCTCAATAATGGCTTTGAATCTGGTGTTGTTCTCTACTAACCACCATGGCCATGCAAGGATCTTGGAAGAGTGATTATGACACTTTAGGGGCCCTCGTTCCTACAACACAAATGATATCTCATTACAAACTACCATACAACACAAAAAAAAAAAAAAAAAAAACTCATATACAAATGAATTTCAGTTTTACTGAGGAATGTTTACCTCCCCGTGCCAAATAGCTGCAGCCACATGACTATTGAAACTCCGCAGTATTGACGGATCAGTCGGTCCACCTAGAAAAGCATGAGTAAGGTACTCTTCCTGGACAGGAGGAGAATCAGGTAAAGAGGTATCCTCCATAGCAATGTCAGGCATATCATAACCTTCAACTCGTCTTTGGCTTCGGCCCCCACTTTGACTGGCACTTGGAATATCATATTCTACCTCAACTGGATCATGACCTCGACCACGACCTTGACCTCGTCCTCGCCCACGCCCTCGTCCCCGTTCATGGTCTACATCCAATTGACGACGTCGTCTATTTGAAGCAGTAGGTGGGACACGTTGTTGATATTCAGAATCCATATTATCTGCAAAAAATACTAAGTGTGTGTATAAATAAACAGAGTGTGTGTAAATAAAGAGAGTGTGTGTAAAATTAATGAGAGTGTTTTAAATTATAAGTGTGTGTGTAATGAGAGTGTGTGTAATGAGTGTGTGTGTAAATAATAAGTGTTTTAAATTATAATGAGAGAGTGTGTGTAAAATTAATGAGAGTGTGTGTAATGAGTGTTATAATTAAGTGTTTTCATTAAGTGTTAGAAGGGAAAAAAAAAAAAAAATTGTGTTCGGAAGTTGTTGTCCGAAAATAACTATTCTGTTCGGAAGTTGTTGTCCGAAAATACAATTCTATTCGGAAGTTGTTGTCCGAAATTATAAGCTAATATTCGGAAGTTGAAAACCAAACCAAGTAAAATTTTCGGAAGTATAATGCCGAATGGAAGCAAAAATTTCGGAACTCTAATGCCGAACAAAAACAAAAAATTCGAATAACCAGTTCCGAATGAGGAACTGTGACAATCACTTACATTGGTGGACTGAAAATTTCGAAAATGGTAAAATTAACCCTACATTACAAATAAAATAGGAATGAGAAAATTCTAATCTATGTAAACTAACCTAAAATGTGAAAATTTCAATGCTCTTCAATGCCCTTCAATGCCAATACTTCAATGACACAGATGGATGGATGAAGCTTTTGGAGAGAACGGTGGAGAGTGTGAGAGATGGGTATGTGTGTGAGAGGGGTTCTCAGATGGGTGTGTGTGTGAGAGGGGTGACAGACGGGTGTGTGTGTGAGAGGGGGTGTGTGTATGTATGATTTACATTTGGGGGTATATGTGGAATGATAGGTGTGTGTAGTGAGTCAAATATATTAGGGTTTATTTTTTTAGTGTGTGTATTGAGAAGGATTTGTATAGAGTGGAAAGGGTGTGTGTATATAGAAGCTCCCGCCTGCTTCGTACCCCAAGACCCTCATAAAGGGGCACTGGGCCTAATTAAACATGGGCCGATTAATACAACAAAAAAACAAGACTAGGGATATTGACCCGGAGGTCCTATTTGAACAATTCAAAACTCATTTAATTTCAAAACAAAATACTTATATCAATTAATTATATATATTTTTAATTGTTTTAATTGTTATTAATATATATTTTTTTAATTTAAAGACACTACCACATCCCAACAGCACCGAAAAGTCGCTGGAGTATCATCAAAAATTCGTCAAAGTGTTCTGAATGTCATCAGAAATTGCCAAAATGTCTAAAATGCCTCTAGACGTCAAGAACATCGTCGGACACTCACTGAAATGTCCAGAACGTCATTGAAAAAAAGAAGAATAAGAAGAAGAAAAAAGGGAGAAATTAGAGCGAAAACATAGTAAAATTTAACTACATCCTCTCCAACGCCACAAAACATGAAAAATTACTCTTTATCATACAGAGCATATAATTTTTAGTTCACAAATTTTTAAAAATTTAGAGTTTGAATTTATTGTTTATCAAACTGCACAAATTTGTAGTTTCGAAACTATAAAAATTATTAATTTGCTCGTTTGTAATTTATTAAAACACAATTTCACGTCGTGACAATGGTGGAGATCTGAGATCAGTAGTTTCTAAAGGTTTGTAGTTTTTTCAGTTTGTCAATATTTCCTTTTTTTTTTAATAAAGAGAAAAATAAAATACTAAAGTCATAGAGAAAAGGAAAAACATATCTTTAAGACTGTAAAATTTTACAGTTTTCACCATTTGTAATTTAAACTTGAAAAATATTTTTTCAGAAGTTAAAAATTTTCTCCATTAAAACAAGAAAAGAGAAATGTGTAGTAGAAAGAAAAAAAAAATTGAGAGATCAAATGAAAGGGACAAACATAAAAAATTCGCCGGAGTATCATCAAAAATTCGTCGGAGTGTTCTGAATGTTCCCAAAAATTGCCAAAATGTCTAAAATGCCTCTAGACGTTAAGAACATCATCGGACACTCACCGAAATGTCCAAAACGTCACTGAAAAAAAGAAGAATAAGAAGAAGAAGAAAAAAGGGAGAAATTAGAGTGAAAACATAGTAAAATTTAACTACATCCTCTCCAACGCCACAAAACATGAAAAATAACTCTTTATCATACAGAGCATATAATTTTTAGTTCACAAATTTTTAAAAATTTAGAGTTTGAATTTATTGTTCGGAGCTGCTGCAGAGCTCTAATTAGAGCTACTGCAGTACAGCTCTAATGAGCTGTCCATGAATAAATAAAAAAAAAAAAAAAAAAAACAGTGAAGTAAAAGACAAAAAAAGGATGAGAAAAAAGACAAATTAGAGCTCCATTAGAGCTCTTTTTTTTAGAGGTCTAAATCATTTTTCTTTATTGTTTATCAAACTGCACAAATTTGTAGTTTCGAAACTATAAAAATTATTAATTTGCTCGTTTGTAATTTATTAAAACACAATTTCACGTCGTGACAATGGTGGAGATCTGAGATCAGTAGTTTCTAAAGGTTTTGTTTTTTCAGTTTGTCAATATTTCCTAATTTTTTTTTAATAAAGAGAAAAATAAAATACTAAAATCATAAAGAAAAGCAAAAACATATCTTCAAGACTATAAAATTTTTACAATTTTCACCATTTGTAATTTAAACTCAAAAAATATTTTTTCAGAAGTTAAAAATTTTCTCCATTAAAACAAGAAAAGAGAAGTGTGTAGTAGGAAAAAAAAAAACTGAGAGATCAAATGAAAGGGACAAACATAAAAAAATTCGTCGGAGTATCATCAAAAATTCGTCAAAGTGTTCTGAGTGTCACCAAAAATTGCCAAAATGTCTAAAATGCCTCTAGACATCAAGAACATCGTCAGACACTCCCCGAAATATCCAGAATGTCACTGAAGAAGAAGAAGAAGAAGAAGAAGAAGAAGAAGAAAAAATGGAGAAATTAGAACGAAAACATAGTAAAATTTAACTACATCCTCTCCAACACCACAAAACATGAAAAATAACTCTTTGTCATACAGAGCATACAATTTTTAGTTCACAAATTTTTAAAAATTTTAGAGTTTGAATTTATTGTTTATCAAACTACACAAATTTGTAGTTTCGAAACTATAAAAATTATTAATTTGCTCGTTTGGAATTTATTAAAACACAATTTCACGTCGTGACAACGGTGGAGATCTGAGATCAGTAGTTTCTAAGGGTTTGTAGTTTTTTTAGTTTGTCAATATTTCTTTTTTTTTTTTTAATAAAGAGAAAAATAAAATACTAAAGTCATAGAGAAAAGCAAAAACATATCTTCAAGGCTGTAAAATTTTACAGTTTTCACCATTTGTAATTTAAACTCAAAAAATATTTTTTTAGAAGTTAAAATTTTTTTCCATTAAAACAAGAAAAGAGAAGTGTGTAGTAGAAAAAAAAAACTGAGAGATCAAATGAAAGGGACAAACATAAAGAGAGTTAACCATTTTTGGTTTAGATCTGATTGAATCTAATGTAGATCTACTCAGATATGCTCTAAATCTAAATATCCCAGTGAGTCTTGTATTGCGCTGGCCAAATCTGAGTAGATCTAGGTCAAGAGTATCGTCAGAAACTTGTCTTCTTCGTCGTCACTAAAGGCGAAGTAAGGAGTCGGCGATTGCTAGTGAACCCTAATCGATGGTAGCCGTTGGTCGCTGGTAAGTACATATCAGAAAAAGGGAAAAAAAAGATAGTCGCCTTAGGATTTTTGGGTTTACACAAAAAATTTTGGGACTAAGTAAAACATGTGTTCTTCTCATAGGAGTTATAGGTAATTTGCCCAAAAAAGAAGGTTCCATCCCAATAATAAGTCAAACTCTAATTTTTTTAATTATTTTGATATAAACACTAACCCCTCTCTTTCTACGCTATTCAGGGGAGAGATGGTGATGATGAATTAAGCTATCATAATTACCGAGTGTGATGATAAACGGATTATGAAGGTGATTGATAATATTTGTTTGATGGCGATTGTTTTGAATTTTTTTAAAACTTATTTTTATCTAGTTTTATTTTTATTTTTTTATTTATTGTGTTAAACTCCACTGGGGTTGTTAACAACTCCGCCGGGGTTGTTAACAACTCCGCCGTCCTAAACCCAGGTAAAGGACGAGGGTTGTGTGTTAGGTAGCCGATAGCCAACACATAAAAAAGCCGCTCAGACCCCTTATGACAATGAATCCTACTTTCAATCGTTTAAATGCTAGGTCGTTCCCCTCAAGTGACGCGTTGTGCCTGCCTCCATTCGTTTCAAAAAGTGAGCAAGGGACGCCGTATTGACGCCTGGTGTAGACACCCCATTTTTGACCGACCTTAAGACTCAGACGTTATCGATTGAGCGCTCGGTGATTGCGCATGTTGTGCTCGTGTTGAGGTTTCGGAGTTCTTGGCTGGGAGCCTCACCTCCGGACCTCGGGACTTTTTGTACTTTGACTCGGTCTGCGGACTAAGTCTTGTTTTCTCTTCCCAGAGGAAGGGAGAGGTCTTGTAGACCATCTCTCAGTGATCGTAGACTACTTTTCGTGGTCGTAGGCCACTGTTTCCATTTGGAGACTAGTTTCTGATTTTCGGAGCCGTCGGTCGTGCGCCTCGGCTCGGAACCACTGAACATTCTCGGTTTGGCACGGTTTTCGGAACACACCTTGTTTCCTTTGTCTAGAGGGACACTGTGGTCCGGGAGACCACTTTTGTGGCCGTACGCCACTTTTGGTGCTCAACAGCCAATTTTCGGGGCACCCGGCCGCGCGCTTTGCCTCCCGAACTCTCAATTTGCATCCGTGTTGGTTCTTTTTTGGCACAACCCTTGTTTTCCCTGTTTAGAAGGTGGTACAAGGGTGGGAGACCAGCATTTCCCTTGGAAACCACTTCTCTCTTCGCCAGCCGATTTTCTGCTCAGGAAACTGGTTTTCTTGGTCTTTGGGCCACATTTACTGGTCTTCCACCATACCACTGACTTGCTTTCAGTGTGGAGACCACCTATTGTGCCTACCAACCACCTTGTTTTGTGGGAGACCACTTGCCTTGGTCGGCCGACCAGGGAAAGTGGTCAGCCGACCACCTCTTCTGGTCAGCCAGCTTCCTCCTGTTTTGTCTGTCTGAGTGCATGCCAGCTGTACCAGCTAGAAGGCACAGACTGGATCCTCCATACACGTGTATGGAGGATTTGCAACCAAGTTTTTAGCTTCTTGGAGAAGCTTTGGCTTTGAAACTCTATAAGAGAGGCCCTCCCTCTCCTTATATTAGGTTGAAAAATTACTATAAGGCAAAGCTTATATCTCTCTCTTTGTCTCTATATTTTAGGCTTAGAAAGTGCTTTGTTCTTGGCCTATTGCACACCACCTCATAACCATACATCTCCACCATTGTTACTGAGTTGCTGGAGGGTTTTGAGAGGTCTCAAAAGTTAGGTTTTGGTTCAGAAAAGTTGCTGGTTTTGCTGAGCTTCAAGGGTAATCACTTTTCCCTCTTTTAAGCATTATTTTAATCCTTCTCTTAGCCTCATTTGCATGCTTATTTGAGCTTTGTTGTCAATTGAAAAAAGGTTCATATTTAAGTGATTTTCATGTTTGTTTAAGGCTCTTTTGGTGTTGGGGGTCATCTACCCTCTTGCATGCTTCATTTAGCCTTGTTTTGAGCCATGCCATGAGACCTTTGTATTGAGCTTTGCTTGGCCCTTTAGCCACTGAAATCCAGTGGATTTTCAGTGGTTGGAATGTGGCTTTGAGGGCCTAAATCAGAGAGGGGTGACCCTCTCTCTTGTTGTCTTGTTTACTAGCATTTTTGGCCTACCAAAAGAGCATATGTTTATACCATTTGGAGGCCTAGTTCAGGCACTTTTTGGTGACTTCTAGGACCTGCCTAGGCTCTAACCATGGCTGGTTTGGTCCCCTTTTGCTTGCTTCTTACATGTGTAGAGTAATCCTTTTCATGGCTTATCAAAGGAGCATGTCATTCTTGCATGTATTGGTCTTGTTTCAGTGGGTTTTTGGCCATAATTTGGCATGCCATGACTCTGTTTTTTCTTGGTTTGGTAGTCCTTCACATGCTTCATATGCTTGTAGTGTAACTCATGTTCACTAGCTCACAATGCATGTTGTTTTGGCCCTCTATTCTAGCATATTTTGGCCATACTTAAAACTGATTTTGTTCATATTTTGGGCTGCCTTAGCTCTGTCTTGAGGCCTCTTGGTCGAAAAATGCTAGCCATGCATACTTGTTGTGTAATAGCATTGACTAGCTTTGAGTTTGGAGGTCCCCTTGCATGCTTAACTTGAGCTATTTACATATTTTGGCATCATTGGGAATGATATTTTAGAGCTTATAGGGGTGCTACACTTTCATATTTTCCATGCTTTAAGTGCTCTTTAGAGTTGTGCATTTATGCCCTATTTGCGAGCCATTGCATGAGCCTCACTTTTGTGCCTTTCAAGCCATCATCCCAACCCAGTTTGCTACTATTTTAGGCCTGCATAGGGTCTGTTTGGAGTTGGTTTCATCATTTGAGCATCGCTTTGCATGCCTATAGTGTAATGCACTTCACTAGTTTCAATGCTTGAGCCATTCAACATGCATTGTGTGAGTTGTTTGCATGATTCGGAGTCATTTTGGAGTCATGTTATATGTCATTTCAGAGCTGGAACATGTGTCATTGTATGCCATTGTAACAAGTCCGGGGGACCTCGCTACAGTTCGGACTCGATTTGTGTCACGGTTCGTAATCTGAACCAAAGAGTCCAAATCCGGCAAATCGTTTTGAGAAAACAGATTTTTTGAAAGAAGTGCCAAACATGGACTGCTTTGCCAGATACAGAGTCGCCACCTAAATATTTTATTTTGGGAAATTTAGGAAACCCTGACTCGTTGCCTAAGGCCACGTGTCCGTCATCACCAAAGTTGCCTCGGCTCGGGAACTTGGGTACGATTGGGGAAGGTCACTTCGTGAACACCCCCGCTCGCCCGATCAAAGATCGGCCTCTACTAACCATGATATCTAGTTTTGAAAACATTGTGCGCTCTTATTCCGGTTATTAGCCTAGATTTACTATGTGATGCGCACAGCATACAAGTATAGACTGGGTCGCCTGAATTGGAACAAAACATTTCATGCTTGTTTTTGAAAGATAGTTTGCTACTCGCAAGTAGGCTTAAAATGCAGATTTTGCCACCCTCGGGTGGGCTTAGAAAACATGGTTTTGCCACTATCTAGTGGGCTTAAAACTAACAGTTGATGATTTGTTCCAATCCAAATAACCCAACCTTCACCCACAGGCATTCAGGCAGTTATATCACATAAGCAAATAGCCTCATGGTAAGCATGCTATCATGGCAGTGACTCACACGCATGCAAGGATGCTAAAGCATAAAAACTTACCGAGTACTCCAAGCCAAAACAGAAACTGATTAGAAATCATGCATGATCCTAATTATACAGAAATGCCTAATGCAACACATGCGATAATGCAGCTATAGCAGGCTCGGCTATTCTAAACATGGCATATGGAATGCTACAGCTAACATGTATTCAACTTGGAATTGAAATACAAATGCAGTTAGTATTATGCGCCGAGCCCGGTGCATGCAAAACAGATGAATGAATGCAAACATGCTATCATACTGTATGCTAATTGAAACATGCCCTAATTCTAACCATCATAAGCTGGTAAATAAAAGGGAGAGAAAGACGTAGGGTTGGAAGACATACATCACACACACGCACACTTATTACAATATTGCCCTCGCTCGGAGGGTCCAAAATAAATAATACAGTCCCAAATGAATAGTTACAGTCCGAATAAATACAAAATCCTAATTAATTAACAAATTAAACTAGGAAAGCTGTAAACTAGCATGCAAGCTAGAGACTGCCTCGACTCTATTCCGGATGATGGATGATGGATGATGCACGTTTGAGCTGCTTTGCGCGGCAATCCACTGCGATGCCCCAATTAGCCTCTGTTTGCAATTGATGCCGGAATGCTGTGCAAGGCTTTTGAAAGCTGCTGATTTCTGATTTGCTGCAACAGAGAGCAAGAAAGGGGCATGGCAATGTATTTCACATATGCATGTATGCCTCGATCCTCGTGCCACCAATTACGCATCTCGATGCATGATGGCCGAGGAGTCGAATTGCACAACTTAATATAGAATGAATGCACATGAAAACACAACAAGACCAAGACTCCATCATGGATAATCCGGAGTGTCGGTGACTGGGAATTGAGACACATTCCGTCACTCGGAGTACGAAACGTACCTCGTTTCCCGTGCTCAGGCAAACTCCTATCCCAAACACAATGCAATATGCATGACATGCATGAATGCAACTAAGATACAACCTAACATGCACAATGCTATGAAATAGCATACACGATGCACGAGGTAACATGACATACACGATGCGCTAACATACAACCTAGCATACACAATGCTATGAAATGAAATGGCATACACAATGCATAATGGACTTACACCAACACAAGTGGACCTCAACCACACTCACATAGGAGGCCATTAGGATGGAAGTGAGACACTCGAGATACGCGTACACATGCACGCGAACCGAGGATCGAACCTAAGGCACGAATGCCACTCTACCAAAGCATGGTAAGGCATGGAACATGATATGCAAACATGCAAATTTCAGTGCTAAAATATGATGCTAAACAGCCCCGAAACATGGTGATATGACACCCGATGCATGAGATGAACCCCGAAACTCAAAATTAGGCACATGGAATGACTTATAGCTATACAAAGCATGCATTATTTGATCATGAAGCATGAAGACAGAGTCAAGGCAGTCCCAAAAATGAACATTTCTAGTTCAAAGCATGGCCAAAAGATGCTAGCAAGATGGACTAAAATAGCATGCAATTTTGACTAGCAAACATGGTTTACATGGCAAGTACATGATGCACATGGAATCTGACCAAACCATCAAAAATCAGTGAATAAATCATGTGAAAATAGGCTTAAATAACCACTGATATGCAACCATGGCATGCAAAAATGATGAGTTGCTTTAGAGGGCCATGCAAGGAGTTATTAGGCACATACAAGGTAGACATGAAGGATGATCAAAACAACTCTGGAAATCAAATATGATAGTCCCAAAACTCACCAAATTGACCCTAGAAAGTGACTTCAAAGCATGCAAGATAGGGTCCCTTTGGAAGGCCAAAATGACCACCAAACAAGGGAAAACAAGGCCAATGCAAATGCTCACATGTATGGCTCAAAACATGAAGAAATAAGGCATGTAAGGAAGGAGATGACTCCAAACAGTAAAGTGGCCTTAATCAAACATGAAAATGATGTCAAAAGGAGACTTTTTCCAGTTTATAACAAGTCTCAAAAACAAACACAAATAGGGCTAATATATCATGCAAAAATGGCCCTAAAAGAGAGATTGGAGGCAAGGGACAGCATCTGGTCTCAAACAGTGAAGAGCCCTTCAACAAAGTTGAATAGGGGCTCAAAATAAGGCACTTCACAGTTTACATCAAGCCACAAAAATAAACACAAGTGAGGCTAAACTATCATGCAAGAAAAAGGCCTAAAAGAGGGATAAAGAGACAAGTGGTAGCTGCTGGCCTCAAACAGAGGAGAGCTCTTCAACAAAGTTGAAGAGAGGCTCAAAAAAAGATATTTCACAGTTTATGACCAAGTCCAAAACAGCTCAAAAATAAGACTAAAATACCATGCAAAAATAGGCTTAAAAGAGAGATAGAAAGCAAAAGGCAGTAGATGGCCTCAAACAGTAAAGAGCCCTTCAACAAAGTTGAAGAGGGGCTCAAAATGAAGCACTTTATAGTTTGGCTCGAAGCCCAGAAATGCTTACAAACAGGGCTGACATATCATGCAAGAAATAGCCATAAAAGAGGGATAAAGGGGAAGGGGTAGCAGGTGGCTTCAAACAGAGAAAAACCCTTGATCAAACGTGAAGATGAGCTCAAAAAATGACTATTTCTAGTTTGGATCGGAGCCCAAAAATGCTAGCAAAAGGAGCTAAAATATAGAACAAAATAATGTGAAAAAGGGGGGGATAGGAGCTTACCATTGTAGAGCCAACTTCCAGCAGCTTTTGGACTAGGTTTGTGAGCTCTCAACCTCTGGAAATCAGCTTCAAAGGGCTGGAATGGAGTGTGGAGGTGTGGTGCTATGGGTTGTAGGGTAAATAGTGCAAGAAGTTTAGGGTTTTAGAGCTTGGATGAGAGAGAGAGAGGGGATTGTATGTAAAAAAGCTCTAAACAAATTTTGTAACCTCTCAAAATGCAGCTAGAGCTGCTGGTTTTATAGACAAAAGAGTGGAGGAAAATGGGGGAAATTCAAATTCAAGTTTCCCCCCAAAATAGGCCTAAAAGAGAGATAAAGAGGGAAGTGGTAGCTACTGGCCTCAAACTGAAGAGAGCCCTTCAACAAAGTTGAAGAGGGGCTCAAAACAAGACATTTTACAGTTTATGACCAAGTCCGAAACAGCTCACAAATAAGCCTAAAACATCATGCAAAAATAGGCCTAAAAGAGAGATAAAGAGGCAAGTGGTAACTACTGGCCTCAAACCGAAGAGAACCCTTCAACAAAGTTGAAAAGGGGCTCAAAAAAAGACATTTTATAGTTTATGATCAAGTCCAAAACAGCTCACAAATAAGCCTAAAATATCATGCAAAAATAGGCCTAAAAGAGAGTTTAAACACAAGGGGTGAGAAGGAGACCTCAAACATTGAAAGACCCTTGATCAAACATGGAGATGAGCTCAAAATATGACTATTTTCAGTTCAGGTCGGAGCCCAAAAATGCAAGCAACAAAGGCTAAAAAAGCATGCAAAATGGAGCCAAAAGAGAGGGACAAGAGACTTACCCTTGTAGACCAATGAACCAGCAGCTTTTGGACCAAGAAGAGGAGCTCCTAGCCTCTGGAAAACAACCTCAAAGTGTTGTAATGGAGGATGGAGGTGTATACCAAAAAAAAACGGAGCAAACGGAGGTGGTTAAGCGGTCCTGAACCGAAGCACACGGTCGTTGGCTCCGAAAAATCGGAAACCGGGCTCCAAACGGGATGAATGGCCTATGACCATGAAACGTAGCCTACGGCCACTAAGAGATGATCTACGAGACCTCTCCCTCCCTTCGGGAAGAGAAAATAGAGAAAACGGAGCCTGGTTCGCAAACCGAGGCAAGACACGAAAAAGCCCGGAAGTCAGGAGGCAAGGCTCGCAGCCGAGACTCTGAAACTTCTGAACGGGCGCAATATGCAATATCACCGAGCGCTCAATCGGTGACGTCTGAGTCTTAAGGTCGGTCAAAAATGGGGTGTCTATAGCCATATTTCATCCTTTCAATGTTTTTGTAAAGTTGCATTTTGTGCCCTTGGGCTTAGGTCCTTGCATTGTATATGCTAGCATGAGTTTTGGAGTCTTGTTTTCATCATGTTTGGCCACTGATTTGGGTGTGGCTGAGGCCCAGTCATTTTGGTTTAAGTCCATTTTTGCATTGAGTATGCCATTATATTCCATAGCATTGAGTATGCCACATTGTCGCATGATTGATCATTGCATTGTGCATACCTTGTTCATCTCATTATGTATGTTAGTTCTTAGGTGCATTGTGCATGCTAAGTACCACGTGCATTGAGTATGTCATTGTTAGTTCATAGCATTGTGTATGCTAGTTGTATGTTTGCATGTCATCCTTTACATGTTTGCATCACTTAGTTGCATAGCATTTAGGTTGCATACTTAAAGTCACATTATGCATGCCATTGTTTGTTGCATTGTGTTCGGAATAGGAGTTAGTCCGAACACGGGAAACGAGAGACGTTTTATACTCAAAGTGACGAAACGTGCCTCGATTCCCGGTCACTGACACTCTTGACTACCCATGACGAAGTTGTTGGCTTTAGGTGCTTGTATGTGCATTCATTTCACATTGAGTCGTGCAATTCGACTCATCGGCCATCATGCATCGAGATGCACGACCGGTGACCCGAGGGTCGAAGACTACACTCCCTAGAGCTTATGCAATGACGGGGAGAGTGGTCATGCACACATGTGTTGCAAATACCTTGTTGTGCCTCTCTCTTTCCCTTTGTTGTAAAAAAACAGAATCCAGCAAAAGAAACTGGTCGGCCGACCAGGTTTTCTGGCAGGCCGACCACCTTCTTTGGTTTCCACCACAAAAGGTGGTCGGTAGTTGGTCTCCCATGCCTATAAGCTAGTCGGCAGCCTTCCCACAGTTTCCCGGGGTGGAGTTTCATCTCTCTGGAGCTTTGTGCAAATTTCTGAAATCAATTGCAAACAAAGGCAAGCCGGGGCATCGCAATGGATTTCCCGACAAGGGAACTCGAGCATGCATGCGTCCTTTATCATTCAAGGCAGAGCTGAGGCAGTTCACATTCATGTAGTTTGCATGCTAGTTTAATTGCTTACTTAGTTAGTTTGTTAATTAATTAAAGTTGTATAATAATTAGCTGTAATTTATTATTCATTTTGGTTGTGTAATAACTAGCTTAATTAGAATAGCTTAGATTAGCTAGTTGGTGTTGTATTATTTATTCGGACCCTCCGTCGAGAGGGCCAACTGTTGTAATAAGTGTGCGTGTGTGTGATGCATGTCTTCCAACCCCCATTTCTTTCTCCCTTTTATTTACCAGCTTACGATGGTTAGTTTTAGAGCATGTTTCAATTAGCATCCTTATGCTCGCATGTTTGCATCCATTCATCTGTCTTGCATGCACCGGGCTCGGCGCATCATACTAACTGCATTGTATTTCAATCCCAATTTGAATACATGTATCAAGTGTTGCATTTCACATAACATCTTAGAATAGCCGAGCCTATCTTAGTTGCATTTTGCATGTGTTGCATTAGCCATCTTAAACATGAACTAGGATCATGCATTGATTTCTAACATAGTTTCTGTTTTAGCTCGGAGTACTTGGTAAGTGTTTATGCTTTAACATCCTTGCATGTGTGTGAGTGACTGCCATGATAGTATGTTTACCATAAGGCTATTTGCTTATGTGATATAACTGCCTGATTGTCTGTGGGTGAAGGTTGGATTTCTTGAATTGGAACAATTCATTGATTGCAAGTTTTAAGCCCACTTGAGGGTGGCAAAATCCGCATTTTAGCCTACTTGCGAGTAGCAAACCGCTTTCAAAAACAAACATGAGATGTTTTGTTCCAAATTAGGCGATCCAGTCTATACTTATATACTGTGCGCATCACATAGTAATTCTAGGCTAATAAACTGGAATAAGAACGCATATGTTTTCAAAAACGAGATATCATGTTTAGTAGTGGCCGATCTTTGATCGGGCGAGCGGGGGTGCTCATTGCATGACCTTCCCCTCTCGTACCCAAGTTCTCGAGCCGAGGCAACTTTGGTGATGACGGACACGTGGCCTTAGGCACGAGTCAAGGTTTCCTAAATTTCCCAAAAATAAAATATTTAGGTGGCGACTCTGTATCTGGCAAAGCAGTCCATGTTTGACACTTCTTTCTAAAAATCAGTTTTCAAAATGATTTGCCGGATTTGGACTCTTTGGTGATTTATCAATCTCGCATTGCACTTTGCAATATCAGATTAAGAACCGTGACATTGAGTCCGAACTGTAGTGAGCCTAATGAACAAAACAGGATTTTCCCGGGACGTTCGGGCACGTCTACACCTGGGTGCGTGAAAAATAGGCAAAGGTTCCCACGTGTTTCTGGACGAGTGCGGGTAAAGAAGCTAATCCAAGACTATAAGTTTAGGGTAGCCACTTGGAATACAAGAACCTTAACTAGTAAGATGATGGAATTGGTAGATGTTATGATTAGCAGGAGAGTTAGTATAGCATGTGTACAAAAAACTAAGTGGATGGGTGAGAAAGCTAGGGAAATTAAGGATACTGGTTTTAAACTGTATTATAGTGGTAAGGATAGACGCAAGAATGTGGTAGGAATCATAGTTGCCCAGGGTCTTGTGGAAAATGTAGTGGTGGTCAGTAGGAAAGGGGATAGGATTATGTTAGTTAAACTAGTTATTGAAGGGAATGTAGTGAATGTTATTAGTGCATACGCCCCTCAAGTAGGGTTAGATGATCAGACTAAGAGGGATTTTTGGAAGTGAATGGATGAGATCTTACAGAAGATACCCGTAGGAGAGAACCTAGCTATAGATGGAGATTTTAATGGCCATGTAGGCATAGATAAACTAGGCTATGAAAGGATGCATAGTGGATATGGTTTTGGTGATAGAAATGAGGCTAGAGAGAGTATCTTAGATTTTGCGTTGGCTTCTAACCTGGTGGTGGCCAATACTATGTATAAGAAGAGGGATGAGTATTTGATAACCTTTAAGAGCAGATTAGTTAAGAGCCAAATAGATTACTTCTAAGTGAGAAAAGTGGACCGCCTAAAATGCAATGATTGTAAAGCGATTTCTAGAGAGAGCCTGACCTCTCAATATAGAATTTTGGTACTAGATTTATGTTTTAAAAGGCAATATCAAGCTAGGAAAGATGGTGGGTGTCGTAGGACAAGATAGTGGTACCTAAAAGGGGATAAACTAGAAATATTTAAGAACAGAATGGATAAGGAAGGTGCTTGGGACTTGGAAGATGATACGAACACTATGTGGAACTTGATGGCCAATTGTATAAGGAGAATCTGAAGGAAAGTGCTTGGAGAGTCGAAAGGAACGGGACCCAACTCTAGGGAAACTTGGTGGTGGAGAGAAGAGGTTCAAGCAGTAGTTAAGGGAAAAAAAATAGTGCTTTAAAAAGTGGCAGAAGGATAGAATTGAGGAAAACCTTAAGAGCTATAGATTAGCTAATAAGGAGGTTAAGAAAGTAGTGAGAGAGGCTAAGTTAAAAGCTTATGATGACCTATACACTAGACTAGATAGTAAGGAGGGAGAGAAGAGGGTATACAAACTTGCTAAGATACGGGAGAGGAAAGTAAGAGATTTTACTTAAGTTAAGTGCATCAAGAGCGAGGATTCTAAGGTATTAGTGAAGGATGAAGAGATTAAGGAGAGATGGAAGAACTACTTTGAGAAACTATTAAATGAGGAACGTTGAGGTACGTCAATAAAGAAAGAAATAGCCAGTAACACGATAAACCAAGCCTATAGGTTCTATCGTAAGATTAAGAACTTTGAGGAAGAACTACTTTGAGAAACTATTAAATGAGAAACGTTGAGGTACGTCAATAAGGGAAGAAATAGCCAATAATACGATAAACCAAACCTATAGGTTCTATTGTAAGATTAAGGAACTTTGAAGTGGAGATTGCACTTAAGAAGACGAAATCAAATAATGCTTTAGGACCCGATGATATCCTTATTGAAGCTTGGAAGTGTGTGGGTAAAAACAGGGTTACTTGGTTGACTAGGTTATTTAGCAAAATTTTGTTGACTAGGAACATGCCGGATGAGTGGAGAAAGAGTATTTTTAGTGTCAATCTATAATAATAAATGAGATGTCCAGAATTGCAACAACTATTAAGGAATTAAGATAATGTGTCATATAATGAAAGTGTGGGAGAGGGTGATGGAACGCCAATTGTGAGATATAACAGAGGTGTTAGAGAATCAATTTGGGTTTATTCCTGGCAAGTCAACAATGGAAGCGATCTATCTTTTGAGGAGAGTAATAGAAAAGTATAGAGAAAAGAAAAGAGACATTCATATGGTGTTTATCAACCTTGAGAAAGCACATGATAGAGTGCCTTGGGATATAATATGGTGGGTGTTAGAGAAAAAAGGGGTGACAAAATGTTACATTTATGTAATTAGGGATATGTATGAAGGGGTGGTGACCACTATTAGATCGCTTGCTGGAGAGACAAATGAATTTCCTATCACTGTAGGGTTACATCAAGGATCTACCTTAAGATCTTATCTTTTTACTTTAGTTATGGATGAGTTAACGAGAAATATTCCGGATGACGTGCCATGGTGTATGCTTTCTGCAGACGATATCATGCTAGTGGATGAGACTAGAGAAAGAGTTAACACAACGTTAGAGATTTGGAGAAAAGCATTTGAATCTAAAGGATTCCGGATAAACAGAACTAAGACAGAATACATGGAGTGTAAATTTGGTAACAGTAACAATGAAAGCATAGGAGAAATGAAGATTGAGAATCAAGAACTGCCTAAGAGTGAACATTTTCGTTATTTAGGATCGATTATCACAATGGTAGGGGAGATTGATGCGAATGTAGCCCATAGGATTAAGGCAAGATGGTATAAGTGGAGAAGTGCGTCTGGGGTACTGTGCAATAAACGAATACACACTAGACTAAAATGAAAGTTCTATAGAACGACTATTAGACCAGTGATATTGTATTGGACGGAGTGTTGGGCAACCAAGAAACAACATGTAGATAAGATGAGTGTGGCTGAGATGAGGATGCTAAAGTGGATGTGTGGCAAGACTAGACAAGACAGAATTAGGAATGAGTATATTCAGGAATGGGTATGAGTAGCACCGATAAAAGATAAGTTGAGAAAGAATCGATTGAGATGGTTTGGTCATATTTAACGGAGACCAACAGAGATAGTAGTGAAGATATGCGATGTAGTGACGGTAGATGGAAATGTTAGAGGACCGGGTAGGCCTAGATTAACGCTGGCTAGCGTTGTAAATAGAGATATGAATTTACTTAATTTGACTAACGAAATGGCTTTTGATAAAGCTGCGTGGAGAAGAAGGATTCATGTAACGGACCCTATTTGATGGGACTTAAGGCTTGGTTTGGTTTGGTTTAGTTTGGTTATTTATTTATTGTGTTACAATAATGTCTTTTTGTGTAGAAGTTTTCTCCTTTTATAAAGGTTTTTTTATCCATGCGTGGAGGTTTATTTTTCTCCTTATGTGGAGACTCGTATTCTCCTTGTGTGGAGATTCTCTTTATTCTTTTTAAGATTTATTTTATATTTCAATATATTTTATTGAATAAATTATTACATGATGTGCAATATATTAAAGTCTCATATTTTTCTATAAAATAAAATAAAAATTCTAAGAGTGAGCATTTGTTAGTTAGTTTTAATATTAAAATAATATCAATTTTAGAATAATATCAATTCTAAAAAGTGATAAACATAATTTTACGTTTGTAAAGTGTTTGTTAATTAAAATTTAAGTCCATACGTCAATAGTGTGGTTAATATGTGCTAAACTATAATAAGACTAAGATCCACTTCAATATATATTTATATTAAATAAAATAAATAAATAAAATATATATTTCATTTCATTAGTCACCACAGTACATCACTCTCTCGATGGATAGGCTAAAATAGTAAAAACGATATTACAAAAAGATTAACCCTTCTTACTACTTTATTACACTTTTTTCAAGAAATTCTATTTCTACACACTCTTTTATCTCTGTGTACATAATTTCTCAATGCACACACTTATGAAATTAGTTTTATATTTTTGTTCTCAGTCCACACATCACATGTTCCAATTATACCCTAAACTAACATCCTTGTACACACACCACCTAAACCATTCATTCCAGGTGTAGACCCATTTTTTATTCCACCCACCTTGAAGGTGCAACATCAAACTCCATTGAAGAAGACTCATGGTGACTTCATTGAAGACCCATTGCATTGTTGAAAGTGAACATCTTCCTCCTATTTCGTTTTTCGTCAATCTGCACTCTTTTGACAACTCCATTGAAGACCTACAACTCCATCTATCTCTTATTTTTCATAAATTCTCGTTTTTTCCTAGAAGAAATTCAATTTTGCTCATTTGGTACTGGTTATCCAAATGACATAGGTTTATTCAATTTTTAACTTCCGAAACATGTAAAAAAATTCAGAACTTGATTTTTGAAATAAATTCTTAAATTCGAAAGTTGAGTTTCGAATTTGGTTTTGGAACTTGATTTTCGAATAGAATCAATAATTTCAGCAGTTGTTATCCAAAAAAAGTAGACTATGGTGGCTGAATTTTGGTATGAAAATGGTCATACTGGGTCTTGGATTCGAGTTCGTAGACTATGCTCATCACCAACTAAACACTAGTCTGTTACTGAAGTTGTTTCTTGACTTCCATCTATATTGAAAATATGGAGTTCTCATTGTGTGGAGTACACTCTTTTTAGTTGATCCAAACACAAGAAGAAGAAGATGAAACAGCTTGTCTCAGATTTGCAAACACTTGAGGAAACTGTTGGATACTACAGGGTTATGTGCTGATATGAAAGTTTGTGACTTTTTCATAGATTAGTCGTTGTGTTGGCTTTGAAACTTGTAAGCACATGCACTAGAAATAATCCTTTCACTTGATTTAAACTAAGAAACAATGAAGGAAGTAAGAAACAATGGAAAAATTAGGGTTTAATTTATTTATTTTTACTTAAAAGATGTTTATGAATTTTTTTTTATTTTTAAATGATGTGTACAGAGAAAATTTTGACTTAATATTATGAGTGTGTTTTGATGTCCATTAGGGTCATTTTATTTTAGGGTATAATTGTCATTAAAATAATATTTCATTAAGTGTGTGTACTGAGGTAAGTAAGTGTAACATGCCTGGGGGGGACCCGTGCGCATTAAATGGTTCGGACCCTCGATTTCTTTGATCTAGTCTCATGAATGCAATGTGAAACATAGATGAGAGTCCAATTTTGGCAACTTTTATAGAAAATCCATTTTGTTGCAAAACCTTTGCTAGAAATGGACTGCATCACCAGATCTTAAAGTCGCCGTCTAATGTTTTGGGAAAATTAGGAAACCCGTGACTCGTACAAAGGCCACTATTCGTCGTCACCAAAGATACTTGGCTCGGAACCTTAGGTATGAAAAGGGAAGGTCATTATTGAGCACCCCCGCTCACTCGATCAAAAGATCAGCCTCTACTAAACTATGATATGAATTTTATTTTCTTTATATGTTTATGTTTTGATTATTTAATAAATCCTAAAATTTACTATGTGAAGCATACAAGTATAGACTATGCCATTCATTTTGGAACAATTTGATTTTATGTATTTTGAAAAAGTTTTGAAGATGTACAACCCAAATAAGTTAAGTTTACAAACATAAAAAATAACATCATTCCAAATTAAGCGACACAATCTCCATCCACTGGCATTTATACAGTTATATCAAGTAAGCAAGTGACCACATGGTAGGATGTTTAAACATAATAAGAAAAACACACACAAGTAGGATGCTAAAGCATAAAAACTTACATATTTACCAATGTCCTGCGAACAGCTACAAAACAAAGTTAATACAACATGCATGATCTTATATACAAAATCCTAATACAATTCACTCATGAGATGCAGCTAAAGATTCGGCTTCTAAGATATGATATGTGAATCATCTCAAAAACATGAGGTAATGTACATAATCACATAGGAATTGATTAAATCCACAAATGCAAACTTAGCCGAATCAAGATGCATGAAACATGGGTGCAAAGCATGGGTATAACAAAAAACAAAATATGATGCATATTCACAAATAAGTTACAACACTTAAAAGAACAATTACAAACCAAATTGGAGAGTGATGAGGAGAATTTTACAATAAAATAAAAATCTCACAAAACACTCAAAATAAAATAAACAAAAGAAAAAGTTTCATGTGCCTTGGAAACCACTGGAAATTGGTTAACATCGGAAGACAATGCCGTCTTGTTGCAAAACCAAGAAAATGAACAAATAAGAAATATGTAGGTGGCTCAACTAACCACTATCGGTTATATTAAAACAAGAAAACAAATATAAAATAGAAAGTGCAAAATTACAACAAAACTAACATGAACTTAAAATCATAAAACAAATATAAGATAGAACATGCAAGATTACAACAAAACTAATATGAAATTAAAATAAGAAAACAAATATAAGATAGAACATACAAGAGTACAAAAAAACTAATATGAAACTAACACAAGAAAATAAATATAAGATAGAACATGCAAGAAAAATGAAAGAATTGAATACTCACATTCCAAAAAAAGATCGAACTTCTTGATTTTCAAACTTCCTCTTGATCACACTCAAAGTTGTGAATTATGATCTTAATCTTCAATTCAAGAGCTTGGAATTTGAGCTTAGAATGACAGTTTTGAATAAATGTATGACCACTCTTTTCTTGGCAAGAATACTCTCTCTTTGATTAAGGCTTTGAGTAATTTTGACAAGGGAAGATAAGATGTAAGAGGCTATATAATTTCACTAGTTTGGCAAGGCAACTCTCTTGTTTTTAAGACTTTATTTTCTCTCAAATTCTAACACAATTTTAGCATTCACTCTTCATATTTCTCTTTTTCAAAAATCCATCCTCAAATTCAAAGACTAGAGCTCTGATTATATAGCCAATGCAAGTGGGCAATGGTGGAAGACAAAGTGGAGGACAAAATGGAAGACAAAGTGAAGAACAAAGTGGAAGATAATGGAGCTAATGGGGGACAATGTATAATGGAGGTGAATGATGAATGGTGATGGTGGTGTGTGATTTAGGAAAATGGATGATGAGTTGAGATAGTGGGATGTGATTATGAAAGTAGATGGTAAGTGAAGATAGTAGAATGTGATTATGAAAGTAGATGGTGAGTTGGGATGATGATGTGTAATTATGAAAGTGGATGGTGAGTGGAGATTGATGGGATATGATTATTATGGTGGATGTTGAGTGGAGATGGGAGGATGTGATTATGAAAGTAGATGGTGAGTGGGGATGGTGGGGTGTAATTATGAAAGTGGATGATGAGTGGGGATGGTGGGGTATGATTATGAAAGTGGATGGTGAGTGGGGATTGATGTGTAGAAAATTTGGTAGTGGAGATTGAAGAGACAAGATTCTTTTGTTAGTGGAGATTGGTGAATTTAGGAAAAAAAATAATTTGGCCAAAAAATGTGTGAAGGTTGGGATTAAAGATCAAACTCCATCTCTCTTTGAAGATTCTGTGAGAAACACATTCTGATTGTCATCATAAGGTAATCAAAAGAAAGCGCCCAAGTCTTATGGCCGGTCAAAATGGGTGTCTACAGTAAGTGTATGGAAATAGAATTTCTCACTTTTTTTTTTGTAAAAAGTAAAAAAAATTAACTAAGAAGTCAATTTTCAAAACAATCCTTAGGCTTGTTTTGGTAATTGCCTAAAATAGCTAAAAAGCTACCACAAAAAATTCAAATTTTCTCTATATTTTTTAACACATTTTTTTTTTATAAAAAAGTTAAAAAATTAACTAAAATAGGTAATTCCTAAAACAACCCTTAAACTTCTAGTAGGTCCTAATAGTTGGACCTAATTCTCATAAAATCTCGTTGAAAATAAGTCTTAGTAAAATCGTTACTAGAAATAATTTTTTGTAACAATTTTTTGCATGTGTCGCTAAAAATTGACAATTAATGACTTTTTTTGTTACAATTTTTATAAATTGTCACTAAAACATACAATTAGTGACATTTTTCTATGACGAATTTTTCAAACTATTGTTGAAATTTAAAAATTTGTGAATTTTTTGCGACAATTTTTTTTAAACTGTCGCTAAAATTTATGATTAGTGACATTTTTTGTGATAAATTTTAAATTATCGCTGGAAATTATCAATTTGTAACGTTTTTTATTAGTCTTTAATGAAAAATGCTATTAATTCTCGTAGGATCAATTAGACAATAAGTCCACCTATTAGGACTTACATGTAAGTCCTCCTATTCTTTATTTGATTCATTGGAATGAGTTGAAATGGAATGGAATGATCATTCATTAGGCTCACATATTTGAATGACATTCTATTGAAATGGTAAATGATGATTTCATTTGTAATGCATTTTGTCATTAGTTTTTTAATCAATCAAACATGGGAATAAACATTTTTATGGAATGATCATTCCATTCCGTTTCATTCAACTGAACCAAATACTATCTTAGTGTCTAACCATAGCATTGGAGGACATTTGCTAAAAAGTTAAAAAGTTACTACAAGCTATCAAATTATTTTCTTTACTTTCTTAAAAAGTATTTCGAAAAAAATAAAAAAATCATAAAAAATTCAATTTTCAAACTAGTTCTATGTGACTAACAATGCACTTATGAAGGCAATGGAGATGTTTTATAGCCCGTCTCCCCGTCCCATATTAATAATCCCTTTTAAAAATTTATTTTTTTAAGAAAATATAACAATTATAATTTTTTTAAGAAAATATAACAATTATACTTTGAATTCAAATTTTATAGGATTAATTGAAAAAATATCATTCTATTCTCATTTTTCAATATATATATAATTACTTTACAAAGGATAATTGATGCAGGCCGAAAGGTACCACATTGAGGCCACTTGAGTTATATTTTTAGTCTTTCAATATTGTTTGTTTGGTGGAGATGATGTGTTTTGTGCATTTTTAGTCTTTCAAAGTATTTTGTACATTTGTACAGATTTGGCAAGTAACATGCAAATTCAATCAAAAAGGGCGCGAAAGCAGATTCTCCGTGCGAGGAACGAAAAAACTCGGCTTGCCACCTCACTGCATGTGCGGCCAAGCCCTACTACACGTGCAGCCCATCGCTGCTCGAACGGCCCACCTAGGGTTGTGTGCGTGAAATTTTCAGTCTTTTCTGCTGGGAATAGAAGGAAGAAAAAGGGACTATAAAAGGGTTTGAAAATTATTCTAAGGAAAAGAAGGCTAGGGTTTTGAAAATGTGATTATTCTCAAACTTCAAAGGAAACTTTCATGGGGGCTTCCACCTCTTCCATCTTTTCCCACTCCTCCATGAGTAGCTAGGCTATTCTTTTCTAGGATTTTGATGAAACCCTAGCTATGTAATTAGGTTTTCTTTTTGATTTTTGATTATGTAAAAGTATGAACAATTGTATGGTGTTTTAAAAGTTTCAAATATATATTTTCCACTATTTCTTTGAGTATTAGGCTTTCTGTGATTATTGAATGCTTTCCATACAATGGTTTTCTTTTCTTTCATATTCAAAGTATGAGACGAGCCATACTATGAGGGACAAGTCGTTTTGCTACCCTAGTTTAGAGCAAATGACTCGTACTACTTAAGATGGTTCGTGCCTATATATTGAACGTGATAACTCTCTTGATAAATGTTTCGAACTTGTAGTTGCGAAGTATTATTTAGTTCGAACTGTAGCATAATTGATTTGAAATTGAAACCTTATTTACGTAACTAGTGGTGAACTCATTGCCCTAGGTTTTTTTCCAAATCAGTAAATTCATCTTTATTTATAATTGCTAGTTTATTCGCTTTGTTTAATTTAATTATTATTAGGTTATGAACAATCAATCTTTTTATCAAAATTAATTTAGGAATTTAGCATTTAAATTAGTTTAACTTTATAATTGTCTCTGTGGATCGATACTTGGACTTACCATTATTCTAAGGAATTTGGTTTAGTTTAGTGTTTATATTTGGTGTGTGAAACAATCCATCAAATTTTGGCGCCGTTGTCGGGGAGCGGTATGCTAACTTCCTCCGTGCCTTGCACCAATTTGACTTCGGGTTTTGGGTCGACATGCCTATTTTGATCTTCAACCAGATGTTCCGTATCCTTAATGAAGTCAAGTTGCACAACACCCGAGGCGATTCTACATGGGCCCTCCCTTTCGCCAACTTCATCACTGCACTCATAAAAGGCCAAGGGACATACCCACTTGAACCCAATGAGATTCAGCTTCCGCTGTCAATGCTTTATGGTAAAACCTACTAGTGCCAAACCACTGCTTGCCTGCTGTCTCCACTACTCCTCCCCGATGCCCTAACCAATCCTAATGATGTTCCAGTAGAGCCTGCCGCCGCACCAGCCCCAGCCCCAGCGTCACCACCATTCCGTATGATGTGGGCACAATATCAGGCTCTTTTGGATAATCAAGCCGCTATTCAGCAATCTGTGGTTGATCTCTAGGCAGACTACCAGGCATATCGGGATCACTCGTAGATGGCCTTTGATAGGTATCAGCAGTCAGTTACAACTTTGCAAACTAACTTCTATGCATACCGGGAGTCGAGCCAGTAACGGTTTGATAAGCTTGGCGCTAGGATTCATGATGAGGCGTTCGAGACTCAGACACCGATGCTTGCCCTATTTGAGCTGCATTTTCCGCCACCGCCGGATCTAAATCAGGGATCTTTATTCTATTTTCTTTGTTTTATTTCTTTATTTATTTTTGTTTTGTTTTGTTTTATTTTATTTTTTTCTTTTCCTTTAATACTGTACAGTCCAAAAAAAAAAAAAAAAACTCTCTGTGTGTGTGTATTTGGTTCATCCCTGCCTCCCTGGCTGTGCGCCTACGCCATCTAATAAGATCTCTCTCTCTCTCTCTCTCTCTCTCATTTTACTATCTTCTTTACAGTTGCTTACATTGAGGACAATGTTCTATTTCAATTGGGGGGTGAGGGTATTTATAAAAATAATTCATGTTTGTACTTGCTGCACTTGATTGCACCACTTCACTTGATGTTCACTATGTGCCAATATGGTAGTGATATAAGGGAACATTGTGGACTTGTATGAAAAAGGTTTATTAGGTAAATACTCGCATGTGATGTTTGCACTAGGACAGTTGTTTGTGTTTGTGGTATTAGTACACTTGTCATGAGTATGCCTTGATTCACATAGACACACTTTCATAACGGTAACCTCTCTATTCTAATCCCTGGTATACATCATTGATAATTGCTAGTGTGGCAGAAAAGAATAAATGACTAGCCTTGATTCTCAAAATAAAAAATTAAAATAAAATAAAATAAAATAAACACTTGACTTGTTTGGGCTCGTAGCCTCTTTAACTCGAGTTATTAAGCCCGTTGGGTGTCTCTACACCTAGTGCCCTAAAACCGTTTAATTTGGGAGTCATTGGCCCAATACTTGCTACATGGGTTAATTAGAAAGCTTAAATGACCTAGACGTTACACAGTTGAGAAAAAAAATAAGGAAAATGATTTGTTCGGATTCGTAGCCTTTTCAGCTTGAGTTATCAAGCCTGTAGAGGTGTCTTCACACGTAGTGCCTTAAAACCGTCTGGTTTGGGAGTCATTGGCCCAATGCTTGTTACATGGATTGATTAGAAAACTTAATGGATTAGGATATTGCATAGTCTTTTTATAAAAAATAAAAAATAAAAAATAAAAATAAAAATTTAAGAATCCTAGTTACAAAAGTTTAATCTTGTTTGTATATATTGAGGGTTATTATGAGTTACACTGGGCTATTATAGTGGACAGTTAACTAGTATGGAGAATGCACTTTATACCAAGAGTACTGATGATGTGTTTACTGGCATTCACAAACACAAGGGACTTTACTTTTGTATTAACTGAATTGTGGTTTTGGCTCTATAGATTCTTTCATGCTTGTCCACTGTGCCTTCAATGACTCATCATGTCTTAATATCACACTGTAGTGGCACATAAGTTGATTGTTAGGTGGAGTAGTATTGTTAATTGTTGTTGAGCAAATATGAATATGTTGATGTTTGTGGGTATCATTTCTAGAAACCTTCACGAGACTATACTTGTCCAATTGGGGTAACCTTGTGGTTTAAAGGATTGTTGCATATGTTAAATGCAATCGTGATCCCTACGAAGGTGGCTTAGAGTTATTTTACTTTTCTTATTTCTTTTGTTTTGCTTGAGGACAAGCAAAATGTAAGTTGGGGGATGTGATATAGGCTGAAAGGTATCACATTAAGGCCACTTAAGTTATATTTTTAGTCTTTCAATATTGTTTATTTGGTGGAGATGATGTATTTTGTGCATTTGTACAGATTTGGCAGGTAACAGGCAAATTCAATAAAAAAGGGCGCGAAAGCAGATTCTCCGTGCGAGGAACGAAAAAGCCTAGCCTGCCACCTCACTGTACGTGCGGCCAAGCCCCACTGTATGTGCGGCCCATCACCGCTCGAGCGGCCCACCTACGGTTACGTGCGTGAAATTTTCAGTCTATTCTGTTGGGAATAAAAAGAAGAAAAAGGGGCTGTAAAAGGATTCGAAAATTATTCTAGGAAAGGGAGGCTAGGGTTTTAAAAAGGTGATTATTCTCAAACTTCAAAAGAAATTTTCATGGGGGCTTCCACCTCTTCCCATACCTCCATGAATGGCTAGGCTCTTCTTTTCTAGGTTTTTGATGAAACCCTAGCTATGTAATTAGTTTTTTTTTTTTTGGTTTTTGATTATGTAAATGTTTGAACAATTGTATAGTGTTTTAGAAGTTTCAAATATATATTTTCCATTATTTCTTTGAGTTTTCGGTTTTCTGTGATTGTTGAATGCTTTCCATACAATGATTTTCTTTTCTTTCATATTCAAAGTATGAGATGAGCCATACTATAAGGGACGAGTCGTTTTACTTCCCTAGTTTAGAGCGAACGACTCGTACTACTTGAGATGGTTTGTGCCTATACATTGAATGTGATAACTCTTTTGATAAAAGCTTTGAACTTGTAGTTGCTAAGTATTATTTAGTTCGAACCGTAGCATAATTGATTTCAAATTGAAACCTTATTTACGTAACTAGTGGTGAACTCATTGCCTAGGTTTTTTTCCCAAATCAGTAAATTCATCTTTATTTATAATTGCTAGTTTATTTGCTTTGTTTAATTTAATTATTATTAGATTATGAATAATCAATCTTTTTATCAAAATTAATTTAGGAATTTAGCATTTAAATTAGTTTACTTTCACAATTGTTTCTGTGGATCGATACTTGGATTTACCATTATTTTAAGAAATTTGGTTTACTTTAGTATTTATATTTGGTGGGTGAAACGACCCATCAATAATTTTAGAAACTTTTAAATTTAAAATTTTGACTTTTCAAAGTAGACATACATTTTAGAACAATAAAAAATAAAATAATGGATCAATAAAATGGGATGGAGGGAGTATTTCACACTGAACCACTAAACACTCAATTTGAATAATGTATTTGAAGAGAAAAATGATATGAAATTGGGTAAACTATAAATACATCTCCTAAAATTTGATTAAAATATGATTGCCCTTATAATTTTAGATATTAAATCTCATCCCTTAAAAATTTTAATTTCATAACAAATGGTCGGTAATAAATCATTAAGTCAATTAACAGTTTTTAATGATATCAGAAATTTATTTCAATTAATAATTTAGGTAATTTTATCATTGTATACAAGAGCGATTAAGAATTTTATTTTTTCAGTTAATTTTGTTAAATAAAAAATTCTAATAAGGGGTATTTATAATTTTTTAAGCCACAATGGACAATTCATATTTTAATAAAATCTCAAGGGGTGTATTTGTAATTTATCCTAAGAAATAATAAGAAAGGGAATTCTTTTATCATATTTAGTCTATAAGTTGAGTGTGGAAAAATGAAAAAAATGTAAAAAATAGTACTCTCTTATTTTGAGTATAAGAGAGTGGGGTTCCAAAGAAATAAGGGGTCCAAAATAATTCATGGGATACTATAGCACTACTTTTTTTATTTTGTGCTGCTTTGGTGGATTTCACGTGTGATCAAGTGAAATTAATATTTTGTCCTTGTTATATGGTAAGTAATTTGTCTTCTGTATCCTATAGAGCTCGTCGAGTATTTCATCCTTATAAAAATTCAAGTCCATCTAATATTGATAGCCTCTTGACCAGATTATATTATTTTCAATGGTAAATATAATTTTAAAAATAAATTGTTGACAAAAATATATTATGATAAAGACGCTATCAATATCCGATCAACATGATGTTTTATAGGAATGAAGTATTCAACATGCTATATATATTTAACGGTTCAGATCATTGAAATAGAACTCGTGGTGGAAAAAATTACTTGACATTAACAAGTGGGAAAAATAATTACAAAAAAGTGGTGGTGTAGCTTTTTTTGTGAAAAAATTTACAGAAAAAGTTGCACCCCAACTCTTTTGTAATTATTTTTGATCTTATGGCCCGAATAGTGATTTTCCCTATAATTTATCTCATAATTTATGTGTTGTTCAAACACTTTCAAAAAGTGTGACAATTTCTTTTTGGGTGATGTTATTAAAATTTAAAAATTAGACTCACTTTTTAAATTTGATAATTTATTAAAATATGTAAAATAAATTTTTTTCATATTTTTTCTAATTATAAATCATCATCTCAATAATATATCATTAAATTTTAAAAATAGATGTATCATTATGGAAAAGGTTTATCTCTACTTCACTTTGTAGACAAAGTGGATTGGACAGTGTTGTTAGGACCGTGGGCCCTTCACAAGTTTAATTTTTATAATCTGAACTGTTTAATGTAGAAAGTTCCTCAAAATATTTTATTTATGCAAAAAATCATGTTGTTTAGATATTGATAGTCACTTGATCAGATCATATTTTTATCAATGGTAAATATAATTTTAAAAATAAATTTTTGACAAAAATATATTTTAATTAAATAATTATCAATATTCGATCAATATAATTTTTTACATAAATAAATATTTAATAAATTATATACCAAAATAAAACTCGTGATGCGTCTACAAGGCCAACAGCACCGTCCAGTCCTTGGAGAGAATCTGCACCCAATAATTTTCCTTTACTTTTCAGCCAGCTGACTGTCCTGCTTTACCAGGTAGCAGTAGAGTAGCGGACATTCAGGAAACTGAGAGAATCCGACGAAGATTACACAAAAATGGAGTACAACAAGAGAGCTTTTTACGGAGACTCCTCATCCGGCTCGTACTCCGATCGTCTCCCACCAGCATCATCATCATCAGCTTCCAATTCCAGTCAACAACTATCAAACCCTTTGCCTCCTCTACATACTCTTCATCTCCACAGTCCTCCCAATTCTCTGGGTAACACATCTTTTAACGCTTCAATTCTCTCTCTGCATATGCATACATACACATATATGTACATACGATTTGAATTTAATGCTCATCAAGTGTTTGATTTTTTTGAGGAAGAAGGTGATAAATTAGACTACTTGCCAAGTGGTAAGGCGAGTAGGATTCGGAGCTTCCCTCTTGTTAAAGGCAACTATGCGTTACATGTCTACATCCCAGGTAATATTCTTAAAAAATGTCACGTTTTGTGTATTGTTTCCATAGATTTAGTACTAGTATGAGATACAACTCCAAAGCCTCTTTTCCATTTTAAGCTTAGAATTCAACTGGGTTTGTGGATTTGTTTTTGGGTGAGTTGAGAGTTAGAATGGAAGTGGTGGAAAGTAATACTGTGTTTGGTTTATGGATTTGGGTAGGAATTTGAGAAGGAATTGGAAAGAGGGGGTGAAATGGGAATAAAATATAATTATATTTCACACCCCTTTTCAAATTCTTATTAAAATTTATGAACTAAATACAGTCTTAAAAGTTTTTAAAAAAAAAATCATATAAAATTGATGCCATTAGGCAAACTTGCCTTTAGTTTTATTGAAATAAAATAAAATAAAATATATGTAAATTATACCATTAGTCTGGTAATTTAAGCGAAATGTTACTTTAGTTTGCATAATTTTAATTTGAACAATTTGAAATCCGTTACTTACGATTAGAATTTTTAACAAGAAAAAGATCACATACAAAACTAAAGGGGCTAAAGTGGAATTTAAAAGAAACATAGGGACTATCGGTGTAATGAATAAATTACACTAGTTGTCCCTATAGTTTCTTTTAAATTTCATTTTGGTCTCTCCAATTTTGTATGTGATTTTTTTTCATTCAAAATGTTAACGATGCATAATGGATGGACAACATTACAACAAAATTAAAAGTATAAGGTTAAATTGTTTAAATTGAAACTACGGGGACTAAAATGATACTTAACTTGCACTACAAGGACTAATAGTACAATTTATCCTAATATATATATACATATATAAGAATTGGTGAAATTGAAAGTAGTTCGTTATTATCTCTTTTTCTAATTTTCTAGCTGTTATCCCACTTTCTATTTTCTTACAAGATTTTTACAAAAATTTATTGACAAATTACACCAGTAGTCCTTATATTTTGTCTATTAAGTCATTTTGGTCTCTATATTTTCAATTGACTCAATTTTGACTATTAATTTTAGATTTTGTTCTAATTTGGTCTAATTGATATGACCATTAAGAGTTTTGATGGAAAATGATTATTGAGTTGGTTGATATTAACTCATTGAACTGTGTAAGTTTATAACTTTGTCCCTAAAAGGATGACACATGGCACTTATGTGCACATTTTTCATAAAAAATGGTAACAGTTGTTATCAATTGGATCAAATTGAGACAAAATTATAAATTCAGAGTCAAAATTGAGCCAATTAAAACTCCAGGGATCAAAATGACAAAAGAGCAAATATATACTGGTGTAATTTGTCCAAAATTTGAACTTAAGGAAACGTATACAAAATATATTTTTTTAATTTTAAAAAAAAATTTACTTTGCCCCCTCAAACTATCAAACTTCTATCACTTTACCCTTGAATTATCAATTTTAACAATTATCCCTTAAATTATTCACATTAGTTCATTTTATCCCAAACCTTTAGTGACATTAATAATTCTGATGGAATTATCACATTTGTTGGCACACACATGCTTAATTGAGGGTATTGATTTACTTCGCTCCATAGTAATGAGACAGATAAGGAGACAAAATATAATTATATTTCACACCTCTTTTTAAATTTTTATTAAAATTTATAAACTAAATACAGTCTTAAAAGTTGAAAAAAAAGAATCATATAAAATTGATGCCATTATGCAAACTTGCCTTTAGTTTTATTGAAATAAAATAAAATAAAATATAGGTAAATTATACCATTAGTCTGGTAGTTTAAGCGAAATGTTACTTTAGTTTGCATAATTTTAATTTGAACAATTTGAAATCCGTTACTTATCATTAGAATTTTTAACAGAAAAAGATCACATACAAAACTAAAGGGGCTAAAGTGGAATTTAAAAGAAGCATAGGAACTATCGGTCTAATGAATACATCACACTAGTTGTCCCTACAGTTTCTTTTAAATTTCATTTTGGTCTCTCTAATTTTGTATGTGATTTTTTTTCGTTCAAAATGTTAACGATGCATAATGGATGGACAACATTACAACAAAATTAAAAGTATAAGGTTAAATTGTTCAAATTGAAACTACGTGGACTAAAATGACACTTAACTTGCACTACAAGGACTAATAGTACAATTTATCCTAACATATGTATATACATGTATAAGAACTGGTGAAACTGTTATCTCTTTTTCTAATTTTCTAGCTGTTATCCCACTTTCTATTTTCTTACAAAATTTTCACAAAAATTTAATGGCAAATTACACCGGTGGTCCTTATATTTTGTCTATTAAGTCATTTTGGTCCCTACATTTTCAATTGAATCAATTTTGACCATTAATTTTAGATTTTGTTCTAATTTGGTCTAATTGATATGACCATTAGGAGTTTTGATGGAAAATGATTATTAAGTTGGTTGAGATTAACTCATTGAATTGTGTAAGTTTATAACTTTGTCTCTAAAAGGATGACACATGGCACTTATGTGCATATTTGTCATAAAAAATGGTAAAAGTTGTTACCATTTGGATCAAATTGAGACAAAATTATAGATTCAGAGTTAAAATTGAGCCAATTAAAACTCCAGGGATCAAAATGACAAAAGAGCAATAATATAGGGACTACTGGTGTAATTTGTCCAAAATTTAAACTTAACAAAATGTATACAAAAGATATATATATATTTTTTAATTTAAAAAAAAACATTTACTTTGCCCCCTCAAACTATCAAACTTGTATCACATTACCCTTGAATTATCAATTTTAACAATTATCCCTTAAATTATTCACATTAGTTCATTTTATACCAAATCTTTAATGACATTAATAATTTTGATGGAATTATCACATTTGTTGGCACACACATGCTTAATTGAGGGTATTGATTTACTTTGGTCCATAGTAATGAGACAGATAAGGAGACAAATATGTATATACCATGCAATAAAACACAACAAATTGTTTTGAAATCATTTAATAAAACACAAAATACAACCAATTGTATCAAACTATAGATATAATCAAATTAAGCAAATCACATGCACAAATTTTTTTGCGCCGAAAAGTGTGATATTTTGTCAAAAATACTAGCTCTATTGATGGATTGAAGTAAAGTGAACAAATGTTAAAATTTTAAGGCGGTAATTGTTCAAATTGATAGTGTAGGAGTGAAAGTGATACTAGTGTGATAGTTTGATGGAGCAAAGTGATTTTTTTTATTTTTTATTTTCACTCACTTTTCATCATATTTTTTACTCTAGTCAAACAGACTGCCAGTGGTCAATGCTATAGTTAGGCTCATACTTAAAAGTCTATTCTTCCTCTATTCCATTAAGTATTGGAAATAATTGTTGCTTATGATGAAATTTGAGAAATTTCATTCATTTTGTACATCCCTATGTGTTTCTTAAGACGCCATTTCAGATTAACCAAAATAGTGTGTGCATGCTTGTGTCTCGGTAATCGATATTGCTCGAATGTAGTAGGATGGCAAATTGGATCATGAGAATTATTGGTGTTGTGCTAGTGTCATTATGATTAAATTTGGAATGAAATCATGCAGTTTATCTTTGACCTTTCCCAACAGCTGATTTAAAGACATCTGAAGTGTATCACATTGTATTTAATTTGAGTTCCAGAATTAGAACATAGCATTAATTAAGTTATATGTCTCATTATAGTTCGTATCCCTTCTGCTCCAACGAAGGAGTTGGCCCAGTTTCTGAAGAAGGTCTCATCTCGTGTACCTGGTCTGAATGCTATTGACATTGACATCCCGCTCAACATTTTGTGCACTGATGATCTGAAGCTTGAACAAGTTTCCTTGGGGAGAGAATTCCACATAAGTTTGGGGAGAACTGTTCCAATTCGACGGCACCAAATTGACTCGGTGGTGGCAATGCTTCGTCAGAAGCTTCAGTTTCAGAGCAGGTCAGATATATGTCCAGCTTATAATGTTCCAATTCAATTATTAAGAACGACAATGTGATGGTACATATATTTTATGATATGGGTTTCGCTCATTGTTGTGATGTGAAACAGGTATTGGATTGATTTTAATGAGTGGGAGGTTTTTGTGAATGATGATCACACGCGCTCCTTTCTTTCAATTGCAGTTAAAACAAAAGGATTGGCAGAGGTATGTTTGATAGTGTCTTTTTGCACCACTTTTATCATGTTTTGAGCAGTTTTTCCTCCTTAAATTGGAACGCACATTGGTTTTATTCATATGTTTGATACTGCACTTTTATGTGGTATTAAAGTGGCAGGTAGATGTAAGTGCATTCCAACTTCCAAAGACAAATTTATTTTTTCACATGGTGTATGACACTAGCATCAACATGAGTATTTAGTAATAGCTCCTAGGATATATATTGTTTGTTTGAAAATGCCATTAATATTATTGTCATACTAGTCTCTTTAAGTTCTCATTCCTATGAAAACTTCAGAAACTTTTTATGCTGTCATACGTAAATTGTCTTGGACAAGATATGGTCAGGGTTGAGTCATTTTTGTTCACTTAGGTCTTCCTCTTAGGAGAGGATTTTTTATTTATTTTTTAATTGTATGGAGAACATACTGGTTGTGCACCATATTATGTTACTTGATAGGCATATGAGTATTTTTTTTTTCTTCTTCTAGTAATTTAATGGGAAATTTGGTCAAAATCCCTTCATAATAAAACTTTAACAAGCACAGAAAAACTTCCTTGAAAAGTCCAGCAGACACCACTATTACCGAAATATCTTTAGTGACTAATTTGATATTTAAGACTTTAAAATAATATTCAGCTTTTTTGGTTTTGGTTTCCAGATAACATTTTTTAGAAAATTTTACTTTTTTATTTTTCGTATTTTTTAGTTTTCAATGAATTTTTTCAATATTTTAAGCAAAATTTTTTTTTAAAATTTTTTTTAGACACATCTAACATAAATACACTTAAAAAGTATAATATTTGTGAAAAAAATCTTTAAAAAATTCACTAAATACCAAAAATGCAAAAAGAATACGAAAATTCAGTACATTTTTTATATTTTTGTGTATTTATCAATTTTTTAAAATATTTTACTATTTAGATACATCTAAGTAAGATGCATCTAAAAAAGTAAAAAAGTTGCATAAAATTTTAAAAATATTCACTAAAAACAAAAAAATACGAAAAACAAAAAAACTCAATTTCTAGAAAACTGAATTCAAAAAATTAAAATTAAACACACTGAACATTTTTGATCTAGATGTCGCTTTTTAATAAAATAAGTATTTTTAGAATCTTCCCACTAGGGATGTAATCGGTTCGGTTCGGTCGGTATTTAAGTAAAAAATTTTACTGAACCGATAATGTCAGTTCTTTTATTCTGAATACCGATACAGATTTCTTCTCCCATCAAACCGAACTGAATCAAACCAATTAAAACAGCTCGGTTCGGTTTAATCGGTTTAGGACCTTTCAAACTTGAGCCCTTTTAAATATAATCACTAATCTATATAAAAAAATATTAAATTATTTATTTGTCCACTATTTCAAACATATCCAATCCATCCATTTAATAAATACTTCTCAATTCCTAGATTAACAAAAATAAAAACAAAAAAAAGTTAAAAAATACTAAGGTTTCAAGAATAATGAGTTAGAGTTAAAATTATATATAATAAGAGTTTATAAACTTAGGCTATAAAGATGATAAGGTTAATTAATTAAGATTAATAATTTATTATATTTATTAATATCATTATATTATTAGATTATATATATATATTATAAATGCAATATATGTTGAAGCGGTTCGTTTCGGTTTCGGTTTCGGTTTCGGTGTAATTCGGTGCACAAGGTCCTTGAACCGATACCGAACGAAAACTGAAAAAAATCAAATTTAAAAACCACACAGACCGATTCTTGTTAAAAAAAGACCAAATATAGTTGGTTTGGTCCGGTTCAATTGGTTTGATTGGTTTTTTCAATTTTTCTTACATCCCTTCCTTCCACGAAGATCTAGGTTGACTATGAAATTATTATTTTTTTTTATAAAAATAATAGAATTTTTACAGTCGAAATTGATGTAAATAGTAAAATTTTACTCTGATTAACAGTAAAACTTTACTCTGATTTACAGTAAAGTTTACTATAAAATTTTAATTTTTAAATTGTAAAACACCATAATCACTATAATTATTAATAAACAATTACAAAAACATAACTTTAGCAGAGTAAAATTAGATAATAACTTTAATAGGGTGAAATTTTACTGTTAATTTAAAGTAGAGCATTAGCAAATAAATGACAGATTACATATTATTATAGCGAATCAGAGTAAAATTTTACGATCGTTTAAAAAGAGTATCAACAAATAAAACACTTTGACATATATTATCAAAGCAATCTAAGTAAAATTAATCTAATAATGATTGAACGAATTATTAAGAATCAAATAGTGATTGAACGAATCTCTAACTCTAACATGAACACTAATATTGAATGAAGTGATCGAACAAAACTCCAACTCTAACTCGAACAATGATTGAAATATTTATCTATAAGAACTTGAACCCAAGCCTTGAGTCGGTATGCTATACAAGAACCACATGCCCCTCACACTCATCAATTATCAGCAGGAAGTCAATCTCCCACCCATTAGTGTCTTCGTGAAGAAGCAAACTAATGAAAAAACAATGTTTTAAATGGAATATATATGAACTTGTTTAGTACCTTAAAATCGATCACGAAATGCAAGAATTTCAAATGAATTGCTGTTAAATGAAAAAAGAAAAAATCGATCTTCGCCATCTTGAGGATTTCTCTGTTACTTCTCACAAATCGATCGTTTCCAGTTACTTAATCATTGTCCAGAGTTTCATATGAGCTGTAGCATATAAAAATATTTGTGTACTAGAATATTTAAGTGACTGCCAATAGAAGGAGGGTAAAATAGCCCATAAAATTGTAGTCTTATTAGAATATGGACTTTATGCATTAACGACATTGACCGGAGGGACTTAATGCATTTAAGATTTAAAACTTGGACTTTTAGAAGGAAGCTATTAGTGTGAAGGGCTTATGGCGAATTTTCCCTAATTTAATTACCATGTCACCTAAACTGTGAGATTCAATTAAATTTCAATGGATTTCAGATAAGGAAGCAGATTCAAGCTGTTAATGAGGTTTACAAGCTTCACAATCTTCCTGAATTTTATAAGGTTTGGCTTGTTATTAATTGTAGTCTTCCACAAGTATGTTGATATTGCTCAATCAATTGAAGTAACAATTGAAGTTCTTTATGTTATCTCTTTTTTTATTGTTACTTTTTTTTTTTTTGTCTAAAAAAGTTTGGTTGTTGATCACAGGATCCACGCCCTCATGTATCCTTAGCTTGGGCATTAGGTGACATCAGTGATGTACTGAAGAGAGTGGTTGAAGGGGAAGTGAGGAGACGCACTATGGTTGGGAAATATGCAAAGCCACGTATATTTACCTGCAAATTTAGCGGCATCGACTGTAAGATAGGCAATAAAACCTACAAAATATGTAAATTCCAAGAAGACTATGAAAGCTAATTTTATTTTCAAATTTCCAGAATACCATATCTACTAAAGGTCACCACTGTTGATTGACCAACTTTATTTCTGAATTTCATCCTTATCATCAATTAATTATATAGAGACTGGATGTTTTGTACAGGAAATTATATTGGGTCTGATTCTAGGGTAAACTATATAAAGCCACAAATAAAGTGTGTTTGCAATTCTCTTTCTTCTTCTTCATTTTTCTTGTTGGTTCTGAGCATAAAGCGAACCATGTTAATTGAAATGGTAGCACCTTATTGAACATGTATAACAATGTGAAAAAGCATATAGTTCTATAACATGTTAATCCAGATTTTCTGGAACATGGATTCACCATGATAGTTCTTTTGATCATATAGTTACCTTGTGATGCTTAATCTTCTAGACATTGTATACGGAGAATTCCTGGTTGAAGTCTATATGCAGTTAGATGTTAAAAAGCATATAGTTCTAAGTCCAGAGTCATTGTGGCCAAGCCTTTTAGCATTCAAACCATCAGTGGCATTGAATTTGGAGTGAAATGGCTGGATTGGGTACATTAATATGACTGGTGCACTTTCATTGTTCTAGGTAAAAAGCATTCATATAATACAAATTATTAAAATCCAAACAGTTTTCAGACAAGAATTTACAGAACACGACATATCTTACAGTTTATACACAGCACTATATTCTGCCAATAGAGAACCTCTAAATTTGAAGCCTTAAGGTGAAAAAAACCATTTAACTCGGGGAGAGATTTTCTGAATCATTGAATAAAGTGTCTGACATTAATAGATATCAAGATTCCTTGTGCATTTCCATGGCAGGTACTTGCAACTCGAGCTGCAAAAAATGGCAAAAACCCTGGCAGCTGCCAAAAGCAGGGCAGGACTTGCTAGGCAGAGCAGATTGAGAGGTACATTTGGCGATATTTTGGTTATTAAGCATGTATAAGATCCAAGCAGTGAGGACAAAGAGATTAGAAGCCATAGTTTCATGGGTTGCTCATCTGTGAGGTATATAATCATGGCTATTGATGTAAAAAACCCTGCAGAGTTGAAGAATATGAACAAACCTGTTGGAATAATTATATTTTGTTGGAGGGTGTCAACACGGCACAGTGCTGTATAAAAGGTCATAGTTGCTACCACTACTGCTGCTAGTAACATTATGTTATACGCATCATCTATTGGCGGTTGTTTTAAATTTTTGGAGGATTTGATGAAGGGGTCATGTGAAGGCTGTTTGTTAAAAATGTTCTTGATGTCGATAAGAACTTCATCTCTGCCGTTGGGTAGGCCTAGGTTTGGTGTGGTTAAGTGTCTGGCTTGTAAAGCTCCTGCTCTTCGGAGGATCTTGTCGATTTCCATGTCCATCTCTTTGCCACTTGGCAGTTGGACATCAAAGCTGTCCAGAGCTGTAAAACCACGGGCATTCACAGTATTCACCTCCACTGAAGCCTTAATGGTAGGATTACCCACAAGCAATGTCTCCAGAGTCTGCATGAACGATGAAGTAAAAACTCAAAAACAAACAGAACAAAAAAGTATTTCTCTGTATTGAATTTTCATTTCTAAAATAATACTATCTGGGCTGCTCTGTATTGCCTACTAATAGTGAAGAAAGGTCTTAATTTGTGCTGATTATTGTAGAGTTAAAATTTAAGATATCTGTTATTATAGAAAGTTAGAAGATAAAAATAATATGTAATTACAATTTTAGTAATTGGTATACCTTTTGTGTCACCCCCCAAGAGGATTGACAATATGCAAGTCAAGCCCAATGGAAGCAGCCTGATAAAACCAAAACAGAAGATGACTGTTGAATTTTCTTTCTAGCTTGTTCCAAATTTCAGATGCTCACACAAAAAAACGTGTATATGTTTATTTGCACTTCATACAAAAGTAAATATATTGCATGTTATTGAATGTTAAGTATGTAAGAACTGATTTTTGTTTTCTGCTCGTCATTTATGTTTTTCTATATGTCAACATTTAATTTACTGATGTCTCTTATTTTATCACTCATTCTTGTCTGGTCATTTTTATGAAATAGGTATATTGATTGTTTTTGACATTACATTCTAAAATATGAGTTCATTAAATTTGATATTGTTTATTAAAACAAGTAATTCTTTTATTGATAGATTAATTTGTCTTGTGTTAATTTACCTATTTCAACTGGTCATTGAAACATATATTTCAGCTATATAACTTGTAAGACAAAACAACTAAATATGATGAAAGATGATTTTTTAGCTAGTCAATCACATATATTGAGAAAGACATTGTTTGAATTTTTGATGTCGAATTTATTTTAGATGCTTTTTATATCATGAACAAGTGTCAAGTACAATTTCACATGTCTAAATATATAGCAATTATTTTTATCAGTTATTTACTTTTTGTAAGTTATACTCGATCGTGTGTTCATATTCTTATACTCAATTATGTTGGTAGTAATCCTTAGTTTGATAATATTATTCATATTTTCTTGATTGGAGTTACATACTTTCAACCCCCAAAGTTCAAATTATAGATCCTGTCCCTGATTCATGCATGAGAGGATGAAGCCAATTCAACAATTGAAGCAGACAGACAACAAAACAACATCAATAACAAGAAGATGAAAAGAGAGATTTTGCCTGGAATTGTTTCCTGGAGGTAGCAAGGTGAAGAACTGTATTGCCACCACTGTCCTTGGCATTGATGAGCTCCTCCGCCTCACTCATCTGATTATACACGACTGCAATATGAAGAGCTGCCTCTCTTCTCTCAGTCTCCACCATGATAGACTCAGGCAACGCATCGAGCAGGGATGCCCTCATAACTTCAAGCCTCCCGTTGTTCACAGCTGCACTATGAAGTGGTGTCATCCCAAATTTGTCTTTGAAAAGACATAGGTCTTTGCCAATATTGCATTTGATTAGGTACTGCACAACCTCACGGTGTCCCATTGAAGAAGCCAAGTGCAAACAACCATACCCATCTTGGTTAAACTCTCTTGCAAATTCAGGCTTTCTTGGTACTATCTCTCTCACTATTACTACATGCCCCAACTTTGAGGCTGTGTGTAATTGAGTTTCATCTGATGCTACCGCGGTGGTGGAGTCTTCAAGAACACCTGGGTTTTTTTCGAGTAGATTAAGGAAGTGTTCTTTATCTTCTGTTGCAGTTGCTTCAAATAACAGACTCAAGGAATTAGGAAAACCATCCAAGTATTGTTTTGCTCTTGAATGTCTTACATGTTGCAGAAAATCCATTTTTTTTTGCTTAGTGAAAAGTATCTCACGTCTTTAAATCAAGGGAAGGGAGGGTATAATATAATGATCATGAAGTCATCACTGCTGTTGAGGATATGTGCAGTTTAAGTTTTTAGACGGATTAGTGGTCATTAATTTAATATGGTATCGTAAAAAAAATTTCACAGTTAATCTGATAATTATAATATTTACATGTGTTTGACCCGTTAATAAAGTAGAGACTGGTCACACATCTGTCATCATCTTTATCAAGTGGCATTGTAGATAGATATTTAGATTAGCACTCTATCACGCTACCATGATTCACCTCCATTATTTAAGAATTAATGACTTCATGAACAGGACAACATTGAGGTTGATGTTTATCTAATGACTTTGATTATTCAACAACAGACCCATAAAAATGTCACTTAACAGAAATTGCTAGGAATGTTCGAAGTTGGAAAAATATTGCACAGTCCAATGCCAGAAGTTTATTTATTTTTATTTTTTATTTTTTATTTTGTTGATCGGAACCCCAGAAGTTGAATGGGTAGAATATATGCAAGTCTTGATCATGGTTGAATAGAATAGCTAACCAAAATTTAGTTGAATTTTCCTACATGATATTTGTTTAATGTTACTACACACTCATGAATAAATTTAGAAATATACAGATCAAATTTATTCTAAAATGTGTCCAAAAAATACATCAACATGTTGTGATGATCATTTATTAGTATTATTATTATTATTACATGTATTAATATTGTATTGATTTAATAAGTTTCAACACTTATACCTATTATGAATACAATATTAAGACATAAAATATAAATAGGGTAAATTACAAATATATCTCTTGAGATTTGCTTAAAATACAAATTACTTCATGTGGTTCTGAAAATTATATTCTGCCCTTTAAGGTTTTTATTTCATAACAAATGACCAATTTTGTTAAAAAAATATCAAGTCAATTAACAGTTTAATTATATTAGAAATTTATTTTAATCAATAATTCGAGTAACTTTATTATTGTATAGGAGAGCAGTTAGAAAATTCATTTTTTTAGTTAATTTTATTAAATAAAAAATTCTGATAATGATGTATTTATAATTTTTTAAACCATAGAAACAATTCATATTTTAAACAAATTTTAGAAAATCTATTTATAATTACCCAATCTAAATATGATCAAAATACCAACATCATAATCTTATTGTAATATTATTCAAAATGTAAAGGGTTATGTCAGAATGATTCATGAAACGCATGCTTAAGTTTATTGAGTGATAACTAATCAAGTTAGTTCGATTGGTCAGAACTTTTATATTTCATTAAGAAGTCAATGATTCGAATCTTCTAACGTGTTGTATTGTAGGTTTTATTCTTCGTGTATTAATCGGGGTTTTTCCTCCCATTTTGAGAATTATTTTATAAAGTTTGTATTTAATTTTCATTATTATAATTATAATTTATCAAATTTTATTATAATATCTTATATAAATAAAATAAGAAAAAAAGTTTACTGAGTGATAGAAAGTCTCTAACTTTTGGACGTTTTGGAAGCTTCATCGACTTTTGCGTACAATTATAAAGATCTTGCACTTCAAACTTCATTTACAATGTTGAATTTTTAATTAATTTAGTTCAATTAGTAATAATCATTTAGAAATTAAATAAAAAATAGAAGATAAAATTATTTATTCACTCTTCACAAAGTGATCAAGAGTTAGCATTTAATTTAAAATTGTGTTGCTAAATAATACCTACACAACCTACTTAATTTTTTTAGACCCTCTATTTCTGTAAGCCCCCAATTTAAATACTAAATTTTAATAAGATTTCTTTAAATACTCCACTTAATATCAATTTTACTCATATTCATAATATCATCACACTTAAGTGCACATCCACCTACTTTTGTACACCCTTTCTTATTCTTTTTCTCTCAGTAAACGATGAACGATTGAGAGACGATTTAGAATAACAAACGATTGAGAGATGAATCGACTGTCCCTCTCATCTCCTTCTCTCATAAACGATGGTCTCTTTCTCCTTGTCACCATGAACAACAGTATCTTAGTTGGGAAATCTCATTGGAATCTCTTTGACGATCTCTTTCTTTTTCTCTCAAATAACCTCTAACTCCCTATTACATATTTTTTTTGGGAGTTTATTTTGGGATAAAACCTTTGATACAAGGGGTTTTAGAGGGAAAAATCCTTAGAAAAAATAGAAATAAAGGAAAAATCCTACAATTTGGAACCGTTCGGCATTCCAGTGCCGAACAAAATGTTTATATTTAACAATGTATTACTAAACTTAATATTTCTATTCAACATTGTATTATTGAATAGAATCTTAACTGTTAGACTTATTTATTTTGTTGATTTATTTAATTATGTTTTAATTTATTTGAAAGAGAAAATAGAAACCAAAATTTATTTTGATGATTTATTTAATTATATTTTAATCAAAATTTATTTTAATGATTTATTTGAAAGAGGAAAATAGAATCAAAATTTGTTTTGCCCCATTATTTCTCACCTAAACCTTTATCCTAAATGTTGTTAGAATGTATTTAATATTTGATTAAATCAGGAGTTCAAACAGTCCAAAACAAAGGTTCAAACAGCCTAGCACAGCAGCAGGCCAAAAGGTTCAAGAGGTTCAAGTGGAAGATATTCAAATTAGTAATAAAGGAAGTACAACGGCTATAAAGGTTCAAAAGGCCAAAATGTTCAAAAGTTTTAAGTGGAAGATATTCAAATTTGTAATGATGGAGTGGAAGATATTCAAATTGGTAATGATAGAAGTACAACAGCTATAACCGGCTATAAATTCAAATGATTACAACGGCTATAAACGGCTATAATTTTCATTATATATACCAAAGCCTCTAATGTAAACAAGTTACAAAAACCTAAAAATATTCTTTGATGTGTAATCACTCACATCTATTCTCAGAAATTATACACTGAGCCTTATAGCTTTAAACCAATCTTTTCTGTGTGAGGTTTATAGAAAAACTAGAGCTTCATTTTTATATCTATCTTTGAGAGATAATTCTTGTAGCTTTCTGTGAAAGCAAAAACATATTCTTTTCAACCTTGTAAGAGTGTAGTACACTCAGTGTTCTTGACTTAGAAAGTCAGTGTAAAATCTGTGGAGGATTGCTTCATCTGTGAAAAGGTTGCTAGCACCCTGTGAAGTTAAAGTATAGTGAAAAATCTCAAGTGAAGCTTGAGGAGTGGACGTAGGCCGAGTTGAAGCCAAACCACTATAAATTTGTTTGCCTCTCTCTCCCTTATCTCTTTATTTTATTTTAAATTGCCATAGTTATATTTCACATTTTTACTATTCTAAAATCATTAACTAACATAGTTGTTAAGACACTTGTTTTAATTATTTTTATTTCATTAATTATATTTATCTATTGTGCTAGTCGTAGTTTTTATTAGGGTATTATTAATTTTAATTATAAAAACCTAATTCACCTCCCCTCTTAGGTTGTCTTTTGGTTAACAATTGGTATCAGAGCCTAGACTCTTATTTTAGATTTAACCATCTAGGAGTTTCGATCCATGACAACTTTAGGTGAAGGACAAGTCACAAATAGGCCACCATTGTTTGACGGAAATAACTATAGTCATTGGAAGGATAAGATGACCTTATACCTACAAGCCAATTATGCCATGTGGATTATTGTCACCAAAGGTCAAAAATTCCTACCAAATTAGTAGACAATATTAGTGTACTTAAAACTGAAGATGAATGTGATGAGAAAGATCATAAATTATTGCAAGCCAATGTTAAAGCCAAACTCACCCTTGTTTGTGAATTAGACTCTAAGGAGTATAATAGAATTTCAAGTTGTGATTCGGCAAAAGAAATTTGGGACAAACTTGAGGTAACGTATGAAGGTACAAACCAAGTGAAGGAATCTCGTATTGATATGCTTGTTCATAGTTATGAATTGTTTAAAATGAACTTTGATAAATCTATTTCAAGTATGTTTACTAGATTTACTGAAATTGTAAACTCTTTGAAATCTCTTGGCAAAACTTATACTAACAGTGAGTTGGTAAGAAAAATTCTGAGGTGTTTACCAAAGAATTGGGAAGCAAAGGTGACGGCCATTATAGAAGCTAAAAATCTCTCTACACTTGGATTGGATGAGCTTATGGGTTCCCTTATGACTCATGAGATCACCATGAAAGGACATGAGGATGTTGAAAACAAAAAGAAAAGTGGAATTGCATTCAAAGCTTCATCAAATGAAGAAGAACATGAAAACTCCAGTGAGGATGAAAGCTATGCCATGTTTAATAGAAATCTCAAAAAGCACTTTAAGAAAAACAATTATGAAGAAAGAAGACCTTTCAACAAAGAATACAACAAAGATAACAAGAAAGAGCCTATAATTTGCTATGAGTGCAAAAATCCAGGACATATGAAGATGGATTGTCCAAAATTGAAGATCATGGAAAAGACTACAAAAGAAACAAAAAGGCCATGGTAGCAGCTTGGGGAGAAAGTGAAGATGAAAGCTCAAGTGATGAAATTGAAAATGAAGTAGCCAACTTATGTCTCATGGCTCTTGAAGATGAAGACTCTACTCAAGATGAGGTAACTACTCTTTATGAAGAGCTTGAAAGTGCATTCCATGAACTATCAAATGAATTTAGAAAAGTTTGTGCAAAAAATAATGTGTTGAAGAAATATGTTGTATCTTTATCTATTAATGTAGAAGAATTAAAGAAAGAAAAAATTGTTTTGAAAAATGATTTTGACACCATCTCTAATGAGAAAACTGCTTTACAAAACAATGTTGATGATTTAACAAAAACACTTAAAAATTTTGTAAAAGGTAGAGATAATCTTAACATGCTTCTTGGAAATCAAAGATGTGTTTTCGATAAGGTGAGCATTAGATATGACCCTATTAAAAAATAAAAGAATTTCAATATAATTTTTGAAAAGGCACCTCTCATGACTCACCCTCATATTACTTGTCATTATTGTAGAAAGAAAAGCCATTATATATTTTCTTGTCCATTCAAAAATAATATAAACATGAGAATTAAAAAGATTTGGATTGTTAAGAGATCTAACAAAACTAACCAAGAAGGACCCAAGAAACTATGGGTACCAAAAACCAACACTTGATTGTCATCTTGTAGGTTTGCTTTAAGTCCAAAGCTAAAGAAGGAAAGTGGTACCTTGATAGTGGATGTTCCAAACACATGACCGGAGATAAATCATTCTTTACTAAACTATCATCGAAAGATGGAGGATTTGTTACTTTTGGAGACAACAAGAAAGGAAAAATCATCGGTATTGGTAGCATCGGTATTTCTCCTAACCCTTCTATTGAAAATGTTTTACTTGTTGATGGACTTAAGCATAACCTACTTAGTATTAGTCAATTATGTGATAAAGGTAATCGAGTTATTTTTGATAAATCACATTGCACAATTGAAAGCACAAATGATCATAAAGCTTTATTCGTTGGTAATCGCCATGATAATGTTTATGTTTTTCATCTTAATGATCTCTATGCTAGTGATGTTAAATGTTTATATGTTAATAATGAAAATAGTTGGTTATGGCATAGAAGACTTGGTCATGCTCATATGGATTTAATTGCTAAACTTTTGAGAAATGATTTGGTCATTGGACTTCCAAAAATTAAATTTGAAAAAGATCATTTTTGTAGTGCTTGTCAACAAGGAAAACAAACTAAAACATCATTTAAATCAAAATCTCATATTTCCACAACTAGACCTTTACAACTATTACATATGGATTTATTTGGTCCCTCAAGGACATCTAGTCTAGGTGGTAAACGTTATTGTCTTGTTATTGTTGATGATTATTCAAAATTTACATGGGTTATGTTTTTAGCACACAAAGATGAAACATTTTCTTCTTTCACAAAACTCTGTCGTAGAATTCAAAATGAAAAAGGCTTTCTTATTACTAATATTCGAACCGACCATGGTAGAGAACTTGAAAATGAGAAATTTGAATTGTTTTGTGATGAGCATGGTATTGGACATAATTTTTCAGCACCTAGAACCCCTCAACAAAATGGTGTAGTAGAAAGGAAGAATAGAACTTTAGAAGAGATGAGTAGAACAATGCTTTGCGAAAATAATCTTCCTAAATATTTTTGGGCCGAAGCCGTTCACACCGCATGCTATATTTTAAATCGTGCATTAATTAGACCTATTCTAAAAAAGACTCCTTATGAACTTTGGCATGATAGAAAGCCCAACATTAGTCACTTGCATGTTTTTGGTTGTAAATGTTTTGTGCATAATAATGGTAAGGATAACTTAGGTAAATTTGATTCAAAATCTGATGAAGCAATTTTTCTTGGCTATTCCTTAACTAGCAAAGCTTATCGTGTTTTTAATAAAAGAACTCTTGTTGTGGAAGAATCTATACATGTGGCATTTGATGAAACTAACATCTCTGCTCAAAAGCAAATTGTTAGTGATAATATAGATTTGGAACCAAATGTGGAAGATTCAAGTATCTACAAAGAAGAGAACCAACCATGTAAGTTGAACAAAGAGATTGAACAACCTATTCTCCCACCTCAAGAAGAAGGAGGAAACAATGATGATTTGCCAAGAGAATGGAAGTTTGTTCATAATCACCCTAAGGATTTAATCCTAGGTGACCCTACAAAAGGTATTGAAACTCGCTCTTCACTTAGAAATATTTGTAGTAACTTGGCTTTTCTCTCACAGATTGAGCCTAAAAACTTTCAAGAAGCCGAATTCGATGAACATTGGATGATAGCTATGCATGAAGAGCTTAACCAATTTGAGAGAAACAAAGTGTGGGAACTTGTGCCAAAACCTAAAGATCATACCATTATCGGTACCAAATGGATCTTTCGAAACAAGCTTGATGAATCCGGCACAATTATAAGAAACAAGGCTAGACTTGTTGCACAAGGATACAATCAAGAAGAAGGTATTGATTTCGATGAAACATTTGCTCCGGTTGCTAGATTAGAAGCCATTCGCATGTTACTTGCATTTGCATGTTTTAGAGATTTCAAACTTTATCAAATGGATGTAAAAAGTGCCTTTCTTAATGGTTTTATAAATGAGGAAGTTTATGTTAAACAACCCCCAGGTTTTGAAGATCATGCTTTTCCAAATCATGTTTTTAAACTATCAAAAGCTTTATATGGTTTGAAACAAGCACCTCGTGCATGGTATAAACGATTAAGTAAATTTTTGATTGAAAATAATTTTTCTAGAGGAACGATTGACACAACACTTTTTGTTAAAACTAAAAATGATGATTTACTTATTGTGCAAATATATGTGGATGACATTATATTTGGTGCTACTAATGAAACCTTGTATAAGGAATTTTCTAAGTGTATGCAAGGTGAGTTTGAGATGAGAATGATGGGGGAGCTAAATTATTTCCTTGGGCTTCAAATCAAACAATGTAAGGAAGGATTTTTATCAACCAAGCTAAGTACACAAAAGAACTACTCAAAAAGTTTGGTATGTATGACTCAAAAATAGCTGGAACACCTATGAGGACATCCATTAAGTTAGACAAGGATGAAAAAGGTAAGTCCATTGATCAAACAAAATCTCGAGGTATGATCGGCTCACTTCTTTATTTAACCTCAAGTAGACCCGATATTATGTTTGGTGTTTGTATGTGTGTTAGATATCAATCAAATCCTAAGAAATCACATCTTAGTGCTGTTAAACGAATTTTTAGATATCTTATTGGCACTCAAAATTTGGGACTGCTTTATCCTAGAGGTGTTGCATTTGATTTAATTAATTACTCGGATGCCGACTTTACCGGATGCAAACTTGATAGAAAAAGCACCAGTGGCACTTGTTACTTTCTTGGTAACTCATTAGTATCTTGGTTTAGCAAAAAGTAAAATTCTGTTGCTTTATCAACGGCCGAAGCTGAATATATAGCTTCCGGAAGTTGTTGTGCCCAAATACTTTGGATGAAACAACAATTGGAGGATTTTGATTTGCATTATGATCATATCCCTATTAAATGTGATAATACTAGTGCCATCAATTTAAGCAAAAATCCGGTTCAACACTCACGAACAAAACATATTGAAATTCGACATCATTTTTTAAGAGATCATGTTCAAAAAGGGGATATTGTACTTGAATTTGTAAACACCGACAAGCAATTGGCAGATATTTTCACAAAACTCCTAAGCGAGGATCGCTTCAATTTTATTCGTGGCGAGCTTGGAATGTCGATTTCTACTTAAAAAGTTTTGTTATGACTGTGAAACTTGAATTTTTGTTAAAATGATATATGTGTATTGCTACATTGATATGAAACATTTATATCAGTTGAATGCTCTCAAGTCCTTCATACATTTATTATCCTTAACAGTTTGCTATTCACAACTATGTATTTTTGTTCTGCATCTTGAGCTTAATTTAATTTTGCATACATTGATTTTTTTTTTTATTTTTGCTATTAGGCTTAATTTCGTTTATTTTTTTATTTTTTTTTTCCGTTTCACTAATAGGCTTCATTTCCTTTATTTATTTATTTATTTTATTTTTTTCTTTTCTTCTCATTATTTTTTTTTTCCATTAATTTTTTTTTTTTTTTGCCATTAGGCTTAATTTTTATTTATTATTTTCTACACTTTCATTTCATCTTCCGTGCTTAAAATATATATATATATATATACATAAAAACAAAAATCGAAATGAAGCAAAAACAAAAAGAAACTTAGAATAACAATATTTACATTAAAACAATAAAAAAAAAAAAAACCATAACAACACCCTTCATTTTTTTTTTTCCGGTCATACGCCGATCTTATTTACTCGCATCTTCTATCGTTTTCTTTTTCTTTTTATCACCTTGGGCGACCCTTGATGCCCCTGCCCCCATGCTTTCGTCGAGAGCGACGACTCCTCGCTGACTATCAAAGGCCAAGAACGACGTTGCTCCAAATCGGGCCATGGAGGTGGTCTTTCGTTTAAGCTCTTTATTTTTGACCTTCAGTGTGCCTATTTCTGCTCACGTATCCTTGTACATGAGCTGGAGCAGAGAGAGTTGGGCGTTGACTTGCTGGAGCTCACTCGTCCTGTTCTGTAATTGGTGAGCCAATTTTGTGACTGCCGTCACCATTTCCATACAGGACGTCAGTGTGAAATGATTGGCTTCTATATTAGATTGAGCTACCATGATTTGCTCAATTGACATCATAGGAAGGTTAGGAAGAGGAATGACAGGAAGAGTAGGAGTAGAGGCACTCGGTCCAACAGTGCTTATGGGATCATTTAGGTCCGGAAAGAGAGTAAGGGGACGGGACGAGGCCATGTAGTAGGAGAGAGAGATGTAATCGAAAGGAGAGTAGTTTTTGGCAACCTTTCTGCTCTGCTCAGTCTCTCTGTTCTATCTCTCTCACGAAGCGAATGAGGAAGAAGAAGGTGAAGAGAGTGATTAAGAAGAAGACGGAGGAGAAGAAGATAAGAGGGAGAGAGCGCCAAGTCCGCTAATTGATTGATTGACCCGTCTCGCTTTTGTCGGTTGGTTGAAGCAAAAGCGAGGACGTGTGTCCGACGCGATTTTCGACGAACAAAAAAAAGACGCGGGCGAATCATATATCTATCTATCTATATATATATATGTATATATCTGTTTTGATTATGTATTTTTTGATGTCATTTATCACTATCATTTTTCTCTTCCTCCTCCAGATTCTGAGCCATAATTTCCTTTTGATAATGTCACAGGGGGAGAAAATTATATGATGTTATGTATTATGGTATTATTTTCAAACTAATCTGATGTTATGTATTTATAGTTTGATATCTTAATCTTATATCATGTTATTGATTAAAGCTTATTTATTACATATGTGCTAACCTATATATTTAGAAATGAATTCAGGGAGCATGACTTGAGGGGAAGTTATGGTATTATTTTCAAACTAATCTGATGTTATGTATTTATAGTTTGATATCTTAATCTTATATCATGTTATTGATTAAAGCTAATTTATTACACATGTGCTAACCTATGTATTTAGAAATGAATTCAGGGAACATGACTTAAGGGGAGCCTTTGTTACTCCCAAATCAAATCAAAACATCATTGTGTGCCATCATAAAAAAAGGGGAGATTGTTAGACTTATTTATTTTGATGATTTATTTAATTATGTTTTAATTTATTTAAAACAGAAAAATAGAATCCAAAATTTATTTTGATGATTTATTTAATTATATTTTAATCAAAATTTATTTTGATGATTTATTTGAAAGAGAAAAATAGAATCAAAATTTGTTTTGTCCCATTATTTCTCACCTAAACCTTTATCCTAAATGTTGTTAGAATGTATTTAATATTTGATTAAATCAGGAGTTCAAACAGTCCAAAACAAAGGTTCAAACAGCCTAGCATAGCAGCAGGCCAAAAGGTTCAAGAGGTTCAAGTGGAAGATATTCAAATTAGTAATAATGGAAGTACAACGGCTATAAAGGTTCAAAAGGCCAAAAGATTCAAAAGTTTCAAGTGGAAGATATTCAAATTTGTAACGATGGAGTGGAAGATATTCAAATTGGTAATGATAGAAGTACAACAGCTATAACCGGCTATAAATTCAAATGATTACAACGGCTATAAACGGCTATAATTTTCATTATATATACCAAAGCCTCTAATGTAAACAAGTTACAAAAACCTAAAAATATTCATTGATCTATAATCACTCACATCTATTCTCAGAAATTATACACTGAGCCTTATAGCTTTAAGCCCATCTTTTCTATGTGAGGTTTACAGAAAAACCAGAGCTTCATTTTTATATCTATCTTTGAGAGATAATTCTTGTAGTTTTCTGTGAAAGCAAAAACACATTCTTTTCAACCTTGTAAGAGTGTAGTACACTCAGTGTTCTTGACTTAGAAAGTCAGTGTAAAATCTGTGGAGGATTGCTTCATTTGTGAAAAGGTTGCTAGCACCCTGTGAAGCTAGAGTATAGTGGAAAATCTCAAGTGAAGCTTGAGGAGTGGACATAGGCCGAGTTGAAGCCGAACCACTATAAATTTGTTTGCCTCTCTCTCCCTTATCTCTTTATTTTATTTTATTTTAAATTGCCATAGCTATATTTCACATTTTTACTGTTATAAAATCATTAACTAACATAGTTGTTAAGACACTTGTTTTAATTATTTTTATTTCATTAATTATATTTATCTATTGTGCTAGTCATAATTTTTATTAGGGTATTATTAATTTTAATTATAAAAACCTAATTCACCCCCCCTCTTAGGTTGTCTTTTGGTTAACATTAACAATCGGCAAGCCAGTACCGAATCGAAAATGACCCATAATCGTAAATGCAAGATAGATAAATTTATCAATGCAACAACAACCTCATTAGAGTTATTGTAATCGTCTTCCATTACTCTATAAGTATCAACGAATAGTGAAAACAACCACAAATGTAGAAATTCAAAGTCTGTAATAGGATTGTTTGATTTGGAATACCGAACACATTTGAATCCATCGAACAAAACATTAACTATTAGGTGGTTTCAAATGTTTTTCATTGAAGATGAATATGTGGGTTTAGGATGGTGATGAAGAAGAATATGGTTAGGGTTTAGGTTGGTAAGGAATACGTATAGATGGGGATGGAGGTGGGCGTACAGTATTGTAGAGTGTTATTTTAATTGTTTTCATTTAGTGGGTGAGTGTTCCATTAAAACTTATCTTTTAATGTAATTTTACTTCAGAGTATAATTGTAATAAAAAAATTGTGAGAATTGAGGGATCCAAAGAAATTAGGTAAGTGCTAATAGTAACACTCATTTTTATTATAATTTTATCTATCCATAAAATTTCATTTTTACCCTTTTTTACCATCCAAATCTCCTCTCACTGTAGGCACTAACCATCACCACCATCTCTAGCCGTCATCTACAATTCCTTCCCACCTTTGGCTGCCACTCCCTGGCACCTCTTCACTACCCTCTGACGTCTCTTTTGCGACACTTAATCAAACTTTTAGAGATGATTCGTTATTAAAAATTTGATTTTGGTATAATGAAAAGGGTTGATTTTTTCTTAAGTTCAAATTTGAATTTGATTGTCATGTTCGGACTCGTGGAGCCCACCACGGGTCCCGTTTCATCGAACTGTTAATTTTGTAGGACCATTAGTGTATATCATTCACGAAAAAATTTAAATTGATCCGATAGTCATAAGTTTTTCATTTTATAGCATTTGTCTCTAAAAAAGTGGATGGTCTATTTTATAAAACACTCTTATCATTTATTTTTTTCAGAGACAAATGCTATAAAATGAAAATATTACGATTATTAGATTGATCTAATTTTTTTCATTAATGATATACACATAATAATATTTATTTTGAAAATTATAGCATTCAGATTATTGTCAACAATTTATTTTGAAAATTACATTTATTATTGACAGAAATCTAATCCGATCAAGTAGTGATCGATATCCGATCAATGTGATTTTTTTATAGGGATGAAGTTTTCAACGATTTCTATATATTAAATGGTTCGAATAATCAAAATAGGACCTGTGGTTGGTCCTTACAAGTCCAACAGCACGCTCTAGTCCGATTTCAGACTGGAGATAAGCCTAGCCCTTATATAATATACTAGTTCTAATACAATATTACAATTGTACCAGACACAATGAATTTACATTGATACTGCACATAAATTTTTTTTTTTTAATTTAATTGTTAGGAGGAGAGGCAATAAAAAGAGGAAAAAAAATAATAAAAAAATAAAAGAACGTTGCTTTGTCTAAATCCTAAAATAATAATAATAATAAAAAAATAAAAGAGCTTCTTTATCTGAACCCTAAAAAAAAAAGAAACAAATACAAAATCGTACTACTTTCATCGAACAACAGGTATAACAGGTGAGGGATTCACAATAGTGACCCTGACCTCTCATTATGAGGATGAGGGATATGATCTTGCATTTAGGGGATATTTGGAATGAGTCTGGATCCTCGGCTGCCCTCTTCTGCGGCGCCCCAAAACGAAGTCGTTTTGGGGCAAAATTTCAATTAAAAAAAACAAAGACAGAACATGAGCAAACCAGAGAGGGAGAAGAAGGAAAGAAGAAGGAAGGCAGCGGCAAATCTTCAGTCTCTTTCCACCATCTCGATCTAGATCTAGGGTTTGGCCGCTTCTACTCCCTAGCTGTCGCCGTTGCCTAATCACCCCACTTCTCCATTCATTCTCTCTTCTCTCATACCCTCGGTCTCTTCCCTCTCTCTCTTTTTCTCTAAAACCTCTCAAACTCTGAAACCCAGTTCTCTCTTCACTGCCTTCTCTTCTTTCCATTCCAAGAAACGGCGAGGCCATTCCTGTCATCCTCTTAGTTAAACCTACATGAGATTTTCCTAAATCAGCCAATAATCTCGAAGAACTTCCAAATTTTTTATCAATTAATTTGTTTGTCAGCTACTCAATCATCCCAACTCAAAGGAAATTGATTAAAAAAAAAACCACCTCTTCAAAACTAAACTAAAACTCCAACCCAAGAACCTCCAAGATCAGCTCACACTAACACCCACCAACATAACGCTAATCCATATGTATTTACATAGCTTTATCAAAGCTATGATATTCACCAACCAGTTGTCTTTGAGCTTAAAGAAAAAGAACTAAAAAGTTCTCCAACTTTAATATATATATATATAGAGAGAGGATCTAGGTAGTCGTAGAAGGCGGCGAAAAGCTAGTGATTTGTAGAGGTGACCAAGAGAAGAAGAAGTCTGAATCTACCGTTGCCTTCATTCTTCTCCTTTCTTCCTTCTTTATTCTCCCTCTTTGGTTTGCTTCTATTCTGTTTTTTTTTTAATTGAAATTTGCCCTACGCTGCAGGAGAGGGCGGTCGAGAATCCGGACTCATTTGCAATAAGGGTAAATTACAAACACACCCCTTGAGTTTTATTTAAATTACAAATTATCCCCTATGATTTTAGAAATTACATTATGCCCCCTCAGGTTTCTAATTTCATAACAAATAGGTCATTTTATTAATAAATCATCAAAATTAATAGTTTTTAATAATGTTAAATTTTTATTTCAATTAATAATTCAAATAATTTTATTATTGTATAGGTGAACAGTTAAAAATTTCACTTTTTCAATTGATTCTGTTAAATAAATTTTTTTTGATAGGGAGGTACTTGTAATTTTCCAAACCACAGGGGGCAATTTGTGTTTTAAGCAAACCTCAAGGGGTGTATTTGTAATTTACCCTTGGAATAATTTAAATAAGTATATCTTTTAATTTTTTATAAAAAAATATAAAAATGATGTAACCTATATAAATATATTTATCTAAATAAGTGTAATTATTTAATTTATTCCAAATAATATCTTAATCTTATTTGATTAAAGTCGAGGGGTTGGAACTTTAATGAAAAAGAATATGAGTGGGTTTGTCTAGTTATTAGATGATAAAAGTCGTTGGGTTGGATGGAATAGCACACAACTTGTTTTTTTCATGATTTATTTTTTAAAAAATTAAAATTTTTTATTATTTTTTATTTTTTGCTTTTACTGATTTTTTAAAAATATTTAAATTTTTTTTTTAATTTTTAGATACACCTAACATAAATACATTTAAAAAGTATAATATTTGTGAAAAAATATTTAGAAAATTCATTAAATACCAAAAATATATATAAAAAAAAGAGAATTCAATATATTTTTCGTATTCTTGTATATTTATTGATTTTTTTTAAAATATATTACTTTTTAGATATATCTAAATAAGGTGAATTTACAAAAATAAAAAAAACTGCTGAAATTTTAAAAAATATTCATTAAAAACAAAAAAAATACGAAAAATAAAAAACTCAACTTTTAAAAAATTAAAATCAAACATACTAATAAAAATTACTCCCTGTACAAATTGATTCAACCTATACGCATATAAAAAGTGCCTTGCACTTGTTTACATATTCTCTTAACTCTAATGCGATTGACACTCCATTTTCACCCGATTTCTAAAAGGGGACGTTTTCACTCGTTTTTATTGCATTTTTTTTTAAATTTAAAATTTGATAATTTTGTATAATGATTTGTGAAAATAATTTGAATAATGTCATGTATTCGATTAATTTGTGAGTTTTGAGTTGGGATTTAAAATAAATAATAATTTATTTGGTTGAAATTATAAAATTATTAGTAAGTCTTAATAGTTAGACTTAATTCTCATTAAATTCTATTAATTCGCCTCTGAAAATTGGAGAATAGTTGTTAAAAAGACTTTTGTGACGATTTTCTAAATCTATCGTTAAAATTGACAATTAATGACATTTGTTTGTGACGATTTTTTGAATCTGTCGCTAAAAACTAATAGTTAGTATTTTTTTTTAGTGACGATTCTTTCAAATTGTTGTTGAAAACTAACAATTAATGAATTTTTTTTTCTTCATAAAAACGTAATTAATCATCACAGGATTTATTTAGGTAATAAATCCACCTGTTGGAATGTACAAGTAAGTCCCCCTTAAACTTATATTCATGTTAGTTCTCAATTTATATTTTTAAGGAGATTTTAGTTTAAGATTTTTGATATTAAGATTTTATAAGATAAAAGATATGCAACATTTTTATAGTAATTGGGATTCCTTAGCATTTTCACAGAGAAATTTCAACTATTCAAAGAAAATTTCACAGAGAAATTTCAATTTCATAGAGAGATTTTAGAAATTTCAAAGAGAAATTTCAGCTTCTCACAGAGAAATTTGTCACAGAAAAATTTGTAAAATTTCTCTATGACAAGTTGAAATTTCTTTAATAATATTATTAAGAGACCTTAACTAATAATATATATATATATATATTAGACCTCTTTTGTTACCAAAAATTAGTGATAAATATTTCACTAATTTTTCCTATTTCTAACCTATCTAATCTGCTAGCTGGAAATTATCAAAATATTCAACTAACCCACCTGCTGCATTCAAAGATGGACAAATAATCCACGGAATATGATTTTGTCGATACTTTTCAATGATTTGCCACACACACACACACACTCTCTCTCTCTCTCTCTCTCTCTCTCATTTCTTTCAATTGAAATGCTAGGAAACTGCTAATATCAATGTCATATTTATATGAAGATGGGATTGGATTATCAATCCAACTAAAATGCTAGGAAACTGTTAATATTAATGTCATATTTATTTGCCTTCATAGATGGGATTGAACTATCAATCAAATTGAAATTCTAGGAAACTGCTAATATCAAGGTCATATTTATTTGCCTTCATAGATGGATTGGACTATCAATCCAACTGAAATGCTAGGAAACTACTAATATCAACGTCATATTTATCTGTCTTCATAGATAGGATTGGACTATCAATTCAATTGAAATGCTAGGAAATTGCTAATATCAACGTCATATTTATTTGCCTTCATAGATGGGATTGGACTATCAACCCAATTGAAATGCTAGGAAACTGCTAATATCAACGTCATATTTATTTGCCTTCGTAGATGGGATTGGACTATCAATTTTGTGCACCCAACATAACTCATGGTTGATAAATGGTGGGATTAGCTTTCTCATAATAGGGGTGGGATTGGTAATCCAATCTCATGGGATTAGGTGTGAAAAGACAATTTTGTCCTTATTTTACAAAACAACAAAGCTCAACATTATACAATGAGGGTGTTTACGCAATTTTATAGATTTAATCCTAATAAATTAATATCACCACACTAGTACACAAACAAACACGCCTTAAACTAATACCACTACATAATCTCCTCAAGGCCTAATTTTTTTCAACTTTTAGCTTTTACCATTAAAACTAAGGTCAAATATAAACATGTTTAGGCCATGCTTATGTAGGGAGGATAATTGGACTAATAGTTCGTGGGACTCACTTAAAGAGTATTTGATAAGGGATATGAGTGAGTGGATTAATATCCCATTGAACTAGTAATCTCCCCATTAGTAAGACTACGAATCCTATGGAGGGATTGAGATTAGAAATTGAGTGAGAGATTTAGTGAATTTTTAAATGATTTTTAAGCAAAATTTATATTTTTTAGAACCCAAAAAAAAATAAAATATATTATAATATTAAAAAATACTAAAAAAATAATAATATTAATTTTATATATTAATACTATCTATAGTATTACTAATTCGGTAGTGTACAAATAAACACTATTTATCCTACATTTCCTATCTAATACCAGCACACTAGTAATCTTCTCAAATAATCCCACTGTACTATTAATCCATTTAATCTTATGGAACTAAACAAATATGGCCTTAATGTTTTTGTTTTCCCTTATCTAAAATGTTCTTATTATAAAATAGTTCCAAGTTTTTATTTCAAATTATTTGAGCCCAATTAAGTTATTTGGATAAATTACCTTGACAGTCTCTATATTTTTGCCCTTCATTTTGAGTTTTGTAATTTTAATTGACTCGATTTTTTATGATTTTTTCTCAATTTATTCTAATTGATTACAATTGTTAGTATTTTTGATGAAAATGTGCATATAAACAACATGCATTATGCTTTTATAGGCAAAATTATAAATTTGTTCAACTCAATGAGTTAATCTTAACCAACTCAATGACCAATTTCATTCAAAAATCCTAATCGGCATTATCAATTTGACTAAATTGAAACAAAATATAAAATTAAAGGTCAAAATTGAGCTAATAAAAATTATACGAATTAAAATGATACAAGAAGTAAAATATAAGGACTACTAATGTTCATTAAATATTACATCATATCTCTATATAAACAGTTCATCTCATTTTATTTACACTCCCGAAGCTGATAAGGTAGAAAAGAATAATTACACAACAAAAAAATTATTGGGACAATTATAAAAAAAAAAAAAATCTTATGGTTTAACCTTTATAACAAAATAAATCTTGAATTTTCAATTTTATCAATTTAAACCCTAATATTTTGATTTGTTTTCAATTTATACCATTTACCTATTTTCGTCAACTAAACCCGACAAAAAAAATAAAATAAAAACTAGTTATTAAACTAAACGAAATGTCTAAAATTCCTATTTTCATTAAGTTTAATAACTAAAATATCAATTTTTTCATCGATTTTACTTAACAAAAATAAGTAAATGGTTTAGATTGAAAAAAAATAATAAAAAGTTTAAGGTTTAAATTAATTAAATTAAAAATTTAGGATTTATTTTATTACAAGGATTAAAATCCTGTTTTTTTTTTTGTTTTTTTTTTATTTTTTTTATTTTCTCTTAAATATTTTTATGACTTATTTAAACAATAAGTATTTTGCAATTTAAATTTATAATCGAACCATTGCATGTGTATGATATCAACAACAAAAAAAAAAAAGAAATTCTATCCCCCTTTTTTACGAATCACTCATAAAATCATGATTTTAAATACAATATAAGTGATTGATGCATTAAGATTAAGTGGGGCATTTAATTCAAAATTATCATTATTTATTATGACTCGCTACATGCTGGGTAAGATGTAAATAACGACATAAAATTAATACTCCAATATAAATTTCACACATATTTATATATATTTTACATATTTCAATACAGATTTTTACACACACGCCAAGCATATCCATTACCTAGCATTTCCCTTACTTATCCATACCAGTAATGCTAGGGATCATGAAAAATATATCATGAATATTATCATGAAAGATTCTCAATCTTTGGATTATCCATACAATAAAACACCACACACTAATCAAGACTAATCAAGGGATGAAAAATTTTCATGATGTATTTCATGATATATTTTTCATGATCCCTATCATTACTCTATTCATACACATATAAGAAAAAGAGAGGCCATCCATGCACCATGGTCCTTCTCTTCTTAGTGTTTATTTATTTATACACACAATCTCCATTTATCAAAGAGAAATGCCTTCATCAAACCAAAAGATCACTCCAAACAGCATATCATGCATGGCCTCTTGACGATTTCCATCGGTTGTAGACACCATGAAATAGTTTCACAAGAAGCGAAATCATAAATCCACAAAATATGAATGCCAGAGCTGATAACCAAACAAGGGGAGTGCTTGAAATTTCCAAGGAACCCAATAATATGACTGAGAAACTTGGCATGATCTTATCCACCACAAGAAGATAAGCAATGAACATTGTAACCATGACAAAACTCACAACTGAGCTGTGAGGAAGTGGCCTTACCAGAACCAGAATGGCACACATGCTTGCAAGAAATCCAGCAATGTTGAACATCATGTAGTAGAATATGCCCCTGTATTGGTTGTTAGATTTAGAACCCAATACCAAAGAGGATAAGGTGAGGGGAGGAGGAGGATGTTTGACATCCGCGACAGCTTCGAGTTTGAAATAATTGGGTGGGTTGGAAGAAGTGAAGGCAAAAGTGGCAGCCATGACGAGAACAGTTAATAAGGAGTTTCTGATCTTAACTGGCAATAGTTTTTGGGGCGGTTGTGATTCAGCAGTAGATGGTGGTGATGGTTGTGGAGGTGGTGGTTGTGCTGCCTCTGTGAGGTGGTTCATGGAACGTCCCTCGACAGCACCAGCATCATGAAGGACTAGGCGGATTTCTCGTGCAAGCATGTCATTGGCGGTGGTTTCGTAGTGGAGATCCAAGGGTGTGTATCCTCTGCCATTAATGGAGTTTACATCCACCATTACTGTCCCATTTGTAGAGTTGAGGTTGAGTGAGAGCAGTAGCTCCAGAATCTGTGACACATAGAACTTGTAACTGCTGTCAAAAAATATTTTGAAGGCATAATTATAGAGAAAGATAGAAGAAATTAGCTGTAAGAGTTATGATTGATTAATTAATTATATGTTTATATATATATATAATATGGAACCTAAATTTTACCTCCTTCCTCTCCATTATCCTCTTTTGTCCCTCTCCATGCTCTTTTCCCCACCTCCTCCTTTCCTGCTCTTCGGTGGGGGGTTAGGGAGGCAGGTCGCGGTGGTGGAGAGCTGGGGATTTGCGATATGAGGTGTTTTAGTGGGGCGGCGGCGGCTAGGGTTTTGTAGCAACGGGGGCAATAACCAACGGGTGGTGTGGCTGGGAGGAAGGGTATATACCTATTGTTTTTAATAGTAATTTGCCTGATGAACACAATTATAATTAGATTTTTATTTTTATATGATGTGAACTAGGAAGAAATGGGTAAACCCCTAATTTGAAATGTTTTATTCCAATTGATTTTTTTTCTCTAATTTCTTAATTGATGTTAATTAAACAAAATTTGAACAATTAAATGATAAAATTAAACAATTAGAACTATAAGAATCAAATTAATTCAATAAACAAATTACAAAATCAAAGGTCTAATTTGTCATATATTTATTTACATGACATCAATTGCTCATATATAGATATTTCACAGGAACATCTTTTGCAATTGTGTTGATCAACTGAGGGGCTAATGAACTTGGCTTAATAGTTTTCAGCCAGGAATGTGGATTGATTGGCATCTCAAACTATAAATTATTATTATTTTTATAAATTAGCAAAGTAATAGTAACATTTTATTACTCATAATAAACATTACAATGTATAACCAGCATATTCGTCATTACCCTATTGCATAATTTTGCCTTTTGATGAGGCAGCCTAAGCCTCATTATTAGGCCGGCCTGGACCTGTATGGGAAAATGGATTCCAAACCAGTTTGTAGGCTAAATTTAATATATTTTTTTTACGGACTCGGTACGTGAGTCAGAACCTTAACCGTAAGTCCCACACCTCATGGACTTGCAGGCTGGATGAAAAAGCTGGTCAACCAGCCTCTCTCACGAGCCAATGATGAGGCTTAAGGCAGTGTCCTTATTAGCTTGGCTGTATTTGACTACTTTTGATAAAAGAGTCATGAGAGTTAAAACTATAACTTTTCTCAACTTTAAATGCTATATATAATTTCTTGTGTATTTTTGATGCGATGCGTTTAAAAATGAGAAAAGAAGGTAAGAAACTTGTTTGGTTTGTTTTTCAGAAAAAATTTTGAGAAAAATTCTCTATAAATAAATTTTTAAGAGTAATCAAATCAAACAAATTTTTTTAAAAAAAATTTCAAAATTTTGTTTAGTTACTTATTTTTCAAAATTACTCTCTCTCTCAGACACATCAAATCAATCATTTTTTTTAAAACTCTCTTCCCAAAACAATTTTTCAAAATCATTTCTGAAAAAAGGCAAACCAAACAAGTTTTCGTACTTTTATCTCAAAAACTTCTCTACAAACACAAACCAAACACACCCAAAATTATGTATATGATTTCTCTAATTGTAAAGAATTTTAGCATGATCACCATAACAAAAATAAAAAGAAAAAAATTTAATTAGAGTAATTAAGAGTCTTAACCCATGATTAATTGACTCTCTTTCTCTGCGAAATTCAACTCCATGCCCAAGGTGTTCTATAAAGCCACACAATCTTATAATATTGAACTCTTACCCACACGACATGACCATCTCTATGCACAAACACAGAGAGAGAGAGAGAGAGAGAGAGACAGAGAAGAGAGCATGCCTGGATCAGTTTACGGGAGGTGACAATGTGCAGAACAGTGTTGCCTTCAATGTCCTTCCAGTTAAGGAGATCCTCATGCTTCCATTTTTGAATCTCTTCCAAAAGGACTATGAAAGCACCAGTTTGGTGATTCTTGAGGGCAACGTGAAGAGCAGTCTCTCCGCGGCAGGTCAGCTTTCGAAGAGACTCCGGACATGCATGGACTAATGCCCTAACAGCATCCCCTTTCCCCTTCATTGCTGCCACATGGAGAGGAACCCGATCTTCAATGTCCTCCACAAGGCAGAGTTTATAATCGAAATCCGCCAACACTTGAACTATCTCTACGTGCCCATTAGCCGAAGCCACATGCATAGGACTAAAACCATCACTGTTTCTTCTTCTTCTAGCTAACCCTGGATTTAAATTCAGAACCTCTATCACAAATCGAAAGCTGCCATGCTTACAGGAGACGTGTAGAGGGTTTTCATTCTCTCCCCATAACGATGGACCGTGCAACAAGAGTGAGTTTTGTTCATGTAATATATATAGTTCCCTGGTGTCATCTTTTTCAGCAGCCCTCAACAACCTCAGATAAAGTGTTACAGATTCCTCAGGAAAACTCATCTGCTAATTAAATTGAAACTTTGATTGCTTGCTTTGCTTGATACTCAGGTTGGGTCTGAAACTACCTTGAGGAAGATGATGAATGGGACCAAACCTCTTCTTCTTGAGGGATGCATCTCTCTCTCTCTAATTGTGACTGTCTTCAGCTGCTGCTGCTGCCATGTAGTAGAATTCTTTGTTTGCCTTCTTCTTCAAAGCCTTTCAATTGAACTTCTAATTTTAAGAAAGTTATATTTCTCACTTTTCTATATGTTTTTTTTTTTTTTATGAGTTATTATCCTACACACTTTTTATAGAGAATTTATTTATTGGATATGAATAATGTGGTAATAATGTGGTAATTTCAAAGTTATATAAGGCCTTTTGTTTTCTTTAAATAATAAAATCAACTAATCATGTCATTTTGTATTATATATATATATATATATATATATATTTTCACATTGTTTGTTGGGCCAGATTCATTGCTCCAGTTTCTTCTATTTATTTAGAAAAATGCTATACATCTCAAATAAATTATCAAATATTTTATCAAATCTCTTACATAAGTGTAGGATCAACATAAATCACATGTGTATGGATCCCACACCCATATAAAAAATTTGATAAAATATTTTTCCACCGTTCTGGGATTTGGATAGGTACTACGTAGACTTTTTCCACTTTCTTTTTGTGTTGGCTCTGCGTTGCTTCTTCTCCAAATAAACAAACCAGTCAAACAAACCAAGATTTGAAGACATTTCTTCAAAGCTTTTATTTGATACGAACGTTTAATATTTCGACACTAAACATTCACCCAATTTACGAGCAAAACTTAGTCACTAAGATTAGGAAAAATTACAAAAATAAATTCAAAGTTTCATAACAAAATAAATTTTTAATTTTATGAATTTAAATTCTAAATTTTTAATTTATTTTTAATCTAATCGAACATATTTTTGTTAAATAAAGCTGAAACATTTTTTCTGTTAGTTTTACTTATGGAAATAGACGAATGATTTAAATTGAAAAAAAATAAAAAAATTAGAGTTTAAATTTATAAAATAAAAAATTTATTATTTATTTTGTTATAAGGTTCAACTTTTTTTTTATAAAATTTTCCCATCAAAATAAAATTTAGACTAAAATGATAGCTTTATTTTTTACACCTTCATTGTTTTTATTAAGGGTAAATTACACTTTGCACTCTAACAGTTTACACCAAATTTTATTTTAGTCCCTCATTTCTCAATTATAACAGTCAACTTCTTAACTTTTGGATCAAATTACAATGTGGTTATTCTGTTAGTCTGGTATTAAATTTATTAACAAAAATTGCCATTTAACCCCACATCAGATATTTTTTGGACAAAAATACAATTTTCGTCTTCTCTATTTTTTCACCCTATTTTCTTTCTCTGTTTTCTCTCTAATATATTTTCTATACCCACCATCACTACCCACCTCTTCCAGCCACTTCTCACTATCCATGGCCACTGTTCACCCATGTCTCACCACCCTATCCTTTTCCCACCAACTCCTTACATTTTAACACCACCCACACCACTTCCCACCATTCACAACCTGACCCTTTCCACTACCCATGGCCAACCACACCTCTCAATTGGTTTCGGTAAAACATCACCGCATAAAAACCATTTACTCCACGATGCTATGGGCCACAAACATTACCACCTCCTTCACCGCAACCCTCTCTCTCATTCCTATCTGCCTACCACTATTGCTATGTCCCTTCCACTGCAAACCCACTCTATTTCTTTTCTTATTCCCACCTCTTTGGAGAAAGAGGTAGGAGGAAGACAACGGGGGCACATAAAAGAGAATGTGGGAGAGAATTTAAGGTAGGGTGATTAGAAAATGTTGTGTGGTGGGCCAAGGGCAGGAAAGTGGTGGTCGTTGATTGTGGGTTTAGAAAATATTGTACAAAGAGAAATATAGTGAAGAAATAGATAATAAGAAATTTTTTTTTTTTTTTTTTTTTTTTACATTTTTGCCTTAAAAAAATGCTCATGTGATAGGCACACGATATGATAACTTCTGTTAGCCAATTCAATTATAAATTAATGAAAAAATCACCTTGCAACTCAATTAAAAGTGTAAGGTTACAATTGAAAATGAGAGAGCGGAGTAAGATTTAGAATAAAATGCAAGGGTATAAACCCTTTAGTAAGGAAAATTATACAAGTCATCTTATTTTATTTCTTTTGTTAATTTGGTTGTTATAATTTCAATTGTATTAATTTTGTTCTTTAATTTTTCACATTGTGTCTATGTAATCCAATTTATACTATTAGTTAAGAAATAAGACACAAATAAAAGGCAAAATGATCCATTCGAAAGAGAACAAATCAAACTGTAAATCATTTTTAAGAGAGTGAATTGATTTATTTTGGTCATTGAGTTCAATTCAATTTTTGAAGTAAATTAATACAATTTAAAAAATTTAAAAATAAAATTGATGCAGTTAGAACTATAATAACTAAATTGATACAAAAAATAAACTATAAACTACGAATGTAATTTATCCAAAGAGTTGAGAGGCTAGTTCCAAACAATCCAGACTTCCCTAGCTATTCTCAATTTCAAGGATAGTACATCATTTTTGTATATTGGAATAACAAATATGAAAAATATTGGCTATTTGGTATCATTTTTTCATTTATAAATTATTTTTAATGATTATGACCTTTTAGATGATTAGTTTAAAAGAATTAAAGTAAGTTGTAAATCTATTTCATAATACATGAAAAAAGTTAAACTTGTTTAGTTAAATAAATTGTCACATAAATTTTTTTTTTTGGTTCAAAATTATAATTAAAACTAAAGAGATAAGGCTATTTTGTTCGCATACAAATAAATGTTTTATACAAATGAAAAAAAAAAAAAATTACAAAAGTCGATGAAGTTTCCAAAAGTCCGAAAAGTTTACTTTTATTTTATTTTTTTTAGAACGAGAAAAGTTTACTTCTATTACTTGTCAATAAATTATTATTATTATTATTATTATTATTATTTTTCCTTGAAGATTGGAACTCGTCAATAAGCGTGCACTTCTCGAGTCATTGCTGACATATAATCCTTTAAATTTGATAATGTTAAAATTATTTGCTATTGTAAATTACTCTTTTCCTCTTTTCTATGTGTTCATTTTTTCACTTTAGTTAGTGAAGATTTTTTTTATTTTAACTTTAATCTTTCGTGTGCAAGTTTTTTTTTAAAATTTTTATAATTTACTCGTGAAGTTAGTTTATATTTAAAATTAAATAGAAAATACCATATTTAACTGTCATTTGATATAACAAATATATTATTATATTAAATTTTGAGTTAGTGTTAGAAGTGTAAGTTATATATATAAAATATTTGTATGCCACATGTTGGTATTGATTTTTGACCTCATAATCAAACAAATCTTACTACTGAGATCTAGGGAACTTAGTTGGAGGACACACGGAAAAATAGATCAAGCCAAACACCTGTATACAAGAAGACAAGAAATATCACAGTGGCTCGTCCACCCAGGATATTTCGACGATGAAATCAGTCAACTTCTCTCATAAAGATATGAGCACAAGTAGAACAACTCTCAATTAAAGTGTACCTTAGATCCACGAGAGTGCCTTATTTTTATAGTTAGTAATGCCCTCGTCCCTTAAAAGTCTTACTTCATAGGACTTTATCCTTTATAATGATATCACTTATCCAAGATTTCATTTATTTAGATTAGGATCAAGTTTTTTAAGAGTGTAATCTTATCCAAATAAGTAGTCTAACATCATTTAGGACTCTTGTCCTTTATCCGAATATCTCAGATTTTGATATAATCGCATCATATTTCGGTAACATGATCCATCCACATAGCACCTCGGCCATCAATCTTGGCTACGTAGACAACCCTAAAAATATGTCCTCATAATTGCCCCCTAAGTTCTATTACCTCAGCAACCTGAGGTGATGAAACTTACATCATCTGACCTCCCAATATGTTAACTAAATATGCTGGAAAATGCTCTCCGATCGAGATCAAGACTCGTCGACATCAAGAAATAAGGACTTACATATGACCACTCGTCAAAAACCAAGAACTAGAATGTTCTTTCTCATCCAAGAACAACATCTCAACCGAGATCGCACTACTAGCCGATATCGTGACTCGCTAGTTCAAGTACATCAAGATTCAAAATCTGTCACCTCAAAACAAACTCAACCATCATACCAACATCATGACGTGTCACCTCCTCATTGGTTATATCATCTCCGACTTGATCTCCTTGCCCGATATTGTTCATCTATTTTTACTAAAGTTCCCATAGACGGCGCTAAATTGTAGGTGTTGCTTTTTGACCTTACAACCAAACATATCTCATTGCCGAGATCTAGGGAACTCAGCTGGAGAGCATACGGAAGAATAGATTAAGCCAAACACCTGCACACAAGAAGACAAGAAATACCACGGTGGCGCGTCCACCTAGGGACATTCCGACGATTAAGTCAGTCAACTTATCTCACAAAGATATCGGCATAAATAGAATAACTCTCAATTAAAGCGTATCTTAAATCCATGGGGGTGCCTTACTTTTATAGTTAGTAGTGCCATCGTCCCTTAGAAGTCTTACTTTATAGGACTTTATCTTTAAAAGGATATCACTTATCCAAGACTCCATTTATTTAGATTTGGATCAATTCTCTTAAAAGTCCAACTTTACCCAAATACGTAGTCTAACATTATCTAGAACTCCTGTCCTCTATCCAAATATCTCGAATTGTAATCACATCATATCTCGGTAACATGGTTCATCCACGTGGCACCTCGGCCAATAACTTCGACCACGTGGACAACTCTAAAATATGTCCCCACACTACATGACTGTCAATGTGCTATTTTCTATCTAATTTTGGATATAAGTTAGTTTTTGAAATAAATTTAGAAAAATTTAAAAAATAAAGGGCTAAATTGGAAAAAAATAAAAATAAAGTGTAATTTACCCTGATTTGCTATCATATTGTCTATTATCTCATTTATCAACCTGCATTTGTAAGTAGTAAGACTAACTTATTTTACATAACATTATTGATACATTTTTACGCCTAAGTTATTTTACATTACTTATTTTTGGTCAACAATTAATTCAAAATTCTTGCTTACCTAAGTACCCCTACAAACCAACTGTGAGTGAGATTTTCTTCAACCTCCATGTCATTATTTATTTATTTATTTTTTATCAAAAAAGAAAATTTGAATTAAGATAAGAAAAATAATACAAGGATTCTAGCAAAAGCAGGGGAAGCAATCTAAATTCTTACCCAATGAATCTGATATACATTTTTTAAACTATATTTTTAGGTATATCTAAAATGAATTTGATCTGCATATTCTCCAAGTCATGTTGGAAAAGCTTTGATTCAACTAAATCTTGTTAGCATTTTTTCTTTAGGCAAACCTTTAGTTAATGTAATTTTTATCACTACAACATATAAAGATTTTAGGAATTAAAAATTTTCTTTCGTAAAAATGAAAATTGTATTGCAAAAATCATTATCAGGCCAATTCCTGCTGTATTAAGAGTCGTCACTAAAAGGCAGTTCTAAAAAGGAAAAAATAAATTTAGTAACAATTTTTAAAAGTGTCACTAATAAATTCACTTTTAAGAACAAAATAATTTTGTGTCGAAAAGATTTATTCAAAAATTTTGTTTCAAAAAAGATAACAATTCTTCATTAAATGTTTAATTTTGTTGCTTAAAAAAAAAAAAAAACCCGACACTTTTAACAGCTAAAATATAAAAAGTGATTTCATTATGAAATTTTTGGTTTTAATTAAAATTTAATTTGTTGTAATGTATTCAAGTTAATAAAAATCTTATTTACTAATAAAAATAAAACTATCATCACGCAAAAGCTATTCCATTCAACCATGATCAAGACTTGTATATTCATAGTACCCATTTAACTTCTAGGGTTGACTGTACAATATTCTACCAACTTCGAACCTTCATAGCAATTTCAGTGATTGACAAACATGAATGTTATGCTGTTCATGAAGTCAATAATTGTTAATTAATGAGGTGAATCATGGAAGTTTGATAGCGTGTTAATATGAATATCTATCTGCAATATCATTTGAAAATGATGATAAACATGTGTGACATGTGAAAATATTATAATTATTAGGTTAATGGTGAAGTTTTGTGTACACTAGAATCTGCTATTTATTTTAATACCATATTAAATTCTTGACCTGTAATTCCTCTAAAAATTTAAACTATTGATACCCTCAACAGTAGTGATGACTAATTCTTTGTAATCATTTTATTATACCCTCCTTAAATCAAGAACTGAGATACTTTTCATTAAGGAAAAGAAGAAGAAGAAGGATTTTCAGCAAAATGTAATACATTCTAGAGCAAAACTGCACTTGGATATTTTTCCTAATGCGTTGAGTCCATTATTTGAGACAACTGACACAGGAGATCAAGAAACAATTTTCTAATTTTTTGTTTCAAAAAATAGAAACTAATTTGGTAAAAATATACACTAAGAAAATAATTTTTAAAATTTACTTTTGCCTCCGAAAAAAGATAAAACTATATAATTTTCATTTTTTTCTCCAAATTATATTTTAAAATTTTAGAAAAATTTTATGAATCTAAAAATCAAACCAAACAAGCCTTAATCTACTTGAAAAAATGTGATGCCCCAAATTTTTGGAACATCAAGGGAAATTAAATAAACAAAATGACTTAATAAACTAAAAAGTTGACATCTTAATAGAGCATTCCAACTCTCGTACATAACCAAAGGTTCAAATAATATTAAATAAAAACTTAAAATTATCCAAATATAACATCAAATGAAATTATAAGGTCCTTAATAGCTAATATATAAGATAATAAAGTTATTCGACTTTAGTCATGATTTCAAGTCAGCCAAGGCTCTACGTTAGCGTCAACTCCATTTCAGCTTCAATTATTTCCTCGCCAAAACCTGGCATAAAACGCCAGGGCAACAAAAATATATGCCATGAGTTTTGCAACACAGTAAGAAAACATAACCAACCTACCATTCTTTTTAAGAGAAAAATAATGAGATTATAAACATGAGATAACAATATAATTGTAAACATAAATTACAATTATTAAAATAATTTCAATAATGTTAATAAATTAGGTGACACTCGAAATTTCACCAAAGAGATTTAACTTACTAACCACTAAGCATGGCAACGGTTAATTTGAAATCCTCCCTTGGTCAAATATTTAAGTATTACCAATCGTAACCACCAGGGATGCTCATGTCCGGAGTTATATACCCAAGCAGTGGCATCCGTGGTCTGCCCTAAGGAAACGGTCTGCCAGGGGTACGTAACCTCCCTGTGTGCCACCGGCACATCCACCCTTATTCCAAAACCGAATACCGAAAAGGGTTCAAATAAGTCCCGTGCCATCTTAGAGTTTCGCAACACAATTTACGTGAGAATTCTCAAAACCAGGGCTCACCCTGAACAACCGGTATTGACCGTCAACCTTTAATTTCGTACACTCTTTAAAACCAAGACTCACCCTGAACAACTGGTATTAACCGTCAATTGTTAACCTTGTGTATGCCGTTAATCATTTCAGTTAATTTTGATATTAATCACAAATAAATTTCAATTTTTAATCACAAATAATGTTATACCAACTCATTAAAATCCAAACATAAAATATTATACATGTCACACAATAATAAACAATTGTACAACATTTAAATAAACAATTTATTTAAACCATGGTATGAAGTAATAATTTAGATACCAAAAAAAAAAGAGAAAGGAAATAAATCATAATTACACACATGCATGGACTTTTAATCTATAAGATTAGACTACCACAATACACCCATACATGGATTACTAATTTAAAATATTTGATGAATTAGACCAACACAATAACTGATTTTTTTTTTCCAAATAAATAATTGAAGTGATGATCTTAAATCTGTCCAGAAATTTTCAGGTTATACCTTAGGTAACAAAAATTATAAATAAATTACTTATACAACTCTAAAATTTATATAAATCTACAGAATACTCAATAAACATGTTATGGTCATTTTTCAGAAAGCATTTTCTAAAAATAAATTATAAATAATTCTTAAAAATTCCAAGAGTGTTTATGGCACAGATTTATCACATTTCCTTAAATTAATTCCATACTTAAATTTTATAAATCAATTCCATGATCTAAAAATTTACTGTGAAACTAGGCTTCTCAAATTTCATTATCAAATTTGGTTTAATATAAAATTTCTAATGATTTTTCAAACACATAATAAAATCTGTCTATAGCTCCAGACTTGGTTAAAAATCTGTATAAATTCGTACAAATCTCAATAATTGTTGAAACATTTTGTGAATGAACTAGATATCATTATCAACAACTTTGTAGAAGAAATCATCTTCAAATTTTGAGTATAAAATTGTTTAAAAATTCGTACAACTTTATGACAAATTTAAAGGGCCAAATAACATCTTCAATAATCTTTTTAATGACATAAACTACACATGCAAGTTCAAATTCCACAATATTATCATGATTTTCAAGTTACCAATATTTAATATACCATCATAAAATCTTTTATACAATTATAAATAAAATTCTATTTACAAGTTTAGACATTTTATAATCTGAAAATTTCAAATAAAAAATGAGAGGGTTGAGAGGGTTTTCTTATTATGTTAGGTTGCTAACGATTTATCGTCCGAATTTGATTTATGATTCTGATCGTAAGATATGACCGTCCTGGCTCCATGATCGTCTTGCTGAAATTTCACATGAATCAGACGCGATCTCACCGTTGATCTTCCTTTGGATTCTCTTAGAACTTTTAGTTGTTGATCATCATCTTAGACTTAGAATTTGAAAGATCTAACCCCAAAAATGGATTCTACACGTCGAAAAACCTAAGGGTGGTCATCCCCAAAGTCATAAGACCACTCGATTAACCTAAGGGTACTAGGATGCACCGTAGCACCATGGGCCGAGAAACACTGGATAAAATTCAATTCATCTTCTCCAATAGCCGTGGCATGCACGAACAGGACCCAGAAATTTAGTTTCAATGTCACCAGTTCAAATGCTTGTGTCTTCTTCATCGTATTGGATTCACCTCACGGCCTAGTTTTTGGTTCACTACTCACACACCTCGTTCCATCTCTTTTTGCATGCCGTCGAATCTCCAAAATTTGACGAAAAATAAGATTATTTTCCTACCGTCTCGGACATTTTTTCGAACCATCTTTCGGACCCCATAACTTTCTTAATTCTTAACGGTTTTACTTCATTCTTTCGCCAATCTCTTCAACTTACTTCGTACTTCATCTTACATGGCCTATTTTTCTCACTTCTTCCCGGAATGGATGGTTTTGGCATGCCGAAAATAAACCGAAAACCAACTTTTGAACTTCAAAGTAAACTTCTCTAACTTTGTTTCTTTCTCCTCCATCTTCCTTCTTCTTCTCTTTCTTCACCTACAACACTTTGTGAATGGTGGTTCTAGATGATAATGGAAATAGGTGATGGTGGTGGTGGCGGTCCGACGGTGCGCCAATGGTGGTGAAGTTCGCGGGTTGGTGGTTCGGATGGTGATAGTATGGGTTGAGGCCATGGCTATGGAGGTCGGGAGAGGAGGAAAAACATAGATAAAGAAGGAGAAAGAGAGTTTTGAGAATGAGGGGTGGAGGGAAAGAGAGGGAACCAAGAGAGATGAAACTGGAAGTGAAGAGAGGTGAGGAAAATTTAGGCTCAATTTATGGGCAAAATGAAGAAGAGTAAAAGAAGATAGAATTTAAAAAAGAATTGATAAAAGGAAATGGAACAACTGGTGTATGTCCACCACATTTTCTTTTGATCTAGAAAATGATTGCACGTGGAAGGTGGGATGTGAGAAAACATGGGGAGCAACCCCATGGTTTCTGATTAGATTTTAGTACAGAAAATATTAGGTTCCAGTGTAATTTGATTACAAAAAAATATAGAGAAAAATATAATAAAAATATCATACGGCTCATAAATTAATATTGAGTAATAATATAAAGTCAAAAATATTTTATTTTATTTTATTTTGAATAAATTTTCAGTATAAAAATATACAGACTATTAAATTCAAAATATTGTGAATAATTATTTAAAAAAATTAAAAATATATATATTATTTTTATTATATAAAAATACGGGTTTCACAAAAAAAAAACCCAGGTGCTCTTGAAGACTCTGCCACCGCAGTAGCATCAGCTGAAACTCCATTACACAGCCTCAATTTCAAAACATAACACTCGATTTAAAAATATAATAAATGTTATATAAATGAGTAAAAAATTCATAAAATTTATTAATTTGCATAGTATAACTTTTTTTTATTCATGTGAGAGCTATGATGTGGGCATTTTTTTAAAATTTTATTTTATAATCATATAATGGGGAGAATCTCAATTTCAACGGGTATATCAGATTGGAGTTTGTTTCATTTTCTTCGTATTTTTCTCTGAAATTACGTGGATTGTATGGAACCACTGCAACTCTCTCATGTCAAGTCAAATATTATTATTTTTTCTCTCCAAATTAATTATAACCAGTCCTATTAACTACTTGTGCGACAAGGTATAAAAGTCACTGCAATTGTTATTATTTTGAATAAATTATAAATACACTCTCTAAAATTTGTTAAAAATACAATTTCTTCTTTACATTTTGAAAATTACAAATACTTTTTTATCGAAATTTCTTCTTCAATTGACGTAACATAAAAAAAATTATTCAAATATCCCTAATACCAAAATAAAATTATCATACACCTTTATTTACATCCACCATTTACAAAATCCCTCTCCATACGCCACAATAATATTTTCCAACCCTTCTTGATGACACACCAAATGCTTATAGATAATAATGATGGTGGTGTTGATTGAGGGGTGGTTTAGCATCCCTTAAATAATTCATATTTTTATTTTTTTTTCATCACATCACTTCTCTACTTTTCTACACATATTTTTATAAAAAGTTAAAAAGTGTACTTATTTAAATCATTCCAAACCACCCTGAGAGTGGGAGAGAGTGGTGTAATGATTGGGAAAAAGTGGTTGGATTAGTTGAAAGAAAATTGGGAATAAGGAATGTGAGGTAGAAAAAAGGTAAAAAAAAAAAACCCTTAAGTATGCTAAATTCAAAAAGGTTAATTAGGTATTTCTGAAAAAAAAAAATGTTGCTTACATCATAAGCTCTGTTATTTTAACTCAACAATTGATTAATGGAGGGGACCAGTTTTTTTTTTTTTTTTAGGGTATCTTAGGTCAGCTTACGTGCACCAGACTAAGTCCCTATAGCCCGAATAAGCCTTCTGAAACAGGGCTTACGCCCTGCGATTCGTGGCCTCAAGATATGCATTTGCTGGCTAAGGCATTCGAACCTGAGACTCAGGAGAGAACAAACCTCTAGACCCTAGTTGTCACCCACCAGGCCAACCACCCTGTGGTTGGGACCAGTTGTTATGTGATTAAGAGATGGGATATTTGGCCAAAAGTCCCTCATTGGTCTCCTTTAAAGTGAACAGAATAATCCAAACTTTTTTTAATTTGTAATCCCCTTACAGAAGAAGTCCCTCTTTCATCAAGGACAAATAAATTTATTTATATTATTTTATAGACAATCTTACTCTCAGTAACTACTTTTATATTTCAAACTTTAAAATCATATAACTTTGAATCTATATATTGGTTTTTAATAAAATTAATAGTTTTAAAATTCTCTTATCAAGATCTATTAAATAAGATTCATGATGGCTATGAAATTTTTTTCAAAAAAAATTATAATTTTTTTTCCTGTTGAAACTAACATCAATAGTAAAAAATTATTTTGATTCAGAATAAAATTTTACTATTTACATAAATTACGATGGTAATTTTTTTTATAATAATTTCATAGTCAACCTCGATCTTGTTTGATAGATTTTGATGAGAAGATTCTAAAAATATTAATTTTATTAAAAACCGACATCTAGATAAAAAATTATCATTTTAAAGTTTAAAATATTAAATTAGTTACTAAGGATATTTTGATAATAGTAGTGTGTGTTAGATTTTTCAAATTTATTTATTTATTTATTATTATTATTTTTGCTTATCCTTAATCTATTAAAATTTTATTATGAGCGAGTTTTGACCAAATCCTCCATTAAAAATCTAAAAGGATGTGAGATGTAATTTCCCCAACGTGAGAAGATAATTATATTTTTTATAAACTTCAAGGGGTATATTTGTAATTTATCCTATTATTTTTTGATGTAAAAATTTTTATACAATATTTTTTTTATTAATTAATGTAACATGTAAAAATAAAATTTTAAAATTTAAAATAAGACTCAATTTAATACTAACATATCAATGAGCAAACAATTTTATAAAATTTATTAATTTGTGTAATATTATCCTTTTTATTTTATTTTATTTTTCTGAATACATGAATTACTTGAAGTGGTGCCAGGTCAAGTCAACTTGCGATGTAACTTCACGAATTTTTTCCATGCTCGGCATTGTCCTGCGATTGATAGAAACTAGTGATATTTATTAGGGGAAATTATAATCGAGGGTGTATTTTATAATAAAAAAAAAAATTCAAATCGGTGATAAATTTTATAAATTTTAATAATTAAAATTATAAATTTTTTTTTATTAATTTGTAAATACCTTTCATAAATGTCACTTATGTGTTATTTCCCCTATTTATTATAGGGTTAATTACACTTTTTTACCTTTTTAATATAATCTAAATTTTATTTTAGTCATTAGAATTTTAAATTGAATAATTTGGTTCTTACACTCAAAGTATAGTTTTAATTTGGTCATTCCGTCTAAATTAAAATTTAAATTAATTATTTTGGGACACTTGTTAATTTTTTAAGATATACATGTAAAAAAAAATTAAAAATTTAACAAAAATTTAGACAGAATGACTAAATTGAAACTGAATTTAAACTGTAAAGACCACATTGTTCAAATTAAAATTAATAGGGACTAATATAAAATTTAAGTCACATATAAGAGTGGGAAAAAAAAATTAACCCTTTATTATAAGGGTTAAATTACTCACAAGTCGTGTTATAAGGATCTGTGCACCATTAAGTTTCACAAGTATAAATCAAAAAGTCCTAAAAATTGAGAATTACATTTTTCTAAATCTATTGCTAAAAACTGATAATTAGTGACTTTTTTTCAATTTGTCACTATAAACAACAATTAGTTACAGTTTTTTGTGACGATTTTCTAAATCAGTTGCTAAAAAATGACAATCAATGATGTTTTTCTATGATGAATTTTTCAAACAATCGCTAAAAATTAATAATTAAGAACACTTTTTATAAAAACATTACTAAAAAAAATAAAAAAAATGAAATTTTGTAGTAATAATTAAAAGTAAATAGGACTTTTTAGTGCACCAATAAATCAATCCATATTCTTAATAGGATTTTTCAAATCATTCCCCCTTATAATTTCAAGTGCTCTTTTGCCCTAAACATAACCCTTCCCAACCATAGAGCCCATGGCCCAATAAGATTAAGGTCCACTATTGCTAGTGGTCCAAAACAAAAACTCTCTATAAAAAGTCAAGGTATACATCTAAAACCCTAAAATTTCTATCCCTATTCTCTCTATACTTTCTATCTCTATATCTACACCTCTAAGGCATCAAAGAGTCTTTGGCCAGTACCACGCTAGTGTTCCAAAAACTCACTTTATTTTCTCTTGTAGGTCGTCGGATTAGATCAGAATCATATGAATGTGATTGTCATCCCATATTATGAAGCTTAAAAAGTTCAGATAGTCAAGTCAGCCTAAATCACAAAACTAGTAAAGTAACTGCGTTGGGGCTTTAAAATAATTTAAACCTTCATATTATGTTATGTGGGTGATTCTATTTGCACCCAAATAGTAACTAAATACGCTCAACTAAAATTTTAAATTTTTAATTCCTATTCTACCCTATTGTAAATTTACTAATAAAGACAATATATATTAAACCCTAAAATAAACTTTTTTTTCCCCTTCATATTCAAGTTTTTCCATCTTCTTTCCAAAATTTTAATTATTTTTTCATCTTCTTTCTCACTCTAAAACTCCAATCTATCCTACCAAAACTCACAATTATTATCATCATTGCTGTTTGTTATTATTGTTATTATTATTATTATTATTATTATTATTATTTATGGTGGGCATGAAACCCACAGCTTTTTATTGTTGTTTTCTCACAATTATTATCATCATTGTTGTTTCCTCAGCAGTCACTTTTGACAAAGAGCTTGGCACTTCTTCTATCCACAACTGTATATTTTCAACAGCCATCCTAGCTGATTAAGGCCGAATTGTACATCATTGAGGCCGTTAATTAGAATCTCTTAACTTCACTTGCTGGTCAAACCGTATACTTTATGTGTGTTGAATGTCAATCAAGTTGTACATAGTCGGAGCATAAAATGGGCGAAAAGACAGAATTTGGAGAGAGTTGACTTTCCCGCACGTGCGTTGACTTTTTCCGCACGTGCGTTGACTTTCCTGCACGTGCGTTGACTTTTTTTGGGAAACTGTGCCCGACGTTTTAAACTTGTTTGGAAGGGATCAGAAGTATAAAAAGGTAAGGAAAAGGCTAGATTAGGGTTCTGAACTTGTTTTGACCTAAAGAGAGAGGCTAGGGTTTGAAAGGGAAGAGGAACTTGAAGCTTCAAGCATGTCTCCCATGGTGGTTTCTTCTCCATCTACCTCTTTCCACTCCTCCATGAGTGGCTAGTCTCATTTTCTAAGGTTTTGATGAAACCCTAGCCATGTAATTAGTTTTTCTTTTTGATTTTTAATTATGTAAAGGTTTGAACATTTGTATGGATTTAGAAGTTTCTTTTATATAATTTTCATTATTTTTTCAAGTATTCGACTTTCTGTGATCGTTGAATGTCTTCCATACAAGAGTTTTCTATTTCTTTCACATTCAAGGTATGAGACGAACCATACTACGAGGGACGAGTCGTGTCACTACCTTAATTTAGAGTGAACGATTCGTATTTCGTACTACTTGAGATGGTTCGTGCTCGTACATTGAATGTGATGATCTTCTTGTTAAATGCTTTGAGTTTGTAGTTGCGAAGCATTAATCCGTTCAAACCATAACATAATTGATTTCAATTGGAAACCCTTTTTACGTGACTAGTGGTGGACTCTTTACCCTAGGTTTTTCTCCAAATCAGTAAACCTAATTTCATTTATTATTGACAATTGAATTCCTTAGTTTAATTTATTTATTATTAAATTAGGTTATGAATAATCAATCTTTTTATCGAAATTAATTTAGAAATTTAACAATTAAATTAGTTTAATTTCACAATTGTCCCTGTGGATCGATACCTGGACTTGCCATTATTCTAAAAGAATTTGGTGTAGTTTAGTGTTTATTTTTGGTGTGTTCAACGACCCATCAAATTTTGGCGTCGTTGTCGGGGTCGGAGCTGCTCAACGGCCCAAGTAGTGTCCATGTCACGCTGAAAAAATGGCATGTTGAACCGCGTGAGCTTGTAAAGAGGGCGTGAAGCCCACTCCGGCCGTGGCAAGTCACCTGGTGGTGGTGGCGAGGATGGTGGTGACGGTGGCGGTAGTGGTGCCGAAGAGGTGGAACCTCTGGCCTTCTTGGAGGCCCAAGCAGATACACATCGACGCATATTCTGTACACACCAAAAGCAAATAGACACAAACCCGTGGAACCAATCATGAGAATAAAATAAAATATGAAAGCACAAGTTTGCCCACTAATGTACCACATGCAATTCCCACCATTTTTTTTTTAATATATGAAAACGAAATTAATTAAATAAATGAATAAAAATGACATTAAATTAAATTAACTAAACTATAAAAGAAACTAAACTAAACTAAACTATAAAATAACTAAACTACAAAAGAGACTAAAGTATAGAATAAAATAACCTAAACTAAACATTTTTAAAAAAAAAAAAAAATTAATAGAAGAGAAGAGAAGAAAAAAATAAAATAAAATAAAATAAAATAAAATAAAATAACAACTAAACTACTTAATAATTAAACGAACAATTACATCATAGAATAGAAAAAATAAAAATAACATCACGAACTAAACAAATAAAAATAAAAATAAAAATAAAAATAAAACAATCCACAAACTAATTAAACTAATGAGAATCAGTAACGAAACAATTTAAACTAAACAAATATAGCAAATAAAAAAAAACTAAATTAGGATTATTGTTAGCATCATGATTTCTGAGGTTTTTTTTTTTTTGGACCGCATGTGCGGCTCTCATTTGCTTCATCGCAGATTGTTGTTGTTGTTTGTTTGTTTGTTTGTTTGTTTGTTTGTTTGTTTTTTTTTTTTTTTTTTAAGATAAACAAGCTAAATAAACATGGCTAAGTTACTATACTACATGGATCAATAAGTAAAATAAAATAAAAGAAAGAAAGAAAAAAAGAACTAACAACAAACATGGCTAAGCAGTATACAAACCCCCCCTCCTCCTTTTTTTTTTTGGTATGAAACATAGATCAAGATTTTTAAAAAAATAAAATAAAATCAAAACTCTACTTCTCTACTCCTATGCCCACAAATCTAAACATAAAAGAAAAATTACCTTGAAAAAGTGGAGAAAGAGAGAAAAAGAATGGAGGTTCGCCGGAAAAAATGGTGGTCGCCGGAGATTCGTCGGACGGAGAGGGAAGTGATGCCGGCGGTGAGATGATGGTGGTGAGGAAGAAGAAAGAAGAAGAAAAGGGAAGAAGAAGAAGAAGGTGGGTTTGTGGGGTTGAGAGAGAGAGATATGATGAGAGGTAAAGAGAGAGAGGGAAATCTGAGAGTGAGAGTGATTGGGAGAGAGAGAGAGTTAGTTGTTGATAAGGTTTGTGTTTGTTTTTTTTTTTTTTTTGGTACGAAAATAGAAAATAGGAAATAAAAATAAATAAAAAATAAAATACGATTTTTTTTAAATATATATAAAAAAAAATATAAATAAAATAATTGTATATTTATTTATTTATTTTTAAAATTTATTTATGTATTTATTTAAAATTTAGTTACTCCAATAAATTAAAAATGAAATAAAAGAAAAAAAAATAAAAATAAAACAAAACAAACATTTTTTTTTTTCAAAATTTTTCCGCACTTAGCCCCCGCACCTGCTTATTAAGCAGTTTGCAAACTCACAATTCACAATTTCCCGCATGTACGGGGCCTAGGTCGCACGTGTGGTGATTTTCTCGATCGCAAATTTTTTTTTTTTTGAAAAATCGTCGTTCCGCACGTGTGGGAGTCAAGCCGCACGTGCGGCTTGGTCAACGCACTTGGCCCCCGCACCTGCTTATTAAGTAGTGTGCAAACTCACAAATTCACAATTTCCCCCACGTGCGGGGCCCAGGCCATACGTGCGGCGATTTCCTCCCCTTTTTTTTTTTAAAAGTACAATACATATTTATATATATATATATATATATTTTTTTTAAAAAAAAAAAATTGAACAAGTATAACACTTTTTTTTTTTTTAACAAAGTTCTAAGCATTTTGAATGTGGTTGAATACTTGATTTCCCATAAACCACAAAGCAAAAATCAAGGTCTTATCCAGGCTAGGGAGGGTCTCTTCCACACACACGCATGCAATGACCTTTTGCAACAGCATAGTTTAACAAAAACAAGAAGCACTCGCAAGCGTACATGCTTCAAGAAAATGGAAAACTAACTCCCAGCACCTAAAAAAAGGCACCAGAGTTATGGCATAAAGTTGCCACTTCAGAATCCCCCAGGTAATAAAACCCAGCGTAGTTTAAAGCCTTCGGGCTAGTACAACCCAAAGTATACTTAACCATTTCGACCTTCAATTGACATCCGAAATAAATATAGCACATAAGAAAATAACAGAATGCCCACTAAAGGTATAATCTTCACGTGAAAACCACGGGTACTACTTTTCTCCCTAACTGTGTTTGTAACTTTCTCTATTCTCCAACAGGGTGACAGACTAGGTTGATTTGGTATCCAGAATCGAGGCGCATAAAGCTGCCTCAACCTATGGGATTGCCATACAGAGTTCAAGCCGAGGTAGTTTTGAAGCAATCTCTACACCCCTGGGTATTTAAACCAGTCTCTAGTCTCGAAAATCCCAAACCTTTGTGTTCTAGGCTTTGCCATTCGAACTCTAGTTTCCACCGTCTCAGTTGGTCTCCTAGGAACTCACTACAAACACGGTTAGGTGGCTATACCAGACCGTTAGATGCCGTTCGGGCACGGCTAACACCAAAGGAATTACACCTTTAGAGGATTTAAAGTCTCCTAGACGCAAATAAAGCATAATGAGCACAAAGAAAAACAAAATAGCATAGAAGGGGAAGAAAAAAGAACAAGAAATCAATCTATCAATCATAGTAAAATGGGTCCATCAAAGCAATGGACTCAATCATATCCCCATTCCCAATCCCTTCTATATATGGTTTCAATCTTTGGCCATTCACTTTGAAAGTGTGGCCAGTCTTTGGATCTCGTACCTCAACGGCGCCATGAATAAAAGCCTTAACAATCACAAAGGGTCTATCCCATCTAGATCTTAGCTTACCCGGAAAGCGTCTCAATTTTGAATTAAAAAGCCACACTTTTTGGCCGGGTTCAAAGGATTTTCTATTAATGTGCTTGTCATGGAATTCTTTAGTCTGAGCTTTAAAAACCCTCGAACTCTCATATGCATCATTCCGGATTTCCTCCAGCTCATTGAGTTGCAATTTTCGGTTGAGCCCAGCCGCGGCCATATCGAAGTTAAACTTCTTTATGGCCTACAATGCTCGGTGCTCAAGTTCAACCGGGAGATGGCAAGCTTTGCCAAACACCACTCTATATGGTGACATCCTAATGGGTGTCTTATAAGCAGTGCGGTAAGCCCATAATGCATCAATTAACCGTTGTGACCAATCTTTCCTATCCGGCCTCACCATTTTCTCAATTATGTACTTTACCTCCCTATTTGAGACTTCTACTTGGCCACTAGTTTGAGGGTGGTATGGAGTGCCAACTTTATGAGTGATAGAGTATTTTTTAACTACCGACTCAAAGAACCGGTTACAAAAATGTGTACCCTGATCACTTATTATGGCTCTAGGAAACCCAAAACGACTAAAGATGTTTTCATGCAAAATTTGATTACCACTCTATGATCGTTTGTTCGGGTAGCTATTGCCTCCACCCACTTAGACACATAATCTACTGCCAAGAGAATGTACTCAAACCCGAATGACGACGGGAAAGGGCCCATAAAATCAATCCCCCAAACATCAAATATTTCTACCACAAGAATAGGGGACATTGGCATCATGTCACGCCGAGACATCGAACCCATTTGCTGACAGCGCAAACAAGTTCTACAAAATTGATGGGCATCTTTAAAAATTGTGGGCCAATAAAACCCACTCTGTAAAATCTTGGCGGCCGTTTTATGCCCACTAAAATGACCGCCACATGCAGAAGAATGACAAAATGTAAGAATGCTATGCACCTCACTCTCCGGCACACACCGTCGGATCACTTGGTCGGAGCAATATTTAAACAACTCTGGATCCTCCCAAAAGTAATACCTGACCTGCGAAAAGAATCGGTCTTTGTCTTGCTTAGACCAATTCTGCGGAATTTGCCCAATGGCCAAGTAATTCACAATATGTGCAAACCATGGGGGGCTCACTTGTGACAGCTTAAAGAGTTGTTCGTCCGGAAACGAATCATGCAAAATAAGAGGGTCACTAGTATACTCTACGAGGATTCGGGAGAGGTGATCCGCCACAACATTCTCAGATCCTTTCTTATCACGGATCTCTAGGTCAAATTCCTGAAGCAACAAAATCTATCTAATCAACCTAGGTTTGGTCTTTTTCTTAGATAGTAAATACCGCAAAGTGGCATGATCAGTGAAGACTATGACCTTGGAACCTAGGAGATAAGACCGGAATTTGTCTAAGGCAAAGACCACAGCTAGCAACTCTTTCTCGGTGGTAGTGTAATTCAATTGTGCATCCGAGAGAGTGCGACTAGCATAGTATATAGCAAATGGTGCCTTATTGACCCTTTGGCCCAACACAGCCCGACAGCATAATCGGAGGCATCACACATGATTTCAAAGGGAAGCGACCAATCTGGTGTTTTCATGATTGGGGCGGTGGTCAAGGCCATTCTCAGTGTTTCGAATGACTTTAAGCATGCCTCATCAAAGACAAAAGGCGCGTCCTTAACCAGTAAACTACACAAAGGACGTGATATCTTACTAAAGTCTTTGATGAACTTACGGTAAAAACATGCATGCCCTAAGAAAGACCTAATTTGACGCACGGAATTGGGTGGAGGAAGGCCTGCAATGAGGTCAACCTTAGCCTTGTCAACCTCTATACCTCGAGGGGACACAATGTGTCCCAACACTATACCCTCACGAACCATAAAATGGCTCTTTTCCCAACTCAAGATTAGGTTTGCCTCAATACATTGTTCTAACACTCTAGTCAAGTTCCTAAGGCATTCCTCAAAAGACGGTCTAAACACCGAAAAGTCATCCATAAAAACCTCTAAGAATTTCTCCACCATATCGAAAAAAATGGCCATCATACACCGTTGAAAGGTCGCCGGTGCATTAAATAGCTCGAAAGGCATGCGCCTGTAAGCAAAAGTGCCAAAAGGGCATGTGAATGTGGTATTTTCCTAGTCAGCGGGGTACACCGAGACTTGATTATACCCCGAGTAGCCATCAAGAAAACAATAAAAACCCTGCCCCGCTAACCGCTTTAGGATTTGGTCAATGAAAGGTAAGGGAAAATGATCCTTCCTAGTCGAGGAATTTAGTCTCCTATAATCAATGCACACTCGCCACCCAGTAGTGGTTTGTGTGGGGACTAACTCTCCTCCCTCATTCTTAACAACGGTGATGCCCGATTTCTTGGGTACCACTTGTGTGGGACTCACCCACTTGCTATTTGAGATGGGGTATATGATACCCGCATCTAACAATTTCAATACCTCCTTTTTCACCACCTCTTTCATATTAGGATTTAGTCTCCGTTGCATTTCGCGAGAAGGTTTGGTGTCCTCCTCTAGGTGTATATAATGCATGCACACGAAGGGATCTATCCCTTTCAAATCAGCCACTGACCACCCTATAGCACTTCGATGTGCCACGAGAACACTCATTAACTGACTCTCCTGCTCTACAGTCAAGTCAGATGCAATGATGACCGGTAAAGTATCTTGGGGCCCTAAAAATTCATACTTGAGTGTGGTCGGAAGTGGCTTCAACTCAAGTGTAGGTGGTGTGACCAAAGATGGTGTGGCAGGCTCTCTCGATAGAGGAGGAAGTGACTCAAACCGGGCTTTCCACGGAGGAAAATTCGGTGTAGAAGAAGAATTAAGCAAGACATTCACCTCCTCAACTGACCAATCAATGTCAAAATTTTCAAACCCAAAATGAGCTAGACAAGCCTCTAAAGGGTCCTTTACAAGAATGGAGGGCAAAGCCTCCTCCACAATTTCATCCACAACATCCACTAATAAGCACTCCTCTCTCTCATGAGGTTGTTGGGATGCTTGGAAAACATTAAGTTTCACTTGCATGTTACCAAATGAAACTTCCATAACCCCGGTCCGACAATTAATGCATGCATTGGCGGTAGCTAAGAAAGGTCGACCTAAGATCAGCGGGATTTGTTTCCTAGAACTGGCTACCGGTTCCATATCTAACACCAAAAAGTCAACAGGGAAATAGAACCTATCAACCTTAACTAGCACATCCTCAATCATGCTATGTGGCACTTTGAGGGATCGGTCAGCCAACTGAAGAGTGACAGTAGTGGGCTTCAACTCGCCAAGCCCAAATTCCTCGTACATAGAGTACGACAACAAATTGACACTAGCCCCTAAATCTAACAAGGCCCTATTAATGAAATGGTCCCCTATAATGCATGCAATGGTTGGGGCACCCGGGTCTTTAAGCTTAGGAGGTGTGTCATTCAACAAGATGGAGCTTACTTGCTCCATGAGTAGAACCTTTTGGGACACATGTGTCCTAGATTTATGCTTTTGCGTACAAAGGTCCTTCAGAAATTTGGCATATGAGGGTACTTGGTTAATCGCCTCCAACAGGGGGAGGTTGATTTTTACCTGTTTGAAGACCTCCATCATTGCCTCCATAGATGCCGTCTTCTTATTAAAAGGGGACGGTGTATCAAGGCATTGGAGAAAGGGTACCTTAGGCACATATGGTGCCTTGGGCTCAAGTGAAGTGTTAGGGACTAAGTCATCCCTCTTAAGTGTTTCCTCCTCACCCTTACTCTCATTAGGTGAACCACCGTAGTCACCCTTTTTAACTCTAGTTGCATCAAACGCAATTGATTGAGGCTCTAACTCCCTCCCACTTCTCAAACTAATCACTGCTTGCACCTGCTTATGGTGCTTTTCATTCCCACCCGAACTCACCCGAACTCTCTGCCCCGTATTGTCCTTTAGGGTTGGCCACAGTTTGACTTGGTAATTTTCCCTCCTCTCTCCGATTCATGTTGTTAGCCATTTGACCCAATTGGGTCTCTAGCTTGGCAATAGAGTGAGGGTGGGAGTGAACTATTGGTGCTAACCCCGTAAGTTCTGAGAGAACTTCCAACACCTGAGTCTCAAAGGCAGAGTTGCCCAGAGGAACAGGCGGGGGTTGTGGTTGCCGGTACGGTTGTGGGGGTCGATAAGGTTTGGTGGTCGGTAGGATGATTGGTTGACAAAATTATTGAAATTATGCCTTGGTGGTGGAGGATTGTAAGAAGTGCCTTGTGAAGGGGGTCTCCATGAAAAATTAGGGTGATTTTTCCATCCCGGATTGTATGTGTTGGAGTATGGATCATTACCCGGGTTGGAGAATCCTTGAGCCGCATTCACATGCTCTTGGACTAACTCTGGAAATTATGATGCCGAAGGGCACTCACTCAAGTCATGAGCAGGGCTCGCACATATAACACATGCCTCATGGAATTGAGGCTGATCTTGCTGGGTAGGGGCATGTCCCGTAGCTAACAATTGGTCCATCTTGCGGGACAGTGCTTCTACTTGTTGGGCTAACTCTAGGTTTTGCCCGACCTCATAAATGCCCCTCTTTTTGGGGCTCCAACTACAGGTTGTCGGACTTGCCGGGCTGCGGAGGCATGGTGAAGGGAATTATCCCTTAGGTTCTCAAACAATTGTCATGCCTCGGCATCATTTTTAGACATGAATGTCCTACCACAAGACGAATCCATCATTTGGTGGTGCGGCTCAGTTAAGCCATAATAAAATGTTTGAACAAGTTGCCAATCAGGCACTTGGTGGTGGGGACACTGTTGGAGAAGGTCTTGAAGTCTTTCCCACGTCTCATGGAATTGCTCGCCATCCATTTGAGCAAAGTTTGTGATGGCTTGCCTAAGTTGGTTGGTTTTACCTGTGGAAAAGTACTTCTCCAAGAACCGTTGCTGTAATTGGTCCCAAGTTGTGATTGAATTAGCAGGTAAAGAATTTAGCCAGTGTTTGGCTTTATCCTTTAATGAGAATGGAAACAATCGCAACATTAAGGCCTCATTTGTGAAATTCTGGATCCTCACTGTCGAGCAAATTTCTAGAAATTCATTCAAATGCTTATAAGGATCATCATGAATTAGTCCATGGAATGATGGGAGCATTTGTATGGTGTTGGACTTAATCTCATAATGAGCAGCAGTGGTGTTGGGTAATTGGATGCATGATGGTGATGTATATGCAATGGGTGTAAAATAATCCTTAAGGGTCCGGTTAGGAAAATTCGGGACATCAGGATTTGCCATCTCTAATGGCTCAATGTATGAATATGAATATGAAAGCCTAGGAACACGGGCAGAGGCCCTAAGTCTCCTAAGGGTCCTTTCTAGTTCAAAGTCCAAACTCCACAATTCAGGGCGACAAGAACGACGCCCGTGCATACACTACCCACATACACACACAAAAAGTTCGACTCTGTGCACTAAGTTACGAAAGCAGAATGCTAAAGGAGAAATACTCACAGCGGTTCAACGAAAACGCTTTACTCATCTTGTGAATGCTTGACGTGTAGATGTTGTCTCCAACCTCTATTTGAGCTTTGACTTTCGTTTTAGCACTTTGGTGCTTTGCTTGTGAGTGTTTGCTTCTGTTTACTCACTTTAGTGCTGTGGTTTTTTTTTATATTTTTAAAGCTCGGCCGCGCTCCGCTTGCACTTCGGTGATAGCTCCAATTTCAAACGCTTTGCACACTTAGCAACACAAAAACATAAAATCCTAAACTAAAAATTAAAATAAGAATGTAACTTTAAATTAACTAGTTTCGCCAGAAGTCCCCGGCAACGGCACCAAAATTTGATGGGTCATTGAACACACCAAAAATAAACACTAAACTACACCAAATTGTTTTAGAATAATGGCAAGTCCAGGTATCGATCCACAAGGACAATTGTGAAATTAAACTAATTTAATTGTTAAATTCTTAAATTAATTTCGATAAAAAGATTGATTGTTCATAACCTAATTTAATAATAAATAAATTAAACTAAGGAATTCAATTGTCAATAATAAATGAAATTGGGTTTACTGATTTAGAGAAAAACCTAGGGTAAAGAGTCCACCACTAGTCACGTAAAAAAGGTTTCCAATTGAAATCAATTATGTTATGGTTTGAACGGATTAATGCTTCGTAACTACAAGTTCAAAGCATTTAACAAGAAGATCATCACATTCAATGTACGAGCACGAACCATCTCAAGTAGTACGAATCGTTCACTCTAAATTAAGGTAGTGACACGACTCGTCCCTCGTAGTATGGTTCGTCTCATACCTTGAATGTAAAAGAAATAGAAAACTCTTGTATGGAAGACATTCAACAATCACAGAAAGCCGAATACTTGAAGAAATAATGAAAATTATATAAAAGAAACTTCTAAATTACCATACAAATGTTCAAACCTTTACATAATTAAAAATCAAAAAGAAAAACTAATTACATGGTTAGGGTTTCATCAAAACCCTAGAAAAGGAGACTAGCCACTCATGGAGGAGTGCAAGGAGGTAGATGGAGAAGAAACCACCATGGGAGATATGCTTGAAGCTTCAAGTTCCTCTTCCCTTTCAAACCCTAGCCTCTCTCTTTAGGTCAAAACAAGTTCAGAACTTTAATCCAGCCTTTTCCTTGCCTTTTTATACTTCTGATCCCTTCCAAACAGGTTTAAAATGTCGGGCACAGTTTCCCAGAAAAAGTCAACGCATGTGCGGAAAAAGTCAACGCACGTACGGGAAAGTCAACTCTCTCCAAATTCTGTCTTTTTGCCCATTTTATGCTCTGACTATGTACAACTTGATTGACATTCAACACACATAAAGTATACGGTTTGACCAGTAAGTGAAGTTAAGAGATTCTAATTAACGATCTCAATGATGTATAATTCGGTCTTAATCACTAGCCAAAAGGTATGTTGCTTGATTTCCTTGTCGTTTAACATGTGAAACTTGTGAATAGCAAACCTCAGAGCGCTGACCTTATGCTTCCAACATAGTCCCCAACAGAAGAAAGATCTTCAGTTTGGGCCTCTATACAGTTGATGACAGTAAGAGAATTCATTTGGTTGGGGGATTTGAGAAGGGATTTGGAAAAAGAAAAGAAAAATGTGTGCGAAACTAGATGAAATATATGTATATTTTATTCATATTTCACCTACCTTTTTCATTTCTCTTTCCAAATTCCTTCTCAAATCCCTCAATCAAACATAACATAAAGTATATATATCCCTGAGACCTAAATCCTTGGCCAACTTCACGACCTTCCAAGCACCAACCACTTCAATGATGAAGTCTTTGATGACAGTTAGAGGAAGATTTTTTTTAAAATTGATTTGTTTATTGTTTAGGTGTATCATAAATTATAATTTTATTTTGAAGGGTAATTTGTGAAAAAAAAATATAGCGTGTATTGAGTTTAAATAACAATCCCAAATAATTTAGTAGGAAGTACTGAGAAATTAAGTGTACTGAATAATTTTTTGGATGTAAATAGAATCTCCCATATTAAGTTCAAAATTAAAATATTTTTAATAGGCCTCAATTAAATGGAGTGCCCAAACCAAAGCCAAGGACCCAAAAAAAAAAAATAAATAAAAAATCTAGCTACCCCCAATGTTAATTAATAATTTTGCAGTCTAATATGTTATTTATTGGAAATGATATGGTAGATAAGCTTACTTATGTAAGTTTATTTAATAATTTTACACTCAAAAAATACAAGAAGAGTGAAAATGTTTAAGTGAAATTTTGTTGCATTTAAATTAATTTGATATTATAGCTTTTTTTTCTTATTTTATACTGGATTTTGCTAAAATATAAAGTAACAAAATTATTTTTTATTTTCTCTTTTTGAGTTCTTGAAATAATTTCTCAAAATCTTAATGGGTTTTATTTTAGCTCCCTCTTCATAAGTTCACACTAGTATAAGGACATAAAAATATGACTTTAGAGTTTAAGTCCTTATATAGTATGCTAATTTTTTTTGGGACAAAACTACCCGTATTGTTAGCACTTGAAATATGGAAGATGAATAGCATGTCCTTTTTGGAAAATTAAAATTTTAATAAATTTTAATATAGATCTTTGTTTGTTTATAAAATTTGTATTTTTATAATCCTCTCGTTGAGATCTATCAACCAAAGCCAATGATGAATAAGAAGTTCTTTAAACAAAAAAAAAAGAAAATTTGATGAAATTTCACTGTGTTTCACTCAGTGAAATTTTCAATCAATGCCTAAAAAATAAAAAATAAAAATCCAATTGCAAAAATTGAGTTCTCAAGTTCAAATTTGGGCTAACAAATTAAAATTGACTGCGGCTAATTGTAAAACTTAAAATTTCACTGTGTCGAACTTAGAGAAATGTCATTGTGTTTTCACTATGCCAACACCACACGCAGTGAAATTTCTCTGTATTCAACATTCAATCAATGAAATTTCTTCTAATATAAAAAAATTCTCTATCAACATTTTCAGAGTCCTCTTGTTGATATCTATCAAATAAAACCTAAGATGAATATGAAATAATAAAAAATGATTTTGATGAAATTTTCATTGACTTTGCTATTTTCAACAATGAGGCGAGTGAAATTTTACTAACAAAAGTAAAAAAGAAAAAAAGTGATTATGATTCCTTGAAGCAATTCTCCAATTCAAATCAAACAACCACATGAAATGAAAAAACCCTTGAGAGTCACAAAGCCAAAATAAACAACACATAAAAGAAATTTACACACAATCACCTAGGTGTCATTTGGTAACACTTACGTTTTTAATTTTCTGTTTATATTTACAAAAATTTTAAAAATTCAAATAAAAACTTGTTTGGTAAAATTTTTGATTTATAAATCAGTGGTCTCAGTTTATAAATTTAGCTAAAAAATGAAAACACAAAAAATGTGTTTCCGTTTTGAGTTTTGAGTTTTTTTTTTTTTTTATCACTCAACACTAGCCACCACCCGCTACCATTTTCCACCACCGTCTTCCACCACCACCACCCACCATCCACCCCTCACCACTACCTGCCACCACCACTCACCAACCACCCCCCGCCACCTATTTGCCACCACCACTCACCACCCACCCGCCACCGCCCACCACCCGCCACTACCATCCACTGCCCGCCACCACCACCTGCCACCTACTTGCCACCACCACTCACCACCTACTTGCTACCACCAGCCACCTACCACTACCAGCCACCTGCCACCCACCTGCCGCGCACCACCACCACCACCACCATCACCTACCACTCACCCACCACCCACCTGCCAACACCACTCACCACTCACCACTCACCACCACCACCCACTCGCTACCACCTACCACCCGCCACCGTCACCCACCCACCACCACCACCACCACCACCCCCACCCGCCACCACCTGCCATCCACCACCCACCTGCCACCAGCACCCACCACTCACCACCCGCCACCACCACCACCACCACCACCCACGCGTTACCACCCGCCATCGTCACCCACTCACCATCCACCCACACCCACTCGCCACCACCAGCCATCCGCCATCCACCTGCCACCACCACTCACTACCCGCCGCCGCCACCACCACCACCCACTCGCTACCATCCGCCACCGTCACCCACCCACCCACCACCACCACCTGCCACCTACCTACCACCACCACCACCCCACCCGCTACCACACCACCACCCGCCATCCGCCACCCACCTGTCACCACCTGCCACCACCACCGCCACCACCCACTCGCTACACCACCACCCGCCACTATCACCCACCTACCCATCACCACCACCTACCACCACCAGTTATCCACCACCCACCGTTACCACTTTCCACCACCGTCTTCCGCCGCCACTTACCACCACTTGCCATTTCTCACTCTTTTTTATATTTTTAAATTTTTTAAAATATTTTGTCAATTACCAAACACGTTTGTAGTTTATGTTTTTCTAAAAATAAACAAAAAATAAACAAAAACCAGTTTATAAAATTTTTGTAAATATAAACTGAAAACTTAAACGTTACCAAACACACCCCTATTGATATGCACACCAGATATACCTGTATATATGTACCTTGATGCAGGGATTTGAGAGAAGAAAACAAGGTTAGACATATTTATTAATTAGATTTAACATTGCAAAAACTCTACTGATCACAACCACCGCTACTGTTCTTTACCTTCCACAACAGTCCCACCTCTTGAATGTGTTGTTGGTAAAGAAATCTTCATAGCAAGTCTCCTTGTTATATGTGTATGAAAAGTCAAGGGAAAATTGTAAATAAATGAGACAGGTACAAAATAATTGTTGTACAAATGATATTATTTTTTGTGCAACTCTGTCACCTTGATTCATTAAAGTTTATAAAGTTTATCATGAAACTATAATTATTTTTCAAAAATACCATTGATTTGTTATTTCTCCTAAAAAAAAATATATATATAAAAAATTGACTTTTTAACTTTGGTAAACTTTTTTTAATTTATTTATTTTTTTACTTTTTAAATTTTTCTATACTAGATTGATAGAAAAAGTAAAAAAAAAATAACAGAAACTAAAAAAAAATCCCTAAAGACAAAGAGTTAAAAAAATGTAACTTTTTCAACTGATTCCCAAACAAACCCAAGATAAAAAAGCAGAGAGCGATGAAGGTGAGAGATAGGAATGGCAACGGGGCGGGGCGGGGCCGAGGACCACACTCTCCGTCCCCGATCCCCGATAGTGAGAAATTTCCCGGCCCCGATCCCCGACGGGGACCCCATCAGCCCCCCCGCCCCCGATCGGGTTTCCCCGACCCCGAAAATCCCCGACCTGTTCATTTTTATTATTTTTTAACACAAAAAAAAAAAAAAAAAATCAATATGTTGTATTCAGTTTCAGTAATCTATCATCATCATCATTAAAAATTTCAATCTGTTGTATAATCTATCATCATCATCAACTTAAAAAAAAAAAAATAATAATCTCAAATTCTTCATTACACAGATATATATCATCATCAACGCATATATATATATACATATCAAAAATCTGGCGACGATTCGACGAAGATATATATATCTCAAAAAAAATCTTAAATCTAAAAAATCTGAACTTGTTCATGTCACACACACGCATATATATATATATATATCATCATCATCATCAACAACAACTTTAAAAAAAAAAAACCGCGGATCTGTTCGTCAAGCTGTGTTGCGACGGAGCTGCAGCGGAGGCCGGACAGAGGTGATGTTGCGACGAGGAAGCCATGGCGACGAAGGCGGTGGTGGAGGATCGGCGGATCTGTTCAGATCTGTTTAGATTTGACCTAGATGTTGATGACGGAGGCGGTGGTGGTGGAGGATCGGTTTAAATCTGTTCTAGATGATGAGAGACGTGGTCTGAGGGAGAGAAATTTGAGTGAGGGAGAGGGAGAGGGAGAGGGAGAGAGAGATGAGAGACGTGGTCTGAGGGAGTAGAGAGAACGGCAGTGAGAGTGAGAGATTGAGAGAGAGAGAGCAGACTCCATTGTTGTGTTTGTTTGTGTTGGGATTGTGTCAACAGACCCTACACACACATATATATACACAGGGGCATACTCGTAATATCATTTCGGGGAGATACGGGGACGGGGCCGGGGACGGGGACGGGCCAGGTCCGGGGCTGTGAATGTTATCCCCGTCCCGGCCCGAAATGTTTCGGGGATTTAATTTTAAATACCATCCCCGTCCCTACGGGGGTATTTTTCGGGAAAAAACCAATTTGATCGGGGTCGGGGGGTCGGGTCCCCGTCGGGCCGGGGTGAAATTGCCATCCCTAGTGAGAGAGTTCATCTCATCAATGTCAGCTCATTTTTCTTCTCCTTGGTTTTGGTTGTCGTGTGTAAGGGTAAATCGGACATAATTTTTTTTTACTAGAGGAATACATAGACAAGATTTATCCTTTCAGGGCATGTTTGATTGGGTGGATTAGAGTATGGGATTAGGATTATTAATCTGTGGGCCAAATTATCCTATGTTTGTTTTAACATTTTGGTTTAGGATTATTAATCCAATGGATAATTAATCCAATAAATTTGTAGGATTATTAGTAATAGGGTAGGGGTGAGATTATTAATTCAATGGATATTAATCTAATTGGATAGTGAATACCATACTAATTTAATAGAATTATTAATACTTCACTGTTAATCTTGTGGATCAAACATGACCTCAGAGTATAAAAACGAAGGGACCTTGGCTTCCAAATATTTTTAAGTAAGATCCCAACTCTTTTAGACTTGTGGTTAGGGATGCATCACTAATTTTTCCAATCTTAATTTATGTAAGTAAATTTTAGTAATTATATTCAAACAATCTTTTTGTAGGTACTAGTAAATTAAAAAAAAAAAAAAATGCCTTGTTAACTTAGGTCCTTATATTAAAAGAGCTTTAAAAGATTATACATTTTCTATTGCACCCACTTTTATATAGAATGTATAAATTTTTGTCCCACCTAAAGGAGAAATTTGGCCATGTGAGAAATTTGGTGAAAATGTTGGTCAAACATTTGGAGTTCTTAGCATTACTCAATTTTAAAAGGAGAAAGATCCCTCCAATCTAGATTTTAGACTGGAGGGCACTGTTTGGGCCTGTGTGATGATCCAAACCGTTCATTTTGTTAGGTACTTCGAGTATTTCATTCAAAAAAATATTAGGTCGATCCGATAATTATAACTTGTTTAATTTTTCACTAAAAAAATAGACAACAATTGTGTTCTTAAAAATAAACCGTACAATTTTTTTAGTAATAAATGCAATAAATCGAACAAGTTACAATTATCAGACCGACCTAATTTTTTTATGGACGAAATACGTGAAGTGCCCAACAAAATAAACGGTTCAAATCATTAAAATATAGGCCCCATAGACCCAAACAGTATTGTTCAATCCAAATCTGAACCGGAGAGGATCCTCCTCCATTTTAAAAAAAACTCACTCAATTCCAAACTAACAAAAAAGTAATTTGCATAGAATGGGCCCGAAACATTTGGTGAAACACTTTTAGGCCCAAACAAACCAGGATATAACAGGACCAAGAAAAAACCTCATTTCTGAAAATTTCAAAACTATAACTTGAATTGAAGACTGGAAAAAGTAAAAAATCTTAGTCAATTGATAGTTTTGTGAGGTGTATTTTGGAGAAAAAATGAATTAATTGCATGTGAATATGCTAGATTAAAATTAGAGACAGTTACAGGCAATCCTATAGATCCAACTTATTTAATAATATTTCAATGATAAATCATTATAAAAAAATTAAAAAATATAATTCCATTATTTACACCTTTTCATATTATATTTTATTTTAATACATACTAACACAAATAACTTTAAAATAAATTAAAACTCACAACAAAAGTTAAAATGCCTTAGTAATTTATCACTTTGATAAACTTGTCAATACTATTACTAGTGCTAAATGACTATTCTACAAGTACAAAATATACATCTTAAAAGTCTTAAGAAAAATTCTCATTTTCAAAATGAGAGATAAATACACAGAAAAATAAATTACAATTCAATGGTAAAACTTACCCACTTTAATTATTAAAGTGATAAACTTTTCATAATTTTACAAATTTTTGATCTTCTAAGAGTATCTCCATCTTTCATCAAATTTAAGTTTGATGAAAGTTTTGGTGAAAATGAAGTCCAATCCTTTCATCAAACTTGTTTCAAATCAAGAGAGAAGCAAAATTTTCATCAAATCAAGGATGAACCAAATCTTTCACTAGATTTTCAACAAGTTTTTTCCACTTAAGTTTGACAAAATTGTTAAAAGATGAAGGGTTAAAGCATCTCCAATGCTACAATCAAAGTTTATCAAATTTGAGTTTAAATTGATGAAAAAATTGATTTGATATGATGCACTCCAATGGTAAATTCAAAATTTTTATCAAATCTTGGAACAAGCTAGTTTGTCGAGAAGGTAAGCGGATGTCCGACCATGAGTAAAAATGGACGTTCAAATAAAGAAAGCTTGGTTGTCTGAGAGGACTTCTGGCCCAGTGGCTACTTGCAAAATTTGATAAAGGATAAAAGCTCCCTTGATTTGATGAAAGATTTGGTTCACCCTTCATTTGATATCAATTTGATGAAAGCGTCGAAGTTTGATTTCAAGGCAAATTTTTTTTTTTTTTAAAATCTAATTTGAATTTGATGAAAGATCTAATGTAACGTTAGAGATAACCTTAGAGTTGAGTTCCTTTCAAAAAAAAAAAAATGATAAAAAGTGAAATTTGAAATAAAAAAGTAAATTTTAAAAATATTTTAATAAAAAATTAATGAAAATCTTAGAGTAGCTCATAAGTTTTTTACTCAAATTTAAAATCATGAAAAATTTAGTGAATGAATAGAGATGTTCTAACTGATTTGCAATTTCCCAATAAATATATCTCATTTCAGTTTAGCGTTCTTTTTGTTATTATTATAATTTTGAACAGAGAAAGCATTAAAAGAAAACCCAAAACAGAGGCAAAACACCTATCAAGGAAAACTAACACAAGCAGATAGATTAACTACCGAAGCTAAAACTAAGAAACTCTAAGAAGGACAGCAAGCTCTATTGGAGGATTGGCTACCTAGTCAAGAGGAAGATGGTGATGAAGAAAGGCTTGGGCTACCTAGTGAGCTATCTTGTTACTTGTTATTGGCCTCAAACTGAAGGAGAAGCGTCCGTGAGCTGCCATCTGCTTAATATCAGTAAATATTGCACCATACTCCCACGGCAAAACATTTTCAGAAAACACAGGTGAATAACACTCTGGTTATCTCCTTAATTTTCATTGAGCTAAAATTGCAAGCTTGTGCAAGTTGGCATGCACTTCTACAAGCTAAGGCTTCACCCTACAAAGAAGAGGTGCAAACCCATCTCTTGGTAAGGCCATGGATCAACCTACCTCTTGTATCTCTCACTAGGACTGTAGTTGAAGCCACCAAGGAGCCCTTTCTAGTTGCCATATCAAAATTTAATTTGAACTCACTAGATATAGGGGTCTGCCACCCACTCCTCAACGAATTCCTTTCCAAAATTTGAACTTGCAACTCCTCCATAGCCTCAAAAGCATAATAAATTCCTCATTCATTATTCGAGCTCAATACAAAGTTGAGCAGGGCTCAATGGGATGATGATTGAAGACAAAATTGTTTTCGATCCTTCCAAATGTACCACCCAGTCCAAACGATCAAGTTAAAAAAGTTATCCCACTCGTGGGCTGACTGATGATGATCTAACAAGTCACACGACCACTTCAAGATCGAATGGCAAGGACCTCCATTAGTAGAAAATCGGAGATCATTGCCAAACCAAACTGCCCGAGCCCACTTACACTCAAAAAGGAGGCGTTCGATAGTCTTTGGTTGAACTGGTAGATAGGACACAGATTAGACACCGCACATCTCCTCCTCTACAGATTCTCTTTTGCAGCTAGAGCATTCTTACAAACCTGCTGTAAGAGAAACACTAGTTTGAGAGAGAGAGAAAGAGAGAGATAGAGACTGAATGATTCTCAGTATATTGATATGTGTTGTTGTATTTACAATGGACGAATGCTCTTCCTTTTATAGAGAGAAAGGAGGAGACATGAACAATAAATAAGTTGAGCATGCACTAACCTGTAATGGAGCTTGCACTATACTAACCTGTAATGGAGCTTGCACTATACTATTATATAGATGCACTATATATGCACTATACTATTATATATAAAGTATATGCACTACAGATGCACTATATAGGCACTACACTATTATATATTAAGATAAATATATTAACAGCCCCCCGCAAACTCAAGGAGGGTAGGCATCGACTAAGTTGAGTTTGGAAACCAGATCACGGAAACGGCCAGGAGGATGAGCCTTGGTGAAAATATCAGCAGGTTGATCGGCAGAAGCAATAGGGAGAAGATGAACAGTACCACGTGTAACATGCTGTCGAATGAAATGGCAATCAATCTCAATATGCTTTGTGCGATCATGAAACACATCATTGTGAGCAATCTGAATGGCACTAGATTGTCGCAATAAAGAGAGGTAGCGCCAGAAGAGGAAACACCCATATCAGTGAGGAGCCAGCGAAGCCAGAGAAGTTCCTGAGTGGTATCAGCAAGAGCTCGGTATTCAGCTTCGGTGCTAGAACGGGCAGTGAGGGATTGTTTCTTGCTACGCCAAGTAATAAGAGAATCCCCTAAGAAGAAACAAAAACCCGTGGTGGAGCGTCGGTCCGTAGGATCCCCAGCCCAATCAGCATCAGAAAAGGCACGCAGATCAAGAGAGGAGGAAGCAGAGTAGTGAAGGCCATGGAACATAGTGCCCTTGAGATAGCGAAGGATGTGGAGGAGAGCGGTATAGTGGGGAGTGCGAGGAGCCGACATGTACTGACTAACAATGTGAACAGCATAGGCAATGTCAGGACGAGTGACTGTGAGATAGACAAGACTACCGACGAGCTGGCGATAAAGAGTAGCATCCGAGAGGAGATCCCCATCGAGAGGAGTGAGACGAATCTGAGGATCAACCGGAGTAGAGGTAGTTTTGCAATCGGTAAGACCAGCACGAGCCAGAAGATCGGATGCATATTTGGCCTGTGACAAATAGGAACCAGTAGAATCATGAGAGACCTCAAGACCGAGAAAGTAGTTAAGAGTACCAAGGTCCTTCATTTCAAACTGACGGTGAAGGAACCGTTTGAGGTGGAGAATACCAGCTGCATCATTACCAGTGATAATCATATCATCCACATATAGAAGAAGAAGAGTAGTACCATGAGGAGTAGTCCGGATAAACAGAGCAGAGTCATAGGAGCTAGAAGTGAACCCGAAGTCATGAATGGTAGAACTAAACTTAGCAAACCAGGCTCGGGGCGCTTGTTTGAGGCCGTAAAGAGCACGCTGTAGTTTGCAAACCTTATGAGGTGGAAAAGTTGACCCAGGTGGAGGTTGCATGTAAACCTCCTCAAGAAGATTACCATTGAGGAAAGCATTTTTGACATCCATCTGAAAGAGCTCCCAGTGACGAGCAGCAGCAACAGCAAGTAAACTGCGAACAGAGGTAAGTCGAGCAACAGGGGAGAAGGTCTCCTCATAATCAATACCATATTCCTGGTTGAAGCCTTTGGCGACAAGACGAGCTTTGTAGCGTTCAATAGAGCCATCAGAATGAGTCTTGATTTTGTAAACCCATTTGCAGCCAATCGCGGTTTTGCCAGGAGGAAGGTCAACAAGATCCCAAGTATGAGTTTTGGCCAAAGCCTGAAGTTCCTCAGTCATAGCTTGCTGCCAAAGGGGATTAGTACAAGCCTCACGATAGGAGGTAGGTTCATAAGTGGAGAAGGCAGCAGACCCAACAATATAATCACGAAGATGGATAGGAGGTTGAGTTACCCGGCGTGGTCGACCCGTAGGAGGATCGGTAGGAGGAAGAACCGGTGTAGAAGGAGGTGGTACAGTGAGAGGTGGACCTTCAGGGAGAGCAGTCTGGACGGGATCCGGAGTGAGCAAGGGCGTCTCAATGAAGGAGGAACCTGTATCAAATTCATCAGAAAAGAGATCTATGGAAGGATTAGTAAACAGTACATTAGTGGAAAGTGTGGGTAAGTGAAAAGAGGATAGGGAAGAAAACATTGTGTGCTCCCAGAAAACTACATGGCGGGAGATACGAAGGCGTTTAGAGAGAGGGTCCCAGCAGCGAAACCTTTGTGTTCAATTCCATACCCAAGAAAGCAACAAAGACGAGAACGAGGTTCAAGCTTGGTGTGTTCATGGGATTGAAGCAGAACAAAGCAGGCAGAGCCAAAAACGCGAAGATTAGTGTATGGAGGGGGAGTGCCATGCAGACGTTCAAAAGGAGTTTGATTATGGATGATAGGGGTAGGAGCACAGTTGATAGTGTAGACAGCAGTGAGGGCCGCTTCCCCCCAAAAGTTTTCAGGGCAAGAAGAAGAGATAAGGAGAGCTCGAGTAGTGTCAAGAATATGCCTATGTTTGCGTTCAGCACGGCCATTTTGCTGGGACGTGCCAGCACAGGAACGATGAGGCAGTGTACCATGACTCTGAAGAAAAGAAAGGAAATCTGAATCCCGATATTCCATAGCATTGTCAGAGCGAAAAATTTTGATGGTTTTGGAAAATTGTGTGTGGATCATTTGGGCAAAGTTATAATAAATGGTTTTGAGTTCTGACCGAGTTTTCATGAGAAAAATCCAAGTAAACCGTGAAAAATCATCAATAAAAATAACAAAATAACGAGATCCCCCCATAGTAGTAGTAGGGGAGGGTCCCCAAATATCCGAATGTATAAGATCAAAAGGTGCACAGGAAATAGAAGTACTTTTATTGAATGATAAAGCAGGTTGTTTGGCAAGTTGACAGGGTATACAATCAAAAGTATCCGGAGGTACATGACCCAATTGTCCACTAGAAACCAAAGATTTTAAGCGATTAACAGAAATATGCCCTAACCGACAATGCCAAAGATGAAAAGGAGATAATGAGGAAGCAGATGTAGAAGCAGCGATCTGAAGAGAGTCAGGAACATGAAGGTGGATGAGCTCATAGAGACGTCCGTGCTTACGGCCGATCCCAATAGTCTGTCCCGTCTGAGGGTCCTGCACCAAACAATGAGTAGCAGAAAATGTGAAAGTGAGACCAAGTTCACATAATTGACCAATAGAGATAAGATTTAAGGTGAGAGCAGGTATATGATAAACTTGAGGTAAAGATAATGAAGATGTGGAGACAGTACCAATGTGACGAACAGTCATGAGAGAACCATCAGCAGTTTGAATGGAGGGAATATGAGAAGATGAAGAGATAGAAGAAAATATAGTAGAACTGGAGGTCATATGATTACAACAGGCAGAGTCAAAATACCAAGAAGAGTTACCTGGAGTCACAGACAAGGCAGTAGGAGGAGGTGTACCGGAGGGGGAGAGAAGGCGTTTGAACATGGCCTCGACATCCGTTGGAGAAAAGAGAGGGGTAGACGGAGTAGGAGACTCAGAAAAACCCTCAGAGGCAGCAGCAGCAGTGTGATGAGACTGATTCTGGGAATGAGACTGATGAGACTCAGAAAAACCCTCAGAGGCAGCAGCAGCAGTGTGATGAGACTGATTCTGGGAATGAGACTGATTCCCGGAATGAGACCGATTCCCAGAACGATGAAAGTTTCCCCGGGAAGAACCACCGCGAGAAGAGTGGTTGTTGGAGGATGAGCGGGATGGATTGCGAAAACAATCCTGTTGCAGATGACCAGGACTGAGTTTGTTGCAGTGTTGGCAGGTTCTGACAGGGCAATTGATCAGGAGATGTGTGGAAGGGAGGCCCCGATTGTGACAATAGAGACAGTCAGTGGGCCGCTGGGGTGGCCGGTACGGAGGAGTGGCAAGAACAGAGTCTACATGATGAGTTTTGAGAGTACCAAGACGAGTCTCCTCTGATAGTAGCTCAGAGATAGCTTGTTCCAAAGTGGGCAAAGGATGGCGATGAAGAAGAGAGGCACGTACTGGCTCAAAAGATGAAGTGAGAGCCATGAGAAAGTGCACCAACCTTTGCTGATTACGATAGGCAGTAAATAAGACAGCATCTTCTTGGTGAGGCCAAGGCGGCTCGGAAAGAGCAAGCTGGTCCCAAACGGAGTACATTTGAGAAAGGAAGTCATTGATGGACTGACTAGATTCTTGGCGCATCCGATGAAGTTGGCTTTGAAGCTGATATTGATGAGCAAGACCAGTAGTCTGGTATCTGTCTTTCAAGAAATCCCAGATGTCCTTGGCAGGAGTAGTGACAGAGTCAAGCTGAAAGCGACCAAATTGAAGACTGATGGAGGTAACAGAGGTATTTCGAAACCAGGTAATGATTTGGTAATTTTTACTGTCCCAGTCCTCAAGTCGGTCTTCATATGTAGGAGTAGTAGTGGAAACAGTGGTTTCGGCAGTGTCTTTCACTGGGTGGGTTACATCCCCGGTGATAATTCGCCAGAGCTTCTTTCCTTTGAGGAAGGAAGACATGGCTTGTGCCCACAGAACATAGTTGGAACCATTCAAAATAACGGAAATGGGATGGGAGGAATCATGACGATCCATAATAATAGATGAATAGGGAAAAATAAATAGGAGCAGACCTGTAAGAGCAAAATTAGGTAAAACAGAGTGTACCAGTGAGTCCGGAAGGTCGAAAATAGCTAGGAAAGGTGTCCTGTGCAGAGATGATGTCAGCAGCGCACGTTAGCAGAGTGCAGTGAAGTGCACGTTAGCAGAAGAGGCGCGGCGCACGATAGCGGAATGGCGCAAGGCGCGGCGCACAGGAGCAGATTTGGCGCACGCGGGTGCACGATAGTGAAGTGGCGCACAGGAGGCGCACCGTAGCAGGCTCGGCGCACGCAGGAGCAGGGCTGACGTCAGACGCGAAGGAGAGGGCACGTGGGAGCGCGTGACGAACGTGAGTAGCAACGGATGGCGCGTGCAGGCGCGTGGGAGAGTGGTGGCGGAAGTGATGACACGCCGCGGACAAATGTAGCGCGTGGAGGCGCGTGAGAGGTTGTTTGAGGACGGGCTTGGTGCCGTTGGAATCGTGAGAAAATTCCGAGCGGTTTGGTGTAGTGCCACTGTGTACGGGACTAAACACCAAAATCGCAAATTGCCAGAAATGTAATTCTGGGCTCTGATACCATGTAAGAGAAACACTAGTTTGAGAGAGAGAGAAAGAGAGAGATAGAGACTGAATGATTCTCAGTATATTGATATGTGTTGTTGTATTTACAATGGACGAATGCTCTTCCTTTTATAGAGAGAAAGGAGGAGACATGAACAATAAATAAGTTGAGCATGCACTAACCTGTAATGGAGCTTGCACTATACTAACCTGTAATGGAGCTTGCACTATACTATTATATAGATGCACTATATATGCACTATACTATTATATATAAAGTATATGCACTACAGATGCACTATATAGGCACTACACTATTATATAGGCACTACACTAATATATTAAGATAAATATATTAACACCTGCCACCAAAAATGCTTGATTTTTAAAGGGACCTTAAGAGCCCAAATCCTCTTCCACAGCTTGCTTGGGGCCTGGAAAGAGGTAGAGGGTTGGAGAGAGCTAAGGTTGCTTACCTCCTTCCTTGCCTTATAATATCCCGATTTCACAGAATATTTGCCTTTAAACGCAAAGTGCCAAACTGTGGAATTTGCAATACTATCCAAATCAATAGGGATTGACCTGATAGCTTCAACTTCTGCCTCGATCACAAGCTGTTTCAAAGAATCAACCTTTCAACTTGTAGTCGAAGCATGAATCACATCCCTCACCAACTGTATTTTAGATCCCTCAGGCTTCAGAGAGGGCACTCTGAACCCAGGAATGGACAGGATCCACTTATTGTCCCAGAACTTAATATTAGCCCCATCATTCACTTGCCACTGAATACCAATTTCTAAAAATTTTCGACCTTGTAAAATGCTTGCCCAAGCCAATGACGCCTACTGCCCCTTTTTTGCTTGAATGAAACATGAGTTGGGAAAGTAGGTTCCTTTCAAAATGTGAGCACAATACAAGTTTGGATACTTCAACAACTGCCACCCTTGACGACCTAAGAGTGCCAAATTGAAAGAATTGAAATCTCGAAAACCCATTCCACCCATAGATTTTGGCAACTTCATTTGTCCCCAGTTTAATCAATGAATTCCTTTATCCTCAGGGTCTCCCCTCCACCAAAACTTATTGATATAAGAGTTAAGCTCAGAACAAATTTTTTTTGGAAAAGAAAAATATGCCATTGCATAGGAGGATATGGGTTGAACCACTGTCTTTATCAAAATTTCCTTCCCAGCTTGAGACAAAAGTTTTATTTCCAACCCTGTAATTTAGAAATGACCATCTCAATAACAAACTCGTAAGCTTCCGCTTTGGATCTTCCCTAAAAGGATGGCAATCCTAAGTACTTCGCATCAGCTTAGGACACTCTAACACTAGACAAGTTGCAAATAGAATTACCGAGAGCGATAAAGTGTTGGAGGAGAATTGAACACTAGATTTATCAAAGTTCACCACCTACCTTGAGGCATGACAATAAACTTGAAGAATATCCAGCACTGCTTGACACTCACCTTCCTCGGCTTTGTGGAAAAGAAGCATGTAATTAGCAAAAAGCAAATGTGACAAGGTCGAACACTACCTAGCTAGCTTCAATCCTGAAATTTACTTATTACGAAGACTCTTATTTAGGTGATGAGATAGCACATCCGCCACCAAAATGAATAAATACAGGGACAAAGGATCTCATTGGCATAGTCCATGAGCAGGAGTAATTGATGCTCTCTTTTCAGTATTTGCAAAAATAGCGAAAGTGATGGTAGACACGCACTCCATAACCCGACAAATCCAATCAGTGTGAAAACCCATCTTCCACAAAACCTCTGATAAGAAATCCCACTCTACTCTATCGTAGGCCTTGTTAAAGTCTAGGTTAAAGTCTAGCTTGATAACCATATGGCCTATAGAACCACTTTTCCTGAGCTTGAAGTAATGGAAAGCCTCATGGGCTACAATAATGTTGTTCTGAATCAAACACCCTGGCATAAATGCAGATTGGTTTGGCGTGATAAGGCCCTTCAAAAAAAATTTTAGTCTATTTGTAATAATCTTGGTGATTATCTTCATTATGAAGTTGCACAAGTTTATGGAGTGGAACTGTAAAAGCTTCATCAGGTTGGTTACCTTAGGAATTAAAACCACATTTGTCTGGTTTAACTCTTTAAGCAAACGCCCTCCTACAAAGAAGCTTCTAACCATTTTGCAAACATGCTCACCAACTTTCTTCCAATAATTCTGATAAAAAAAACCCTAGAAACCCATCCGGCGCTAGTGCTTTGAGTGTTGAAAAACTATGGTTCTGATTTCTTCATCAATGATTGGGGAAATTAATTGCCGATTCATTTATTCTAAAATCACTGGCTCTACCACCGATAAAGCATCTCCAAAATGTTGGTACCCAACATTGGTGAAAAGATTAGTGAAAAAGCCATGCATATACTGATCAATCTTAGAGTTTGTGGTGAGCTAAGAGCCATCCTCTAATTGGAGTTGAACAATCTGATTCCTTTGTCGCCATTGTATCAAGGATGCATGGAATGTAGTGGCCTAGGTCAGAAAAACCCTATTCATTTTAGTTTCTGGTTGGGATATGTTGTTGTCAAGTGTTTTTGGTCTTGTTAGATGGAGGGTGGACCCTAAGAGTGGTTCAGGCAGCAGCAGCCCAATGTGGCTGAGTTAGGCAAATAGTGTCCATGACCTTGCTATTCACACTCGTAATGAGTGTACCTAGTGGTCGTGCTCGCTACTAGGCCATGACTAGGTTGTGACCAAAATGTAGCTTCAGGTCTAATGAATGGATGTAGGAGTGCATGGGTGCGAGGGGCCGTGAGGGGGGCAGCAATATGCATGGTCGCACCCGTGGTAAGGAAGTTTGTGCCTGCGACTGTGCCACCTGGGCAGGTCACGGCCGTAGTCTAGTGTTCGCACTCGGGAGTGTGCTATTCTATAAATATTAATAGAAAGCTGAAAATATCTATTTTGGTCTCATCTTGTTCTCTCTCTCTCTCTCTCTCTCTCTCTTGTTTCGCTATTTTTGAGCTTTTTGAGCTCTAAACCTTGATTTCATCTCCTTTAACACATTTCTTCACCCTAGTACCTTAGACTTTATTGTAAAGGGAGTTAAGGGCTTCGTTTTAATCTAAAAAGTTCATGTTTTCGTTGCCGTCAATTTTGGGACTTTTGGGCTTTCTCCTCTTCTTGAGTTGATGTAGGGATTTCTTTGATTCTATTTAATACTTCGTTTATGGATAGACATGTGGTAGGTTTTATTACACAAGAATCATATCTATTGTAGATTTTCAAAATCATGTAAAGAGGGTTTGGGTTTTATGTTTTTGGGAGTTGTAGTTAGATGATTTTGGGTACTTTGGTTAATTGGGAAATGGTTATGTGTAATGGTTTTGAGAATGGGAGGAAAATCCTGATTTGCTATTAAGGGTTTAATTAGTTAAGAGGGGTAAATTGTGTAATAACCGAATTTTGTGTTATGGAATAGAACTAATGGTTTAATTATTGAATTGGGATGTCATTAAGTTTTGTGATTGTTTTGGTTAATGTCGTGTTGAGTTGATTGTGTTAATATTTAACCTATTGGAATAATCTTGATTAAAAGAGGATTGGCTTGTGTTGGAAATATCGAGCATTTGGGATAACTAGTTTGGTTTTGAAAGAAAAATGATGAGTTTGACCTTTTTTTTTGAAATAGATTAAATTGTGGAATTTAATTTGGGTTAATTGTTATTATTTGTGTAGAGGTTTTATCCTTGATCATTGGTGGAGGATGACATTGTGTTGTTAAATAAGTTAAGTGTATGTATTACACTTTTATGGTATTTGTGGTTTAGCATGTTGTGTTGGTTTTTGTATGTTGTTTAGGGGTTTGTTTTCCGCCGTATTGAGCCGGCAAAGCATGGCACCTTGACAGAGGTTTCCTCGTCCCTTCTGGTTTGCGCCAAATAAAATGTGAAAAGAGGTCTGTTTTCTGCCATATTTAAGCCGGCAAAGCATGACACCTTGTGATAGGTTCTTCTCCTTTCTAGTTTGCGCCTAGTAAAGTTTGAACTTGGGGTCATTCCCCTCCGGGTGAGGCCAGTAAAGTGTTATGTGTTATGGGTTGCCATCAGTGTTATATGCTGGTGGAAATGGAAATGGAAATGGAGGTATGTATCACATTCAGTTGTCTGTGTTTAGAGATATTTGCTTATCGATATCCTGTTGTGGGTGTTCTTGCTTTAGGCCTATAGCCAGGGAAAGTATCGGATGGGTTATTATGTAGGTGTGCGGAATGGGTTATGTTATGAGTTTGGGTTATAGTATGTACATGAGAGTGTGTTTTTATAACAAACATGGGGGTGGAATTCCTTTGGTACTAATGTGAGCATTTCAAGATTTAGATTGTGTTGTGATAAAGATGTTTCGGAAATAAACGGAGTAATTAGAAGTAGAGCGGGCAGTGTCACACCTTGTAGCAGAAAATGGATGCTTTGGAAAAACTATACTTATATAAGTATAGCTTGACTATTAAACTGTCACATTATCTATGTATTATGTTTTGATGCATTCATGATCATAGATATCTGTATGTTATTATTGTTTAGAGTCATGTTGGGATCTCTACTGGGCTTTGTGCTCATCCCACGTGTTAACAAACTTTTCAGGTACAAGACTGGAGGGTTCGTTCGGACTTGAAGTCTTTTATTTTATTTGTTGGCCACGAGGCCTCTTATTTGTAAGTTGGACGCCATGTATTGTATTAGGGTAAATCCTTTCATTTATTGTTATTCAATGTAAGCCTAAAGGCATTATTTAAGATTCTGTTTATATATCATCATTATTTTGGAGAGAGAATGTCATCTTTTGTTTATTTTGTCTGTATGACTCGTATGCGATATTATTGGAATTGGTAACAACATACAGAATTTGGTAATGGATTCAGGTGATAAAAGTTGGGGTGTTACAAGTTGGTATTAGAGCGAGCCAGGTCGAATACTTTGGACTCGTGGGAAGTGATTTTTACCACAACAGGTTACTATGCTTAGTGAGGACATTTGCATATAGTTAGGATAAATATTAGGACTTTATGTGTTGCAATTATGTGAGCATGGGGTTAAGCTTCTTAGATAGTACTTGTAGCCGGTGAACTTGTTATGAGGTCTTATTAGAAACACACTTGATCAACGTGGTTTCCAATGAGAATTCCTTGAGAGTTCAGGGATGAATATGAGATGAAGAGTTTAGCTGTTTAAGTGAATTGAATTAAGTGTTTTGTGTTAAGTGTGCCTTGTAGCTTAGTGATGATGAGTGTGTGCCTCGAGGGAAGGCCATGTGTTGATTACTAAGTTTGTTTTGGTTTTGGTTTTATAGGATGTCTTCTCGAGGGAGTAGAGGTCGTGTAGGGAGTAGAAGTGTCGGTAGGGGCACAGTTGTTCTGGTGGTATCTGCCCTTGCAGCGTCAGTTGTTGGCGAGGAGGTTGCACGCGAGATTGTGAGAGCGATGAGGGACACTCTAGCTCGCAGTGAAGGAGATCATGGACATAACCTTAAGTTGACCAATGAATTTCTTCGCTCCAACCCACCTGTGTTTTCGAGAGAGCCTAAGCCGTTAGAGGTTGATAACTGGTTATAGCAAATTACCAAGACTCTTGATATGTTCAGATTCGACGATGAGGAGTTGAGGGTTGTTTTGGCTGGTTTCCAACTGAAGGGAGACGCTGGTTATTGGTGGAAGTCTACACATATTGTTGTGGAGACCACTTGGGTTGTTTTTACCGAGGCCTTTTTGGGTAAGTATTTTCTTTCATTCGCTTGGGAAAGATTAAAGAACCAGTTTGTTGAGTTGCACTAAGAGAATACTCCTTTGGCACAATTTGAGGCAAGGTTCGCCAGTTTGTCAAGGTTTGCTCCAGAGTTGATCACAATAAAGGAGCAATATTGTTTTAAGTTTGAGGAAAGATTGGGTGATGAGATCTAGGGGAAGGTTGCTAGCAGAGGCGGCAGCTCATGTGGAAGCCATCGGTCTTAGTATTAGTCAAGATGGGGAGGAAAAGGCAATATCTACAACTCTGACTATTTGGGGAGGTAGCAGACCTACTAAGAATTGGAGACGGATGAGATCTCAGGCACAGGCGTAGTTGACACCTCAAGCTACTTTGGGTTCTTCAAACTCATCCTTTAAAGGGTCTAGTCAGACTCAGGCTTCTTCAAGTCAGTCTCAGAATAGGGGACCACCTATGTGTTCTGGGTGTGGTTGGATGAGCCACGTTCGGTGTTGCTGCCCTCTACGAGAGTAGAGCCAGTTTTAGTAGTCCAAGCGGGGACAGTGATGATGTTCTAGTGTGGAGGAGTTCTATTGTTTGTAATGTAATATGAAGTTATCTTATTTAAGGTTGTGTGCCTACAAATGTTGTTTATGCGTGCATATGTGGAGTTGTAAGCCCAAATAGTGTGTATATGTAATTAATCTTGAATTTACTTGTAATGAATTGGAAGATGTTGTAAGGATTAGAAATCCTAGTTTTATGATGTCATATTTGATTTCTTGGGTGGAGCATGTGTTGGCTTGTAATGCCTTGGTTTAGTTTGGTGCTATTTATAGAGCAATAGGGGTTTGGTTTCCTGTTGTGTCTGGTTTTATTGTGGTGAGATGCCTCAGAGTTCTGTGGGGTTGGTAGGAGTTGTTAGTGGATGGTGAAAGTGTGTGGAAGGAATATGAGACCCGTGTCTTTAATGGTGAGAGTTATGCTTGTGTTGAGATTGTTAGGAATATGTGATTTATGGGTAATAGTGAGTTGGTTCGTGATGTGTAAGTGTTGGGGTGGTGTACTAGCAGTGTGAGTGTGTGTGTTGTGTTGTTGTTTTATGTGTTAAGGATTAGATAGATGGCCACTGACCCTATCAGTCTTTAGTTGCGATATGAGAGGTATGTTTGCCATATAGGCGTACGAGTGGTAGTTTAGTTGAAAACAATAATGGTGGTGTCTTCGCTAGCGAAACTCAGTGTGGGTTCAACGGATAGTTGTTGAGTATGTGAACTCTATCTAGGAGTGATCGGTGCTGGGTAGTATGTTGGTGTTTAATACAAAATGTGGAGTTTCATTGAGTTGATTAGTCGGGTGATTTGTATTAGAATTTGGTTGACATTTAGTCACCTTGGAGATAGTTTGGGAGTGTGTATAGTGGTTGCAAGGTTGAGAAGTACTTGGTATCTAGTGTAGTTAATGTGATAGGTGTGAATTTGTGGTAACCGGGTTAGGGGTTACAGGTTAGAGTAGGGTTTTGTTGGGGCTTTTGCGCCTGTGTGCGATTGGTAATTGTAAATTTTCTTTGTGCTTATTGTGGTATTAGTAAGATTGTTATTTCTATTAATCGTACTTATGGGATTGTTGTACACGTGTTGGTTGTGAATTTTCTTTGTGCTTGATGGCGGTGGTTATTTTAATTAATTGTTATTATAGAAATACCGTGTATGTTTTGCGGCATCACTATAAGGGTGATGAGTGTTGATGGATGACGATTAAGGTTCACTAGTTGGGATATTGAGAATAGCCTAGAAAATGAATTTTTTCATATGTTGTGGCCTCAAGGGCAGTGTTGAACTATAATGTAATGCATTTAATTTATGTGGGAATACAGGATTTCAAGAAGTAGTTTAGTTAATTAAATAAAAGTTGATTTCAACAAATCATGAGAATAAAGCAAAATGGTTACTTTTAGACAATGTTTGCAAAACTTTTGAATTGTGCAGAAGTTGGAAAATGTATTTTCATTGAGAACGGTGCAAGTTGAAACACCTTTTGAGGAAGATTTTATTTATAAGCATATGATGTTCGAAGCAATGATAACAAAAAAAAGAAAAAAGAAAAAAGAAAAAAGAAACTGTATGTTTAACAAGAGTTTGTTGTTTGTTGTCTTAACTAGCATGGTTGGTTATGGTGTGACTTAGTTTGGTTTGCTAGCCCTGGGTTTGTGTGGGTGGTTTTGAGTAGCGTTGGTGTTACTGCGGTTATTAAGTCGAGGCGTTCTTTTTGAGGCATATTATGTGTTGGGTTCTTTTCTTTGCGAGAGTGGAGCAAGAGTTTGGTTGTGAGGATGGTTTTCTTTTCTTCTGTGTTCAGGTGTTGGTCACTTGATGGTGTTCATGCTTGATATTGGCGATTGAGACGTGGTTGACGGCTTTTGCGTGTGAGTGGTTGGTGTTGTGGTTTTGTCTCACAGACCCCAATGGATTATTTGGGTCGCAGAGATGTTCATGATCTTTTCCTTGAGTTGTTGTGGTTTGGGTGTCTTTGGGGCTCCAAGAGGTTGGACCGTAATTCAAAAATTTATCCCAAGTTTGGATCAAGCCTGGGTGGTTGTGTTTTCCTTTTTTGATTGAGTTGCTTTTGGTTTTCTTATTTTGGGGACGAAATTTCCCAAATGGGGGAGATTGTAGTGGCATAGGTCAGAAAAACCCTATTCATTTTAGTTTCTGGTTGTGACACGTTGTTATCTAGTGTTTTTGGTCTTGTTAGATGGGGGTGGACCTTGGGAGTGGTTCAGGCTGGCTGCTGAGCAGCAGTCTAGTATGGCTGGGTCAGGTAGGTCACGCTCGTGACCTTGCTTCTTGCGCCCGCGATGAGCGTACCTTGTGGTTGCACCTGCGACCAGGTCGTGACCAAAACGCAGCTTCAGGTCCAATGTATGAGAACAGGGGTGCGTGGACCGCGAGGTGCTGCAAGGGGCCGCCATGGGGGCCACGACATGCATGGTTGCTTTCGCAGTGAGAGAGTTCACACCCGCGACTGTGCCACCTGGACAAGTTGCAGTCGCGGTCTAGTGTTCGTGCTCGCAAAGTGCTATTCTATAAATATCCATGGAAAGATGAAAATATCTGTTTTGGTCTCATCTTGTTCACACACACACACTCTCTCTCTCTCTCTCTCTCTCTCTCTCTCTCTCTCTCTCTCTCTTTTATTTCGTTATTTTTGAGCTTTTTGAGCTCTAAACCTTAATTTCATATCCTTTAACACATTTCTTAACCATAGTACCTTAGACTTTATTGTAAAGGGAGTTGAGGGCTTCATTTTAATATGAAAAGTTTGTGTTTTTGACACAATGGTGGCTCGTAAGGTAATCCGAAACCTATATTCACTTCTGCTTCATTTCCATTACTACTCTAATCCATACTTTGACAACTAACAGCTTGTGAATTCTCCATTTACAGATCACATGGCAGCCTTGGGTGATGATGTCGGCTGGGATACGGGATTAGTATGCCGGATCCTGGGCTACTTCTCGATATCGAATCTTACTGGAGGGTCGATTCTGTCGGACCTGGTATCTGGGTGAAAGGTTCGTGCGTCAGACCTTGGGCTTGCCTGCTCCAATCGTTCTTGCTCCTCCTCTGGCATCCATAAGGACAGCTGATAGGCTCCTAGTTGAGGCTATCATTCAGTATATGGTCGGGATGGATACCAATTTCTTTTTACGCGACCTTTATCCAGACTCATCTCCTGCTGCCCCTGACTGCTGATAGCCGAGTTGAACAGTCTATTAGATCCCAATAGAGCCGCCGGAGGTGGAGCATGGGTATTTCAAGGCTCCGGGCGCACCGCAGGTATGGACCGTGCTTTATAGCTTACATCTCGCATTTTCAGTTTTTGGATACTGATTGTTCAAATTCACTTGCAGGCGTCTATAGAGTACACGGACGGTCTCCTCCAACTGATTGCCTCTCTGGTTCACATGGTGTCGATGAGAGAAACATAACTGGCTCTCTATGGTATCTAGGTATTCTCTCTTCTTCTCATGTATTTCATTGTTTACCCATACTGTTCTATACCACACTGCACCGGCATGCCATACTTACACTGATATACGATACTCACATTATATACTGACATGCATTCTGATATTGCCTCACACTGCATTGACACACTACACTTATGTTGAATCAGCCTTCTGCATCATATTCATATTGCATACTACACTCTGCAACATACTCATACTGTACCTGATACTCTAATGTTTGTTTTTCGAATTCCACCTATACCAATGGCACCAACGGCACTGGCAGCACCGGCGTCACTGGTGGCACTTCCTTCAGTGGCAGGGAGGAGAGGCAGATAAGCCCCAGCACGCAGTCGGGATGAGCGTCGAGGTCAGGGCGAAGGTAGGGGTGCTCGGGGTCGGAGTAGCGAGTCCCAGACAGAGGAGACCTCTTCTCAGAGCCAATTTTGAGTAGAGATGACACTGAGACCAGCTGTCACAACCCAAACCCGCCCCTATAGGTTTAGCATCGCAACCGGCCAGTAATCCTTGGATTACCAAAGGCCTCTTGACAGATTAGCATATAATAGGGGCTGCGGAAGCAAATATAAAAAATATACGAGGTCCAATGAGCTGTGGTGACATACATGGGATAGAATAGCTGGAAACTTTATAATTTACGAGTGAAGTCAAGGGACGTAATATTTGCATAACACACTAAGCGTACATGACAAAAATCTCGCCCACAACATAACAAACAAACATAGTCTAGTAATGATTACAAAAACAGCCACAAAACAGGCTTCATCCGGAACCTCCTCGGGAGGCGCAAGGGTTGGTTGAAAAAAACTGAAACGTAGGCTGTCAACTCTGGCCTTGATTGCGTGTCGGCTCGTCTACATACATAATATAAACAGTGAGCGAAAGCCCAGTGAATAATAACGGAGTAAAGGGGTTTTAATGAATGAAGTCCATACAGATTCAGAAATTATAATTCAGATTCGCAAACAGATTCATATTCGTATACTTGTGCAAATTAAATATGGCAGTCAGAGCTCATGCTTAATCATACGTGGTACATCCCTTAGCGCTAACAGAACAGATACAGAACAGATGCAGACACATGGTGGTTATGAATAACCAGTTCCGTAAAGGAACCTTCGGATCCGGGTAACAGAGAATAAACATGCTGAGCTCCTTGATGGAGCCTCCGGTACGGGTAATAGAGTGCAGACTTATTGAGTTCCTTAATGGAACCTCTGACATCGGGTAATAGCTAACAGATATCACATGATGTTAAGGATGCCACCAATACCTTATCAGAAATTAAGCTATCATTCGTTGTATAAAACATATAATTTCAGAAAATAGATTTTAATTCATTATACAGAAAATAAATAAAGTTAAACATAGCTTTACTAAGTTATTACTCACAGTTGGCTTCAGGTGCAGAAAGACAGAGCAGACTAATCAACGGTTTATGGCACGTGACCTACACGAACATATAACAAACACATACTTGAAACACACGTTGATAACGTACATAACTTACTTTATTTGTTCTTAGTGTGTTTCTAGCCCTTAACCTCATTATGGAGTCTTAATTATGGCCTAGGAATGCTTAGGATGGAATGAGGATGCAAAAATGCACTTGAAAATATTTTTCAAAACTTGCTGAAAACAGGGTCCACGCTCGAGCGTGGCTTTCCTCGCTCGAGCGGGCATACAAGAAGTGAAGGTTCGCTTGAGCATGAATTCCCTCGCTCGAGCGGATTGTAAATTTTAGCAAAAGTACTGGATGCAAGAATTTCACGCTCGACGGACGCTCGATCTCCGCTCGAGCGTGAGACTCAGACCTTCGCTCGAGCGTGACTTCCCTCGCTCGAGCGGACTGCAAAACAAATGAACTTCTGGGTACATGCATTTCACGCTCGAGCGTGACTCACGTCGCTCAAGCGGAAGTGCACGTACTCAGAGTGCTCGCTCGAGCGTGGAATCTCCGCTCGAGCGTAGATCAAATTTATGGAATTTCCAGATTTGATCTTCAAGTTCAAACTTAAACATTAAGGCATCAAACTTCATCTTTATGGGCCAAAACTTGAGAAAACACTTAGAAACTCATAAAACAACATGTTTAAAGGATCATTTCAAAAAATCATGGCCCAATGACATGCCAATTGTACAATATTCAACTTGAAACTCAAGAATAACCCAAGAACATGACATGTATGAAATTCTTTGAACCAAAGCCTCTCAAAACATGATCAAGTGTTACCACACAACATCAAACTCATTGTTTTCCCAAAATTCAAGTGAATACAAGACATGTATGAGAGAATTCTTTGAAAACACATTTAAAACTTCATGAAATGCACATGCAAACACAAATTTATTCTCAATTCCATTCTTTAGCTCGATTCTTGCATTAATCAACTTAACCCTCTTGTTTTCATACATTAGAGTCTAGACTTCAAGGCTATAAGACAAAATTCTTACCTAAAGGCTTGAATTTACAAGTATGAAAGTTGTAGCTCCCAACTTCTCTTTAATTTGCCAATAATTCTAGCAATCCTCATTTCCTCTTACTTTTGATTTCAATTCTCCTTTCCTCTCTCTCTTTCTCTTACGTGTGAGTATTGTAGGCTCAAAGGTGTAATCAAAATAGATGAAAAGAGATGAGTGGGTTCATAAAAGAAATGGTGCCTAATTAGTTTAAGTCATAGGCAACTAAGTGAGATTAAATTAATCTCATTTAATCGTTCCGAAACGAATTTCAATTAAACCTACCATAAAATCCTATAAATTCTTATTAACACATAATTCAGATCAATTTCTGTATCGGATGCTGACAAGGCCTTCAATTCGCAAATCAAAACTAAGACACAAACAGATCTTCCTACGTAAAACAGATATAAACACAGATAATGCAACACACACATGCAAATTAATTCAAAATTCCTCCTTAATTACTGTTAGGTATAATTAATCACGGATTAATGTTAATCATGGGTTGGGGTTGTTACACCAGTGGCACTGAGGAGGCTGTGAGCAGGCACTCTAAGTCCGAGAGTGAGGACCATAATGCTGGCTTGGAGTCAGGAAGCAAGGACGATGTCGAGACTGGCTCTGAGTTAGGAAGTGAAGATGGCGATGCCAACTTTGGTTCGGAGTCTCATTCTTCTGATAATAGCAGTGCCGACGGAGATAGTGCCCCCGAGTCCCCTCCGAGGAAGAGGACGAAGAGGGCCTCTCAGGCTTGATATGACCGGCACAAATTTTTGTACTATTTTGCTTATTTTCTCTTGTTTTGGTAGCTTAGCATTTGTATAGCTTCAGATAGGTCTTTACTTTGTTTTGTTTTTTTTGAAAAACATGTATTCCCTCTTCTGTAAAAACTATAATCTGGGTAAAACCCTGCAGTTTTATGAAAGGAGTTTTGTTTTGCATCATAAGCATGACACCACACTTGCATAAAACAAAAATGGAACTGAATTTGAAACTGAAAACGCTTGCATTGGAATAATGTTTGTAATTGGATATTGAGCCGACAACCAACTAAAATACAAAAGAGGCAATCAGTTTTTTCTGCTGTTTCTTCTTAAAATAGAGATATTTCTTGCTGAGAGGCTCAAGGATTGGATAGCCACTTTGGATGGCACGGAAAAGGGAAATTTATGAGATTTCAGCATAAACGCACTTTTCCCGTTGAGTCGTACTTTACTTTGTTTTCCGTTCCTCCATGTTGCGGTATGATGTTGGGACCCGGTTACACATGTATTTCGCTTCGAAGCACAAGAAATGTGTTTGACTCTTGAAGAGTTTCAAGCATTGATGGAATTCCGATGCGATGAGGAGATCATGCCCCAGCCCCATTTTGGCCATACACGGGCTTTAGAACGGATGTGTGGGCTTACTTTGCATGAGGATTTTTCCTAGGTCGCCTTTTCAGGTTTTTCGGTCTAGCGAGCCTCTTAAGGATAATATTTTTTCAAATTGTCCATATTGATTGGCTGTGAAAATTCCACGCCATCTAGTTCCATAAGGATAATCGCCTTTCCTAACCAGATAGATTTGATGATGTAAGGGTCAGTCTAATTGGGTCTGAACTTGCCCCTAGGGTCATGAATAGGAGTTCGGTTGTCTTTGAGCACCATATCTCCTTCCTTAAGATTTTTGGATTCGATTTTCTTATTAAAAGCCCTAGCAATTCTACGCTGGTACCCCTGCTTATGATACAATGCCTTCAACCTTCTCTCGTCAAATAACATCAATTCTTCGAATCTGCTCTACTGCCAATCTGCCTCCGTTATCTAACACTTGGCCATAATTCTCAGTGACGGTACTTTGATTTTAATTGGCAGAACAGCTTCCATCCCATACACCAAAAGAATAAGGGGTCGCGCCCATGGATGTCTGAATTGACGTTCTGTGGCCCCAAAGTACGAACGACTGTTTATCTGGCCAATCCCTGTAAGTTTCCACCATCTTTCGCAAGATGTTCTTGACATTCTTATTAGCGGCCTCACCAGCTCCGTTGGGCTGAGGTCTATATGTTGATGACTTGTGAAAAGCCACATTATATTTCTCAAGCAGATCCACCACCTCTTTCTTGAAGTGCGAACCATTATATGAAACGATCTCGTTCGGAACCCCATATCAACAAATGATGTTGTTTCTGATAAACTTGGTCACATGCGATGCTTTCAACACAGAATAGGACTGAGCTTCTACCCACTTCGTAAAATAGTCAATCACCACAAAGATGAACTTATGTCCATTTGAACCCTTTGGCGAGATTGCACTGATAACGTCGATTCCCCAGACTGAGAATGGTCATGGCGAAGTCATGTTATAGAGTTTTGATGGCGGGATGTTCATGCGATTGGCATGGATTTGGCATTTGTGGCATCATTGTACAAAACCAATACAATCCTCCTCCATAGTTGACCAATAATAGCCTTGTCTGAGGATCTTCCGGGCTAGCATCACACCATTCATGTGTGCTCCACACTCTCCTCCGTAGATGGCCTCCATGAGACGCTTCAACTCCTCTTCTTTAATGTAGAGATTGGGCATCTCTAAATGACCTCTCTTATATAGCTTGTTTCTACAGATGATGAATTGAACGACTAGACGTCGTATTCCCCGTTTATCCTTAGCATTTGTCCCTAGTGGATACATATCCTTTTCCAGAAAATTCCAAATGTCTTAATATTAGGGTTTTTTTTGTCTTGAACCTCATCTATTGCGGCGATGGTTTCATAGGCAGGCGTGTACTTCTGTTCGATGTTGATTGGACGCATCTTTACTCCCAGCGGGATGTCTATCATGGAAGATAGAGTTGCCAATACATCAGGAACCAGTTGTTTTCTCTTAGCAGATGTGTGAACGTCAGTTTTTCAAACCTTGGAATCAGAATATCTAGTGTCTGATGATAAACCTTCATTTTCTCCTTTTTGACTTTCCAGTCTTCGTTCGCTTAAGACACAACCAAGTTCGAGTCCCCGATGACATCCAACCTTATTGCCCCTAGTTCTAGGGTAGCTTCCAAACCAGCAATACATGCCTCATATTCTGCTTCGTTGTTGGACACTTTGAACCGGAGTTTGAAAGCTAGGGGTATGTGGGAATCATCGGGTGTTATCAGCAACACACCTATCCCATAACCGTACTGATTGGATGCTCCGTCAAAGTACATTATCCATGTCTCCTCTTCTACTTACAGAATGTCTTCATCTGGAAATAAATACTCTACTGCCTCATCCCCTTCTATTGGGTGGTCTGCCAAAAATTCCGCTACGGCTCTCCATTTGACTGATTTGCGCGTGACATACTTGAGATCAAATTCAGAAAGGCGAAGCAACCATCGAGCTAGCCTACCCGTAAGTGCCGGTTTCCAATGAAATATTTGATGGGATCTAATCTTGAAACCAGGATTACAGAGTGAGCTAACAAGTAGTGCCTTAACTTCCTGATAGCCCATACCAAGGCTAAGCAAGCTTTCTCGAAGGGAGTGTAGCGGGTCTCATAATCCAACATCTTCTTGCTTAAATAGTAGATGGCCTTTTCCACTTTATCTTTAGATTCTTGAGCTAGCAAACACCCCATGGTTGAATCTGTTACCGACAAATATAGAATCAAAGGCTTCTCCGGCTCTGGCGGCGACAAAACATGTGGATTCTGAAGGTACTACTTGACTTGCTCAAAGGCAAATTGACATCGATCATCCCATTAGAGCTTCTTTTCCTTTTTTAGGAGACCAAACAATGGTTCACAAGTCAAGGTCAATTTGAAAATAAACCGTCTTATGAATTGCACTTTGCCTAGAAAGCCACACACTTCCTTTTCAGTCCTTGGTGGTGGCATTTCTAAGATGACCTTGAATTTGAAAGGATCTACTTCAATTCCCCTCTATGTGATAAAAAATCCCAGTATTTTCCCTGCCATCACCCCAAAGGTGCATTTCTGCCAGTTTAACCTCAATCTGTATTCCCTGATCCTTTGAAAGAATTTTTCCAGTGCGGTGTAGTGGCCTTTTCGCTTTTTGGACTTGACAATCATATCGTCCACATACACCTCAACCTCTTTGTGAATCATGTCATGTAGAATTGTGGTCGTAGCCCTCTGATATATAACCCCAACATTTTTCAACCCAAAAGGCATGACTCGGTAACAGTAAGTACCCCATGGCGTGGTGAATGCAGTCTTTTCTTTGTCCTTCGGTGCTATCAGAATCTAATTATACCCAGAAAACCCATCTATAAACGAAAGCAATGCATGGCCAGTAGTGAAATCTGCCAATTCATTGATGAGCGGCAACGAGAAGTCGTCTTTTGGGCTAACTCTATTCAGATCCCGGAAGTTGACACAAACCCTGATTCTGCCATCCTTCTTCGGAACTAGGACGATATTGGCCAACCAGGTCAGATACTCGGACACTATCATAAATCTTGAATCAATCTTCTTGGTGACCTCTTCTTTGATTTTCAGTGCCTAATTCGGATGAATTCTACGCAGTTTCTGTTTGACTGGTCAGGCCTTAGGGTCAAGAGGCATCCGTTGTTGTACAATCTCAGGATTGATTCCAGGCATGTCTTCATAGGACCATGTGAAAACATCTTTGAAATCTTTTAATAAAGCGATTAAACGCTCTCGTTCCTCCGAAGACAACATGGACCCGATCTGGACCATGTGTGGATCCTTCTCAGTACCCACATTAATGGCAATGATTTCATCAATATAGGGCTTAGCACGCCTCTCCTCCTTTCGATTAATTAAGTTTTTCAAAGACAGAGGAATTTCTTCCTCTTCGTTTTCATTAAAATTCTAAAAATCTTGGTGAATGCAATAAATCAACGGCACAGAGAAGTACACATAATCTGCAGTGTTCTCATTCATAAGTTTCGGCTATTCGGTTACAATAGACTCAAAAGAGAAAGAAAAAGAAGACCTAGATAGGACCTTGGCATTCGGGTTACCACCCCAAGGAATGTCAGACTCAGACTCTCCAGTCTGACTCGAATATGATCCCGACTCCACAGACTCAGTGGAATTAGATTTTGGCTCATTATCCGATTTAGAACTAGAAAGAAAGCCCTTCTCCAGCTGCCAAGTAAGACATAAAGCCCTCGGTGCATCCAGAATACCATTGGTGGGATCCACACCCGATTCTTCTCCGATCATAGAGACAGTAAAGTTATCCCTCAAGTTCTCCATACCGGTCGCAGGATCTATTAGGAGATCGGCTAGTGTTGCCCCTACTTCAGCCTCACTATTGTCTAAGTTATCTTCCGTGCTCTGGCCAGCATTGGTGCTTGGTTCAACCTTTTCTTTATCACTGTTTTGTAGCTAATAGTCAAAGAAGATCTTGAACCCGGGGACACGCTTCTTCGAGGAATCCACCCAAGGCTCGTGAAAGCCACAAAAGAGGAAATCCTTTCACTCTCTAACAAAACGCCCATTTAGAGTTTTCTGAATTGGCTTGTGGACGAGCTCATAGTGTTTCCTAGCTCTCTTGGCCTTGGCTCTGTCCCTCATTTCTTCCCATTTCTTATCCAGTCCTCTTTGATAGGCACGTAACCTAATCTAAAGACATGTGAGTTGTGTGGCACCTGTGCTAGTGCTACAACACCTTTTCGCCTGCTTCTTCCAAGCCCCATTCCTGGAATATGCCGCAACTTGTTCATGAAGTAGATGGACTGGACACTAACATATATGCCTTCATTCGCAACTAGGATTGTCTGCACTACTCGAGCTTCTGCTAGAGTGAATCCTAAAAGGAATACATCCTCATCGCCATGATTGATTTCTAGCAATGGTGTCGTCACCTCTGGAGGAGAATGTATAGATGAGTTCCCAAAAATAGTCGCTACTCCTCCCTCATGAGGATACTTCAACATTTAATGGACGGTAGAGGACACAGCCTTCATGTGATGTAACCAAGGCCTCCCTAACTGTAAGTTAAAGGTAGCTGGCACATCTAATACATGGAACTCGATCTCTTACTCGGATGGGCCCACCTAAACTCGCACTTTCACTATCCCCATGACTTCTCTACTTGTGTTGTCATATGCCCGTATCACTTGGGTCGTGGAGACGGAGTCTGCTGGTTTGAGGCCTATCGCATAGGCAGTGCGGGAAGGACAGACATTAATGGCAGAACCGGTTTCTACCAACACTACTGACACCCACTTCTCTCTGCACTCGACGGATATGTATAATGGCTTATTGTGAGCCGACCCTTTCGGCAGCAGCTCTTTGCCAGAGAAAGTGAGCATTGGCTTGGCACGACTTGGAAAGACCAGGCCCACAAGCTGCTCGGGCATAGTATCAATGGATAATTTAGCTTTATCCATTGCCTACAATACTACATGTTGGTGCACCCGTGAAGCCATAAGGAGTCCCCAGATAGAGATATCGGCTTGGATCTTCTTGAGCTGCTTCAAAACTAGCCAGTTGCTTCTCCTTCTCTTTCTCGACCTCCCGGTCCTTTCCTGATGGCTCTATTTGATCTAGGTGTGGAGGTTTAAAAAACCATTCACTTCTAGTGAGATGGTCTATCTCCTCAGAATACCATGTATAATCCGAAATGCAGTCTCCTAGTCTTCGTCAGTATGGGCCAGATACAGATCATTATCGTCCCACCATTCACCATGAGCTGCCAACAAACAGTTGTCCGGCTCTACTTGAATCATCTTTACAGTACAAGTGTCCCTTTCAAGGCGATATGCTAATGCGATTTTCTAGCTGTCTTCAATTCTTTCTCTCTCTAACTGTCTCAGTGCAGCTTTCTGTTTAGTATTTGTAGTCTTTACAACACCTACTTCTCAGGTTGGTTTTACCGCACATTTTCCCTCTAGTAGTTTTCCTTTCTCCTCAGCCTTCTTGGCTACCACAGCTATCTCTACTTTCTTTCCCTCTGGTTTAATCCCAGTTTCTTCTTCATTGTTCGACTCATCACTCAGCCACCTGGCATTATCAGTTGACTTGTTCAGATCGAACTAACCAATCTGTACACTTCCTTGATCTTGTTCATCGAAGAATTGTAGGTTTTCCAAATATTCTTCAAGGTCTGCCAGATCATCCAACACCTGGTTCAGGCCATTCTCCCTAACCACATTAATGTTCACCGAGGTTGGTAGCACCACCTCAGGCTCGAGTTGAGTAGTATGAACAATGTAACGGCTCGGGTTGTACTCTTTTTTCTGAGAAGTCTCCAAGATACTTTGGCAACAGACCAGCACTTCCCCTTGAGGTCAAAACCTCTTCTACTACAAGTGTTGTCACCACTGATCTGTAAGGCTCAATTTGTAGATTAAATGTGTCCATCACGCACAAGTCCATGCCTTCAGGAATGAACAACATTGGTTTTGGTAGATGGGAGGGGGTAATATAGATGTTGGGGTCATAGGAGGTGGACAGTGTATGGATAAAGTGGAGATTTCTAGGTAGAGGGACTTGGTTATGGGCAGGAAGTGGGTTGGTGGTTATATTTGGTTTTTGGGGTGGAGCGATGACCTTGTTGTCAATGAGATCTTGAATCTCATGATGCAAGTGGAAGCATCGGTCGGTTTCATGACCGTGCTGCTGGTGGAAAGCACAGTATTTTGTGGGGTCATGCTTGGGCGGAAGAAGGTCGGGAAGTGGGCAAGGTTCTAAGGGTTTTAGGTGCCGTTTTCTTGATCAGCACCTGCATGGCTTTGGATAGGGTCATGTATAGTTGGTTAAAAGTTCTACCTGCAAATTGAGTAGGGTTAGATGATGTTTGTGGTCCTATGTTGGCGAAGGGGTCGGCAGTTTTGGTTGTCGTGACAACACTTACTTCTGACGGCCTCGCAATTGTGCTACTGTTGGCAGCATTGGAACTACAAACAAACGGCCTCTTAGCCAGCTCCTTATCATCAGTAATAATCCCCTATTTCATGGCATCCTCAATTTGAACCCCCATTTCATAAAGTTCTGTGAATGTAAATAAGAGGAGAACATTTTCTGCAGCAGCTTGCCATGCAGGTTCCAGACAACCATTCTGATCTGGTCTTTCTCCAAAGGTCGAGTGGTCATCATGGAGGCTTTGGCCTTCCATCTTGTCACAAACTCAAAAAAACCTTTCTTTGGCTCTTGACGCGTCGCCTCGAGATCACGAGTTATGACCTCAATTTGCGTATTGTAAGAGTACTAAGTAATGAAGGACTCAGCTAATTCCTCTCAGTTCTACTTTGTAGAATCTTCCAACTTGGCATACTAGATGGCCGCTATACCCGACATAGTGCGACCGAAGAGAAATAGCTTTTGTAATCTAGTCAAACCCATTGGCCACAAAATTTTTGAAAACAGCCATAAATGTACCATTGGGTCCCTGGAACCATCAAAGCGGTCAATGTGCAGCATCTTAAACCGCTCTGGTAATGTAATCGTAGATTCGGTGTATCCATTCTCTATGTCTGGGATGGAGTTGACCCCTTATGCTTTTTTGAACAACTTCTCCAGTTTGTTGATTTTGAGCACGGTTAGATCAACCTCGAATTCAAATGGTGCCTCTGTTTGATAAACCAGGGCTCTGAAAGCTTGTGTTGGGATGGGTTCTGCTTAGACCGAGAAAATCGTAATACCCTCAGTTTGTGGATCTGGAGCAGTGATAATATTGGCAGTGGCACTGGCACAGGAATAGTCGCGGCCGATACATGTGATGTAGAGGCTGCAGCTAGCTGCTGTTGTTGTTGTTGTAGCCTCGTTATGACCTCGACCTGACGGGCCGCATCATGTTGTAGTGTGTCAATTGTTTGTTGCAGATGGAGTATTAATTCCCCTATATTTGTTAGGAAATACTGTGCCATTGGAATATGTGATTGTTCTTGAGCTAGACTGGAAGTAGATGATTGTTCTTGAGCTGGATTGAATACAGGTGAGCTGAGAGATGATTGTTGTAAGAACGACACTGGTGAACTTTGTCTGATCCTCCTTTGCCTTGTAACTGGTGATAATAAGACAAACATGGGCTGTCCCCGAACAAGATCTTCGACCTTGCAAAGTCTTCCAACGTGGGTCCAGAGTACTTGGGGGATATCAGAACCTTCCGAAGCTATGGTTTTAAACTACCTAGCAAAAGAAATAAAGAATGAGAACAGTAATCAGAAACTGGACAGCACCTTAGCTAAAATGTTATCAACACAGACATGATCAAAGTTGTAAGACTGTACTCCATACTGAATTTTGCCCTAAAACAGATACCAACTTTGCCATTGATATGAACATTCTTGTGCAATTTCACTGTAAAGTACATACCAATTAAAAGAGAGCCAAAACACCCCTATAAGGGGGGTAGGGTTACCCTGTCCTAGTTTTGTCATGAACTAGGATTTCACTACTTCAATCAAGCTGTTTCACGCAATCTTACATACGGGTGAGCATCCTGTCCTAGTTTGGAACAATCACTATGACTTTACCGTATACAGCTAGGCCGAATGGTCAAAAGGGATACCTCATCAAGACTACCTAATATACCTCTCACACCTAATACCGAGAAGTGAAAGGAGGATCAAGAGGTACAGTGATAGTTCAGATCCAAGTGTTGTGTTTCCAACATGGTAGAGCCCACGACTGACTAGCCTTTTGGCAAGCTTTTAGGCAAGCCGTCCAGGAATAACAGATAGAAAACACAGTGACTTAAAGCACCAATGCAAATGTAATGCAAAGAACATATATATGTAGATAAAATTTCACAACATGAAGTTCAAGTCAAGTTCTCTAATTTCCCCAGCTGAGTCGCCAAAAATTGTAGCTTGCTTTTCGTGCTCTTATCGGATACGATAGCCCTACAGTTCGGACTCCCGTAGTTCTGAATCTGATTTTACAAGTGTAATGTGAAATAGATAAACACAAATGAGTCCAAATCCAACAAATCTTTTAGAAAATCGATTTTGAATAAAAAATGCCAAAGATGGATTGTTTTGTCAGATTTCAGAGTCGCCACCTAAATGTTTTTGGAAAATTTAGGAAACTCGTGACTCGTGCCAAAGGCTACTTATCCGTCATCACCAAAATGTCTTGGCTCAGGAACTTAGGTATGAGAGGGGAAGGTCGTGAATTGAACACCCTATTCACCTGATCAAAGATCAGCCTCCACTAATCATGATGTGATTTTTATTTATATTATATGCTCTTGTTTTGGTTACTATGCTATCTTTATTAGGTGATGCACACAAGTATAGACTTATTTGCCCAATTTGGAATGTTTTGATTTCATGTTCATTTTGAAAAGTGTTTGGATATGTGTCACTTGAAAAAGTGATCTCATATGTACATTAACCAAATCATCCAAATTTAAGCAAATTAGCCCTCATCCACATGCATTCAAGAGATATCTCAAGTAAGCACTTAGCCTCATGGTAAACATATTTGATATGGCAACAATCACACTCATGCAACATGCTAAAGCGAAAAACACTCACCTAGTACTCAACCGAGGCAAGCCAAAAAGAAATAAAATAGTTAGGAAAAATGCATGATCCTAATAATGCAAAATGACTAATGTAACACATACAACATGCAACTAATGGGCTCGGCTACTAGTATGGCATGTGAATCAATCCAAGATATACGACGAATCACGTATTCAAGTAGGAATTTGAAATTTTCACATTGGTTAGTTTGATGAGCCGAACCCTTATGTATGCAAGACGAATGGATGCAAATTATGAAAAATGTTAGATGAAACATAATGCTATATGATATCCATTACAAGCAAATAAATAAAAGGGAGAAAGAATGAGGGTTAGAAGGCATACAAATTATTACAATTTTGCTCTCATGCAAGAGGGTCCGAATAAATATCCTAGCTAATTACCAAATTGACTAACTATTACATTACCAAAGAAATGAATTAACTACTCTAGCTAATTGTTACAAATTAGAATGAAACTAACTAACTAGTTAACTAAACTAACTAACAACACGAAATTAATTAACTAAGCTATTACAAGTTCAAAGGAATTAACTAATTAACTAAGAGTTATGTAAGCTAATTAAAATCGAGCGAGGGTTAAGGAACCACACGTGCCAATGCGAACATCCTCCTAGAAACACCTCTGTTTTGCTATCAGAATTGTTCTGCCTGCAGAAAATACTTCTATTTTTGCCTTAGTTTTTGCTCTATTTTGCAAGAAAAAGACACTATTTGGCTGAAAAGAGGTGGTCGGCCGGCCAGGGAAAGTGGTTGGCCGGATTCAAATGGTGGCCAGCCGGCCACTATTTTTGGTACTGCCTTGCTGTAGCAAAAAAGAAACATAGCAGAAACAGAGTGTTTCCAAGGGATGTTTATCCTCTCTGCATCTCCCTATCATGAAATTGATCAAAGGAGGGGTAGAATCAATTTAGAAATCATCAATGGTTGTAAGGTTATTATATGATGATCCATGACTCGATTAGACAAAGGCTCAATAAATGAAACGAAAAGACCAACAAAACCCCCTCCCTATCATGGAATTGATCAAGGGAAGTGGTTGACATTGATTTTTGAACCATTATCATCACAAGAGAGTATGAAACAGCTCAAAACTCAATGGGTTTAATTAATGTTCGATTGAACCCAACTTGATTTTATTTTCTTGTACCATGTTAGTCCAATTTTATTAGTCTCTTTTAATTACCTTTTCATTCCTTAGTCATTTTAGTCCAAAAATGAGAATTAAGTCCATTAAGGGAGAGAAGTGTCAAACAAGAAGTTGTTTTTGGCATGAGAGAGATGTAATGCCTTGGTAATGAACTTCCGAAGATATTAAACCATTAAGCATGGAAAGGTCTCTTTCTCAAGCTTAAACAACACTCGTTTGAAATAACTCTCAAATAACAAAAAACCAAGAAAGGAGGGAGGTCGCAGAGGTGATTATGCAAAGGTGATCACATGTATGAAAAGCATAAAATAAATGTTATCAACTCAAATAGGTTGGTGACTAAGGCCTAAACTACCAAACCTATGAGGACCACTACACTACGAGTATACTATACAAAGCATAAATGAAATAAATACACCAAAACAGTCCTAAAAACAACTAAAATAGTGCTAAAATTATCATGGAATAGCTAAAAAAATTGAGCTACAATAATGGAGAAATAAAACTAGTAAGCAAGCCTAAGGAGGGGTAGCTAACCCCTCCACTTTTTGAACCTCAAAACCACTTTTTTAGCCTCTGAAATATAGTTGGAAAAAGTTGAAAAATAGATTGGAAACACAAGGGCAAAAGCTTGGAAAATAAGGTTCAAAGATGGATGGTTAACATCTCTACCTTTGATAGTTTTAAACCACAAGTTTCAGCCCATAAAAACAGTGGAAAAATAGTCCAAAAATAGCAAGTAAAGATAAGGAAGAAGTAGTGTAAGGATTGCACAAGTTATACCTCTTGAAGAGAAGTAACACTTTGATTCACAAACCAACAAATTCTCACCCTCAAGTGCTGAAATTTGAGCTCAAGAACCTTAGTAAGGAGCCTTAAAAATTTGGTTTGGGGAGTATAGGTAGGGTGTATATAGGTTGCAAGATAGAGATACATATATATATTTTCAAGAATTTGAGCTCTTGTAATTTTTTTTTTTTTCTAACCTAAAAACATAAGGTATAGCTATCTATATGTAGAACACCTGGTTGATATATCAGAAATATCTGTATTGAACCAGCTGGTGCAGTGCATGCACATGGGGGGACAGCTAGCTACAAATATATGTTTTACCGGAACACCTGGCCTGCCAGCCATGTAGGGGACGGCCGACCACTAATTTCTGGCTAGGCGACCACTATTTGGCTTATAGGTCTCTAAGTGGTCAGGCTTGGAAAAATTCTGTTTTGGTCCAAAAGTGGTGCAAGGTTTTTTAGGCTTTTAAGACTCAAAACTGAGGCTTCCTGCTGAGGAAATCAAATGTTTTGTACAACATAATTTTCATGATTGGGCGATCAATCTGAGGCGCCCAAGTCTTACAGGTGGTCAAAAATGGGGTGTTTACAATATCCTCCTCAAACTTTTATATTCAATCTGGACAATCAAACGGGGCGATAGAGTAATAAGCCCTTACAATGTGCTTTCACTCTGATGAGGCGGCCTAACCTTGTCCCTATAGTCTTCCTATTAGCCTTGGTTAGCTTTTGAGGAGGTAATCCATGAACTTGTATCCAAAAAGGGCTCCAAATAAACTCCATGTCTACAATAGGGGTTCTCTTTGCTAGGGGTTAGAAGATCATCAGATATCCTATGATTTACCATGGGGCCTCTTACAAGCAATCCTCTGCATCTTCGAAAGTGAAAAGGAAGAGATTATCATTCCATGGCGAAATGGAGAAAGTGGATCTAGTTTTCCAAGCGCCATCGATAATGGAAGAGATCACTAGCTTGTTGAGCTGTTTGGGAGCTAGAATTTTCCCAATCAAACAGAGGTGATACACTCCCTCATTAATTTCATTTCCATCTTCCAGAATAATGAAGTGCAGATTAGGGTTTGTATATGATGACCTTACCATTCTCAAGGAGCAATAACATAGTTCGGAAAGAAAGGGACAAGAGAGAGGTAAAAGAACTAGCAGAAATCAGATGTGAGAGGAAACAAATATGACTACACACAAGAGTAAGGGAAAGCTCAGAAAACGAGTAAGAAAATGGAAAAAGGGTCCACAAAGAATTGTGGAAGGATCCAGAAAAGCTAGGATAAACTCAAGAAAACCCCCATAGGGTAGAGATCCTTCCATTCTAGAGAGAGAAAAAGAAACTATGTTACCAAATGTTTCAGTTTAGAGTATCTCCAACCCAATCCTCTCACCAAGAGGATGAATATAAATTTTTTTATTGAAAAAGTAAATATAGAATATGTCACTATTCATTCAAACTCTAACCACAAACTTTCATTTTCTTCTCTAAATATTTCCCTCCAAACTCCAACCAGAATGTGAAGTATAAATGGTAGTGATTAATTCGGATTGTACATGAGCTAATAAATTTTACAACATTAATAAATTTTATTTTTTTGTTAAATATAATATATTTAATATTAGACTCATTTTAAAGATATAATTTTACTATTTTTAATGATACAAATTTTATAAAATTTAGATGTGCATATTAAAAATTATTTGTATTTTATAACGTATAATAAAAAATACAAAAAGATATAATTGGTATATAAATTTAAAAGGAAAAGGACTTGAGGATAAAATTAGTATTTAAAAAATGGTAAATTAAAAATACACCCCCTGAAGTTTACTTAAAATACGAATTACCCCCTGTGATTTGGAAAATTACAAATACCTCCCTGTCAGATTTTTTTATTTAATAAAATTAATTAAAAAGGTGAAATTTTATAACTGTAACCTATACAATAATAAATTATCTAAATTATTAATTAAAATAAAATTTTAACATTATTAAAAACTTGTAATTAATTTGATAATTTACTAATAAATGATCTATTTGTTATAAAAATTAGAAATCTTAAGAGACATAAATAATAATTTCTAAACCACAAAATTAATTTGTTAATTTAAATAAATCTCAAAATATGATATTTTATTTATTCCCTTAAAAAATATAACTAGTGTCATAAAGATCCTTCTTCATTTTTCATACTCTCCTCTATCTTAAAAAGATTTTTTGTAGTCCCTCCACATTTGAAGGATGAAATATTCATCCACTAAAATGGAGATAGATATTGAGGATGGGTTGGAGCTGAGAATAGGGGAGTATGCTTCAAATTTGAAGAAACAGAGCATGTTCGGAGATGCTCTAGCATCTCCAATTCTATATATCTTCAAATTTGAAGGATCTTTCCTCTAATTTCAGCTCCAACCCATCTTCTATATCCTTCTTCATTTGGGAGGAGGATGGATTGGTCCTTCATATTTGGAAGGAGGATGAAAAATAAAGGATCTCCTCTAAAATACTATTCATTCTATATTTTTTTTATTATATTACAAATAACTTTTAATTGTAAATTTAATTTTATAAATTATTTTATAATTGGTATCATAAAAAAAGGGTGAAATTATAATTTAAAATGAGTATAATATTTTTTAAATATTTATTATCAATAACAATTTCAAAATTAAGTAAATATTTGTTATAGAGAACAAAAATTTATTTACTTTTTGATGAAACATATTATGTGAGAGAGAAATCTTTAGAGAAGAAGAGATGATAATTTGTTTAATGTTTTTAAAAAAAAATGCCCACAAATTAACCAAAAAAAAAAAAAAAAAGAAGTTCAACAAATTAACAAAAAAAAAAAATTATTGTTGACTGGTTTACTGGTCAGACGTCCGGCCAGACTTCTGGCACAGATGTCTGATAACACATCCAAAATAAAATAAAAATTTGTAATTGGAGTTTGAATAAATAGTGTGACATATATTTACTTTTTTGAACAAAACATATTTGGTTTGTTTTTTGGGAGAGTTGTTTTTGAAAAAAATTTGGGAGAGTTGTTTTTAGAAATTTTTTGGTTTGTTTGGTTGTATATTTTGAGAGAGAATTTTTTGTGGGAGTTTGGAATGATTTGATATTTTAGAAGAATTAAGTATCTGTGTGTGAGAGAAAAATTGATTGAGAAGGAGAAGAGGAGAGAGAAAAAATGATTGATTGATGTGTAGAAAAGAGAAAGTGATTTTAAGAAATTTTTTTGAAAAAAACTCAAACCAAACAATTTTTGAGAAATTTTTTTCTAAAATTGGTCTCCGAAACTCAAACCAAACAAGCCCATTATTTTCATCCTTTTGTTTTCATCCTTTTGTGAGAGGATTGGCTTGGAGACGATGCTCTTGGCGTTCGCTATCTCATTTTGTCTCTTTACTCTCACTCTCTCGCAGTCCCTCACATCGCCTCCACCATCCACTGCTGGCCGAGCACTGTTCGCCGCCGCTCACCGTCCATTGTGCCGCCGCTCACCGCCTGCTCTCTATCTGTCGTCACGCCGCCGGTCTCTAGAGCCGCTTTGTTGAGGGTGTATTTCGCAGCACCGCCGCTCGCCTCCACCTTGCCCCTTCACTGGAGTACCAAGGCTAGCTGGGAAACACCTGTAAGTCCTCCCCTGCTTATTTCTGTCTCACTTTACTTTAGGGGGTTAATTTAGTTAAATTTTTTTTTTTTTGATTTTGTTTTTTAGGGTTTTCAATCTATGTGAGAAGAGCAGCACATAAATTTGAATAAAAGAGGTACCCTCTCAACTCTCTCTCTCTCTTCTCTCTCTCTCTCTCTATGTATGTCTCTGTTTTTGCAAGATCACTCTCCAATTAATCCCACAATGCCTGCCCATCATTATTTGTTTCTGTCTCTAGTTTTATTCATCGTCTCTTTTCATGGTCAATATATATATATATATATTTAATATCTGTTTGAATATGACAAATAAATAAAGGTCCAATTGCTACGAGTATGTAACCTAAAATTAATTAGTTTAACCTGCTGCTCAGTCACCAGTTTTGCTCAATTTTTTTCTTGAATTCTGGAATAAACACTTAAATTTATTTGACAATAGGACATAGCATTCTTTCCTGTTGTGGAAGTTTTAGATCAGCGTGTCATATCAATTTACAAAATTTGCTTTACTACTTAATATAGGGAAGACAATTTTTTTTTTTTTTTTTGGGAAGGGTTCTTGCTTGGCAAATTTCGGGTTCCAAAATAATATTTGCTGAAGCTCATTATTTGCAATTACTTCTGAAATAAGGAATGCCAAAGGTTAGAATAGTGCACCACCAAGATTTGAACAAGAAAATTCTCATAGCACTCATTGTTGCTTCAAGTTTCCTTGGTAGAGTTTTGTTGTCCCTTTTATGTTTCTGGATCTATACACAAAAGAACATGAAAAATCTCATAGAACTCATTTATTCAAATCTTTAAGCATAAATACTAGTATGGCTTTAAGTAGTTTTAATGGGCATTGAAAGACCTCATAGGAAGATGCAGCAAGATTTAGATTTCATGGTAGCCACCTCAAACCCACAGATCTGCTTCATAAATCCACCACCGCTGTAGCCTCAAATCCACCAAATCTGCTCAGTAAACGCACGACTGCTGCCTCAAATCCATTTGGGTTTGATTTCAAAAATCAATTATAGTTAGATAAAGAAATGGGGGAGAGAGAGAGAGAGAGAGAGAGAGAGAGAGAGAGAGAAGTAGCAGCCATAGGTACTGCTTCTGTTGCTGCAAAGGTGAAAAAAATAGAGGGAGAGAGCTTCTTGCAGCCATGAGAAATGGAGGAGGAAGATAAAAAAATAAGAAAAGAAAAGGAAAGAAAAACAAAAAAAAAAAAAAAAAAAAAAAGAGAAGAAAATTTAGATAGAGTGGCCATGTTTGGTTTTATATTTGTGAAACAATTTAAAAAAATAATTTTCTAAAAAGAGTTTCGAAATTTAAAAATTTGTTTGTATGTTTTGAAAATAGTTTTGGAGTTTGGGATGATTTTAATTTTTTGTAGCTGAATAGATGAGTGAGAGAAAAAATGATTTGATTGATGTGTAGGATGTGAGAGAAAGAGAGAGGAGAGAAAAAGTAATTGATTGATGTGTAGTGGAGAGAAAAATGATTTTGAATTTTTTTTTTTTTTTTAAAAATTTTCAACCAAACGAATTTTTGAAATTTTTTCTCTGAAATTGTCTTGAGACAAACCAAACAAGGCCAGTATGGTTCTTTAGAGGAGAAATAGGTTGCAGTAAATGGAAGATGGTGTAGGCACAATTCAGTGTAGTTTTACGGATGCTAGGGTGTGTTGTAAAGGAGTGTTTGGTTACATCTATAAGAGATAGGGTAAATTACAAATACACCTCCTAAAGTTTATCTAAAATATGGATTACCCCCTGTGGTTCTGAAAATTACATATATCCCCATATCAGAATTTTTTATTTAACAAAATTTAAAAAAAAAAGGATAATTACATTTTACCCCCTTGTAGTTTTGCGCGTTTACACATTACCTTCCTAACTTTTATAAATATACTCATAGATCTCCTGTGATTTTGAGTAATGTGTAAAAGTAACGGGACGTGATGGAATTAATGAAAAGACTAGAATACCCTTATTTTTTTCTTCAATTTTCTTATGAATGCCATTTTACTTCCATTTTTCTCGCAGTTAAACTCTCTCTCTATGAATGAGCATGTGGTGGAGTTGTAGACCGGGTACGATAATAGGTCGGACTTGGGTACCCACTTCCCTTGGAAGAAGTTGCATCCTCTAACATGGGTTTGTTGGAGGAGAAGATTCAGCAGTGGAAACAAAATGCATCCAACCCACAAACCCATCTGGAGAGTTTTAAAGAGAGAGAAAAGAGGTTTTGGAAGAGCAGTGATATATGAGAAGAAAAACCCCTCTCCCTCTCTCTCCGTCTGTACGTTTTCAATATGTATGTGTATATATATTATATAGATATGAAACGCATCCAACTCACAAACCCATCTCTTCCATTTCTTATCTGGGTAATGCTCTCTCTCTCTCTCTCTCTCTCTCCCCATCTCTCTCTCTCCGTGTGTATATATATATATATATGAAATCTACCGTAATCGCACACCCACTCACCGATCGGAAGGAGTATGAGAGACGAACCGATCAGGTTTTGTCGAGAGCCTCGAAAGCCGTGAAGATCAGCTCCGATTGGTGGTGAGGGCGACCGGTTCGCCCCCGTAGCTGGGTTGAAGCAAGGGAAGAGGTGAGAGAAAGCAGTTCCCATGCGAGAGAAATAGAGAAACCCGATTGGTGAGAGAAAGAGAGAGAGAGAGAGACAGGAGAATCAGAAACTTGGTTTAGGGGAGGGGGGAGAGAGAGAGAGAGAGAGAGAGAGAGAGAGAGATTGGTCATATAGATATAGAATGCTAAGAGATTGGAAGGGCAAATTAGTCAATTCAAGTCCTAATTTTGGTGCCAATCACTTAATCCTAGTGCAAAAATGCTTTTCTAACACATTTGGCCCACGCGCTATTAAGTCTAGCAGAAAACGTCACTTTTACACATCATTGAAAACCATGTTTATGAGTACATTTATAAAAGTCAGGGAGGTAGTGTGTAAATGCGCGAAACCACAGGGGGGTAAAATGTAATTATCCCCCCAACAAATGAAATTCTTAACTACCCTCCCATATAACAACAAAATTACACGAATTGTTAATTGAAATATATTTATGACATTATTAAAAACTGTTAATTACTTGATGATTTATTAATAAAAGGAGTATGTGATTAGAAATTTGAAGGGGCAAGATGTAATTTCCAGAACCACATGAGGCAATTTGTATTTTAATCAAATCTCAAGGAGTGTATTTGTAATTTACTGTAAGAGATAAAATAGTATTGTTTGGTTATATTTGCGAGGATATTTTTGGTATTTAAAAATAAAAAATGTGACATCATAAATTTCTGTTTATTGTAAACAGTAACATAAGGGAAGGGAGGTTTGTGTATGTTGTTGGTCGGGTGAAGTAAGAGAGGTTAGTGTAATTTTAAAAAAGTAATTTCTAGAACCAAGTAATGGAAATGGGAGCAGTGAGAGGGGGAAGCTGAAAGTAAGACAGATGTTCGAGAAAGGCAACATGATGGGAGATATAAAAGCGACGAGAGACAGGGTCATAACAACGGTAGCCTTTCTGAGTAAGACTGTAACCTAAAAAGACACACAAGACTAACCGGGCACTGAGTTTGGTCCTATCTTACGGGAAGGAGGACAAAGCAAGTAGACCCAAAGACACGCAGGAGGAAATAATTGGGAGGTTGGGAATATAGAGCTTTATAAGGGGATTGACCGGGGAGTAGGGGAGTCAGCATGCGATTAAGGAGGAAAGCAGGGGTATGAATTGCCTCACCCCAGAATGGTGCCGGGACAGAGGCAGAAAGAAGGAGAGATCGAGCTGTCTCAAGGAGGTGACGGTGTTTACACTTAGCACGACCATTTTGGGCAGGGGTATCAGTACAGGAGGTTTGGTGAATGGTACCCAATAGGTGAATGGTACCCAATAGAGCCAAATACTCACAGCATTCAGTTTTAAAGTATTCTCCCACCCAAGTTAGACCGAAGTGTTTTAATTGTGGCCCCAAATTGTGTAGTGATCATAGACTGAAAGGTACGATATATCTGGTAGAAATTAGATTTATGAGCCATAAGATAAACCCAGGTATAGCGGGTACAATCATCAACAAAGGACACATAGTATGCAAAACCCCCTTTAGTGAGAACAGAAGAAGGGCCCCAGACATCTGTATGTACAAGAAAAAAAGGGGAAGCAGAAATAGAAGTACTGTTATTAAAAGGTAAAGTTATTTTAGCAAGTTGACATCCTCGACACTTAATAATTTGACTAGGAGAAACTTTACCTAACAATTCTGACTGAGCTAAAGACCGTAAGCGGTCAACAGACAAATGACCTAAGCGAGAATGCCATAAATAAAACTGACTCGACTGAGAATCTAACTGAAAAGATGAAAGTGCAACGGGGGAGGTAGACAGAGGAAGATGCAGACTTTTCACCACATAGAGATCTCTAACTCTACAGTCGGTCCCAATCTGCTTATTGGACACCCGATCTTGCACACAACAAACAGAAGAAGAAAAGATAACATCAAAACCGGAAGTATTAAGTTGACTGATAGAAAGTAAGTTAACAGACAATTGAGGAACATAAAGAACAGAGGGAATAGTAACAGTAGACATGGCAGAGGATAAGACAAACCCAATAGATAGGACAGACATACCAGACCCATTAGAAGTATTAATAGTAATGGGTCTGGGAGGGGGGATACAGTTTTGGAGTAAGCAAAGGTGAGGAGTCATACAATGAGAGGCGCTAGAATAAAAAACCCAAATAAAGAAAGGAATACCTGAAGAGGACCCAAGTAAACCTGAATGAAGAGAGGTAAGAGCAGAGGCAGATGAAGATGACTAAGAGGTGGACCAGAGACGCTGAAGTTGGGCAATCTAGGCACTCAAGGAAGCCAAGTTAGGATCAGAAGCTGGAGTAGAGGCAGTATAAGCAGCATGATGGCGAACAGTACCCGGAGCAGGACCTCGGAACTGTGGCTGAGACGGCTGAGAAGACTGAGTAGACTGACGACCCTTCTTGGGACAGTTGTACTTCCAATGTCCCTTCTGATGACAAAAAGCACACTCATCAAAGGCTAGTAGCCCCTTCTTGGGCTTTGCAGTGACCTAAAGCTGATGAAAGGGGTTTGACAACAGAGGAGGCTGAGTAGGAGTCAAGAAGACAGATGGAGACAGAGTTTAACTGGTCATCTTAAGACGGGTTTCCTCGGAGATGAGCTCACGAACAATAGCATCCACAAATGGGAGAGGAGACCGATGATGGATGCCACCACGGATAGCCTCATATTGGGGGGAAAGAGCCGTTAAGAACTGCACTAAACGACCTTGTTCTCGAAACTCAACATAAGTGTCTAGTACCTTGAGGCTAGATGGTTCCATGAGAGCCAATTGATCCCAAAGACCTGTCATCTCAATATAGAAATCTTGAATAGTCTGATCCCGTTGACGAGCACTCTGAGTAGCTGTTTCCAACTCATACCGTTTGGCAAAGTTGGACTGTTGATAAATACTTAGTAAATAATCCCACACCTCCTTGGCAATACTGTATTTAGAAAACATTATTCCAATATGGTCATCCACAGAATTATGAAACCAAGTCAGAACTTGGGCATTATCACAATCCCAAGTATCACAGCAAGTCAGATATCCTTCCGCCTTTGAGTCCAATGGCCGAAGAACAGAACCTAAAACATATCCCCATTTTTTCTAACCAAGAAGAAAGTTCTTCGTAACACTGGCCCAATAGGCATAATTGTTACCAGTGAGTTTGCACTTGATACATTGGATATGTCAATTAAAGATCGAAAGATGAAGAAGTCTTCTTACTCTAGATCTAGGTCATCATCTTCACCTATTGCTCTGGAAGCTTCATCATCTCAGAGAATGGATACTAGTTAGTCACCTCTTGTTCTTTCCTGATCTAGTTACTTGGTTTCAGATCTCCTCCATCTTTTTGAGGATATGTGTAATTTTCAATTTAAAATGAGATTTAGTTTTGAGCAAGTAGATTTTGGCACTCAATTTTCTAGTCTGGCAAAACTTTTTCTTGAGATTGTCTATCGAAAATTGTACTGGAACTTCCCAACTAACAGTTTCGACCAAAACTTGAATGGACCAATTCCGCACATATCTGTACTCTTTTCTTGAAGACAAGGATGCAAATATGATTAAAGAACTCTTTGAGGGAGATGGGTACGAAGTAACTACCTTGGGTTGTATTCGCATTAGGAGCGTCGAAGTTCCTTCTCCCACCATATCTTTTGATTGTTCAGTCATGATGAATTTTATTACTACACCCCTCTTTTAGATAGCGCACGCACACCTACTAAGATGAGTAAATTGCCCCCGACAAACGTGGGTCTTCCTTCTCCTTCTTCGGTAAAGTCATCCAAGCTTTTGGAGAAAGGTACAATTCCCTCTCACTTTTTTTTTGTTTTGTTTTGTTTTGTTTTGTTTTTTTTTTAATACCTTTCATTTTCTTAGGCACTGTGCCTCGAACTTCTCCAGTTGCCTCACATATGCCATTGACTACTTTTAAAGGTATTTTTATTCATTCCTTGTACCTCATTTTATTCTATTATGTATAAGTACTAAAGGTACTCTTTTCTCTTTAGATTATGCTACATTTTAGAATACGTGGTCCACCTGCGGAAATCACTCTCTGTCTTCCCCCACACCTAAGTCTCCTCAAGCCTTACATCGAGGTGTATACTTATATATTCTTTTTACCTTCCATCTTTTCATTGAGTCTCCCTCTATTTTTACAGAAATTACTTCTGATACATCGAAAGAGGCCCAAACACTTGCTGACTTAAAGCAATTGGAGTTGACAAATTATTTGACCAACTTGAAGCACCCTTTGCTCCATCTAGCCTTCTTTTGGGGACTTCATCTAACGAAGCGGCCACTCATATTTAGAAAGGCCTTACTATTTCTCTCCAATCAATGATGGATGTTAGTGGCATGATTGCTGTGGCAAACAACATTTTCATGGTTTTGAAGAGTTTGGGGGTAGACTTCACCTCCTTTGACGAGAAGGTGAAGATATGCATTGGGTGTATAGCTTTGAAAACCCAGCTTGCAGATTCTTCAAGCTTGTCTATTGCAGAACTTGAGGCTCAATACTATGAGAAGAAGCTCCATTTTGACAAAGTTTCTGGCGAACATGAAGAGTTGTCTACTTCGATTATCAAGTCAGATGAGCGCATTGCAAATCTTAATCAAAGGATTATTCAAACCCAAGTGGAGCATGCATCCTTTGCGCATATTTTGCACAAGTTTCCGAGGGTATTTTTAAATTAGAAGAAGACATTCAAACTGCTCTAAATGTTTTGAGCCAGCACAAGAAGAAGAATGTACAACACAATGTTGTGGAACGTGTTTTTGAAAGGGCTAAGGCTTTTCTTAATGAATGAAGGTATATTTTGTTTTATTATTCGTTCATTTATTATTTTCCAAGGAACACTTTTTTTTTTTTAGGACAATTTATTTATGAAATTTCGCACAATAACGGATTTATTTGTTTTTTTTAAGTCATGCCCAATTTATACACTTGCGGGTCAGGAGTATCTAATGTTTTACCACCCTAGATTTCGGTGGGGTATTGTAGCAGTTTAACCACATACAATACCGTTGGTGGTCTTCGACTTATGTTTGGGCTGTACACCGTTTATACTCTTGCGGGCCAGGAGTATCCAATGTTTTACCACTTTAGACTTCGGTGGGGTATTTTAGCAGTTTAACCACATACAATAACGTTGGTGGTCTTCGACTTATGTTTGGGCCGTAACAGTTTATACTCTTACGGGCTAGGAGTATCTAATGTTTTACCACCTTAGACTTTGGTGGGGTATTTTAGCAATTTAACCACATACAGTACAGTTGGTGTTTTTTTTTTTTTTTTTTTGGGTGTGCGCCCTAACTTTTGCCTAAGCCGCCCTTTCAGGTTTTCAAACTTGCAAGCTTGCTCTTATTTTTGCCTAGACTGCCCTTTCGGGTTTTCAATCTAGTGAGGTTTTTTTTTTTTTTTTCCTAGACCACCCTCTTAATATCTCTTCAAGAACCCATTGGTCGGAGAAATGATTATGTTACCATCCATCGTTATCAACAAATAGGCTCCATTAGAATAAACTTTCTCAATCACATAAGGTCTTTCCCATTTGGGCTCAAGCTTTCCCTTGGTTCTTCATGAAACTACTATGGGTGTTCTAACCATTAATACCAAGTCTTCTTTCTTAAAGGAGCAAGGCTTCACTCTTTTGTTGAATGTATTTGCCATCCTTTGTTGGTATATTTCCAAGTTCTGTTGAGCATACAACCTTTTTTCATCTAAGGCCTCGAGCTCAGCCAACCTCACTCTTGCACTTTCATCTTCTGTTAAGGACTCTTGTATTGCCACTCGCAGCGACGGTATTTGAACGTCAAGTGGTAACACTGCTTCTCCTCTAAAAACCAACGAATATGGGGTTGCTTGAGTAAAAGTTCTGTGTGAAGTCCAATAAGCCCACAAAGCTTCTTGTAACTTTTTATGCCAAGTCCTCTTGTTCTTATCCACCATCTTCTTGAGAATTTTGCACAATGTTTTGTTGAAAGCTGCTGCTAAACCATTGGCAAGCACATGATATCTTGATGAATGGTTGTCTTTGATTTTGTACTTGGCAAATAACTTGTTCAAAGCATCATTCCTGAACGGCTATCCATTATCCATGATGATACTTTTTGGAATCCCGAACCTGTAAAGGATATGGGTTCAGATAAACTCAAAGACAATTGTGCTTTTTACATCCTTTAAAGCCACGACCTCTGCCTATTTTGAGAAATAGTTAGTAGCAGTTAAGATGTATCAATATCCTGCTGAAGATGGAGGTACAAAAGGGCCAATAATGTCCATACCTCATGTTGCAAATGGCCAAGAACAAGTTGTTAAATGTAGAGGCTTTGGAGGTTAGTGGAGAAAGTTCCGATGGAATTGGCAGACTTGGCATCTTCGAGCATAATCTATGCAATTTGCAATCATAGTCGGCCAATAGTATCCCAGCCATTTTAGCTGCATATGTAATTTCAGGCCACTTTGGTGTGCCCCACATACACCCTCGTGTACTTCTACCATCACCTCTTGAATACGCTCCTTGGCTATACACCGCATGTACATTTCATCAAAAGTCCTTTTGTACAACCCGTTTTTCCACAAGACGAATTTGGTAGCCCTGCGTCTCACTTCAATTCTTTTTGTTTTATCTTCTGGTAGCCTACCGTGCTGAACGTAAGCAATGAATGGTTCCCGCCAATCCTCCCCACTTTCTCCTTTCGTGGTGACGACCAAGATTGGAACCAAGTCATCACCCTTCTTTCACCTACTATGGTAGTAATTGTTTTGCTATCTGGTAGGGTGAGTGAAGCAACCAAACTTACTAGTGAATCAGCTTGAGCATTTGTTCTTCTCTTCACATGGAAGATGTGTGTTTCCTTGAATTGTGAAAAAATTGATCAGCCCTTTCATGATAAGGGATCAAACTTGTTTTCTTAACAATGTACTCTCCACGGAGTTGCTTTACCACCAGTTCTGAATCTCCATAAATTGAGAGTTCTTCAATAGGAATCTGTAATGCCAATTCTAATCCAGCGATTATAGCTTCATATTCTGCCTCATTATTGGAGCTTCCTTCACTTCAGGCGAAAGAATGAGTGATTATAGCATTGTCTAGAGTCACAAACACAATTCCAATTCCAGCCTTATTGTTTTTAGGATTTTCCTGCTTCTTGCCATCTGGACTCCTTGAAGCTCCATCGAAGTACATCTCCCATCCTTTTCGGATCTTTACTTGCATAACCTCTTCACCTAGTAAATTAGTTACAAGAGGTGAGTCATTAGGTATAGGATGTGCTGCCAAAAAGTTTGCTAGAGCCTGCCCTTTTATAGCTCTTTGGGGAACATATTCAATTGCAAATTGTTGGAGAATTACAACCCACTTTGCAATTTTTCCTGAAAGTATATATTTCAAGGGGTCTGCTTTTGATGTCAACTTGACCTCGTGTTCCAAGGCATAGTGCTTTAGCTTTTGCAAGGCGAACATCAAGGCAAGGCATGTCTTTTCAATAGAGGAATAATTGGCTTCCACCTCAACTAGAATACGACTCAAGTAATACAAGGCAATTTCTTTCCCCTGCTCATTGTGTTGTGCCAATAGTGCCCCTAACAAACCATCAAGGGCTGCTATGTACAACAAGAGTGGTTTCCCTTTTATTGGGCTTATGAGTACTAGAGGTTTCAAAAGATACTCCTTAATACTGTTAAATGCATTTTGGCACTACCGATCCCATTCAAATGGAACACCCTTTTTCATCAATCTTGAGAATGGCAAGCATTGACCTGCCAAGTTAGAAATAAATCTTCTAATATAAGTCAATCTTCCTTGTAGCCCCTTCAATTCCCTTAAATTTCGTAGGGAAGGCATTTCAACAATGGCTTTAATCTTGGTAGGGTCGATTTCAATCCCTTTGTTTCGGACCACAAACCCTAGAAATTTCCCTGATGAAACTCCAAATGCACATTTTAGTAGGTTCATCTTGAGTTTGTATCTTCTCAAATGTTCGAAGATTCTTCTCAAATCTTCCACTTGGTTTTCCTCTTCCTTTGTCTTGACGACAAGATCATCACTATAGCATTCAATGGTGTCATGGTACATATCACTGAAAATTGTAGTCATCACCTTTTGATACGTGGCCATAGCATTTTTTAGGCCAAAGGGCATTACCTTGTAGCAAAAGACTCTCCTTGGAGTCCTAAATGCAGTCATTTCATCGTCTTCAGGTTACATTTGGATTTGATTATATCCTGAATATCCATCCATAAAAGGCAAGGTTTCATACCCAGTAGTTGCATCCACAAGAAGTTCAGTCATGGGCAGGGAAAGTCATCTTTAGGACAAGCCTCATTGAGATCACAGAAAATCGATGCAAGCCTTGATTTGACCATTCTTTTTCTTGACTGGCACTATGTTTGCTAGCCAGGTTGGATATTTGACTTCCCTGATGAATCCTGCATTGATAAGATTGTCGACTTCAGCTTTAATTTGGGTTGTAAGCTCTGGTCGAGTTCGCCTCTGAGGTTATTTAATTGGCCATTTCTCAGGGTGAATTGCAAGGTTATGGACCGCAATCTCTAGATCAAGACTAGGCATCTCATTGTAGTTCCATGCGAATATATTGCGATACTCCCTTAAGAAAGGAATATATTGTTAAGCCTCTTCTTCCTTTAAATTTGCACTAATGAAGGTTGGTTTGTTTTCTCCTCATCACCAAGATTTACCTTACGAAGGTCATTTATGGTGGCTTGGACTCCTGCTTCAAATTCTATTGGTACTGGTTGAGCTTCATCTTTGTCAACATCTTCTAACACCTCGAGTAGTAGTCATGTTTATCGAAAATTTTCCTTCATCCGCACGATAGCCTAGCCCTTCTGCCCTGGTGATGATAGTGCCGCTTTGTTGGATAGCTTGCCTCTCCGAAGGTGTTAATGCGGTGTCAAATGGTGTCATTGTTCCTACGGGTATCTTTTCAGGATCTAAACCAACCTTTACCAACATCTGCGTAATTTCTGCATTGAAGGTAGGCGTCTCAAAACTCAAGATTTTTCTTCTGGCATTTGTTCAACTTTCACCGTTTGTTCAACATTTCCAAGCAAGTGGAATATGATAGGTTTTGACCCTTTTTGTTTAGGAGGGACCACGATCTTATTGTATTTCTCCACATACGTGCATTCTGTCCTCCTTAATGGCAACGTGAACTCACCTTTTAGATCCAAAATTGGATTTATTGGGGTTATAGCCTTTGCCCCCGGTTTCCTTTCAGACTTTGGCATGTATCGAAAAGTTTTTTTTGTCAAAATCTGAGTAGGCTCTAGAGCATCTTCAGATTCTTTGACATCTTGAGTATCCTTAGACTTTTTCACATCTTTTTCCTTTCTTTGTGTAGTCCTTGTATAGAAGCGAGCATTAGCATGATAGGCCTCTACTTCTTCAAATGGATCACTATCAGCCACAATTGTCCCCTCTTCTCTGGGTGAAGGCAGTGGGTACTTGATATATTGGTGAAAAGCTCATGGTATTGCATGATGATTATGCATCCATGGTCTCTCAAGCAAAGCATTGTAGAAGCCGTCTGCATCAATGACCAGAAAGTCAATGCTTTTTTCAATGTCCCCAAACTTGGTTCGCAATTCAATATTCCCTATTGGGCGTTGTTCATTTTGATTGAATCCTTGCATGACCAAACGACTTGGGCGAAGTTGTGAAATTCGAACCCCTAATAGGTTTAAGGCCCTTCGAGGCAAAAAGTTTATAGCAGACCCTCCATCAACCATAATTCGGCAAATTTTCACATCATGGATAAGGCCAATGATAAACAAAAGACGATTATGGTCCGCCATTTCAGCACACGTCATTGTCACCAAAGGTTACCATAGCCATACATGTAGTTGTCCTCTCTTGATTTCTACCCTCGATTTCCTTGTGAAAGCCCTCTAGTTTGGACTGGGCATATATTAAAGACTTTCAAAGCTCTGGAGACATCTTCAGTGCATCATATACGCTTAACAATGTTGGAATTTTCTTGAGATGAGCTAGTACATCATATTTCACTTGCTCTTCCTCTGACAAAACCTCTGGAATTTCTGATGCTTGAGGGTCTTGAGGATTTCGTAATTTCCTCCGATAGGTCAAGTAAGTCTAGCATAATTCAGTAACAACGTTTTCATTGGCCTCAATTTCTTGTGTTCTATTACTTATTTGGACCATGTTAACTGGTCCAGCTGGAGAGTGATCATCATCATCAATCATTTCTCTATCTTCCTGGAACTGCATTCTTCTCCCATTTCTTAGGTACCGACAGTCATGCCTATAAAAGCATTGGGATTCTACAAAACCGTTTTTCATGGCTTCCCAACTAGGCACAACAATCCCTTTGAGGAAGCAATACCAGTCAAAGGCGATCCCATCCAAAGAAAAAGGGAAGTGTCTTAGGCAAAGCCCTTGATTTTGAGTTTTTTCCCCACACTGTTTTAAAAAAACGCCTTATATGTTTTTGAGGATCTCCATACCCCTTATATAGGACAAAATTCGGAAGTTCATATCCCTCGGGAAATGGCGTTTGCTCTACTCATGAAGGGAACAAAACCCATTAGGTGATAAGTGCCCATCTCTCGAAGATCAAGGGCAGTTTCAATCTTCTCCTCAATTGTGTCTTCTATAAGATCATATGTTTGAGCAGATGTACCCTCGTCCTCCAAAGGTTCTGACATCTCGATTTCTATTGGCCATGGTTTATAAAATATCCTATAGAATCGATCAGCCATGGTGTCCCAATCTGGGATTGATTTAGGTGGCAGGCTGAAGTCCCAATCTACTGCCCACCCATCCAAAGAAAGAACGAACTGCCATAGAAGTAATGCATGGCTTTTTATTGTGTTTCCACATTGTGCAAGGAAACAAACCAAATGGCACCTTGGACAAGCTATCCCATTATATAAGCTATCCCATTATCCTCGTGGGAACTAGACCCATTCGACCCAATTACGGAAAGGGTGTCCAGAAATTTGATTTCTTTCAATAGTCAAATTTTGACAGGCTTCAAAACCCTCATCTTTTAAAGAAACTATTACTTTTGCTGGATGTTTTGCTTCCCTTCTAGCTTCAATTATTGCTTTCTCATCATCACCTAGATTGCGAATGATACGTATTTCTTGCTTTTCAAAATTTTTGTCCACAGTGATGACATTACAGGGAACGTCAAAGTGGTCACTTGATACACTTTCTCCATTGTATGTCTTGGCCGGAGATGTGTATGGCAAACTATCAGGAGAAAAGTTAGTTCCCAATCTTCATTAGGATCTCCAATTTGAGATGACTTTGCTTGTTTATTTGAATTCTTTGATATTTCGTCATCTGATCTACACTTGCCATTCACCTCATCATTTTCGAAGTGCAATCGTTCTCTCCTTTTTCACAAGCTTAGAGTCTGACCTACACCCAGTATCTCCTTGTTCTGTTCCCCTTATATATTGTGGAGTGTTTTGATAGTACATTGGTGGTACTGGAGAATATTTTAGAGAAAAGGCTTCTGAAGTGTATATTAGACAAGATGGTGTGTACTCTAGAGAAGGTCGCGTATCCTCTGGGGAGTTAGGTATACAAATAGGAGATGTGATACAATCTCCTTCCCTAACTAGTGAGGCCAGCGTGTATTCTGGAGAAGCTGGCATATACTCTGGGGAGTCTGGTATACAAATAGGAGATGTGATACAGTCTTCTTCTCTAACTTTTGAACAAACTTCATCCATATCTTCATCATCATCACTCAAAACAATGATGGTTAGGCAAGGGGCCAAAGTAAATTTTTCCTCCCTCTTATCAAAGTACGTCTGTAACTCCCGAGATTGAAATTCTGAAGGCAAGAATCCTCTAATGTGACTGGGACAAGGGGACACTATTCTATTTGTTCATCAGGAACTAATTTCTCCCACTTTTCCTTCTTTGGGTCTTTCTTTCCTTTCCTCTTACTTACTTTAGCCTTTTCTTGTTTCTCGAAAACTTTTAGTTTTTGCTTCTTCGAAATTTTTGGTCCTTCTTGTGTTGTAGAAGCAACCACATTTCTAGCTTTCACTTTGGCATTTCGCTTTGTCCTCATGCTTTTCGATTGATAAACGACCCATTCACTTTCATTATCATTGTCAACAGTTATTGGGTTAGCAGATGCTCTCTCTTGAGGAGGGAGCTCAATAATCTTAGAGTTCAGAAGTTCTTGAATTTTATCTTTGAGAATGAAGCACTCATTTATCGGATGGCTAATCAAACGATGGTAGGGGCAATACTTTGGGTCGTTCATTTTTCCTACCTCATGTGGTCTTTTCACCTCAGGGAGAGCAATCAACTTTTGCTCGAACAAATCTTTAAACAAGTCTTCGACCAGATCATCCATGAAAGAATGTTTCTTCTCCAACCTTTCTTTCATAGTCACCTTTTTGAATTTCTTGGGCTTTTTAGCCCCAACTACAACAGGACCCTTCTTTTTGGTATCAACTATGGCTGTGGTTGAGGACTCAACCCTTTCAACCACCCTAGACTTCCTTCGTTTAGCCAGATGCAACTCCATATCATGAGCTTTAGTGCATAGATTGTTGAATCCTTCAAAAGTTTGAGCCATAAGAGTCGTAGAGAGCTCATATAAGAAGTTGTCTAGGCACATCCGAATTAACTCTAATTGCGTGAACTTTTGAGGGTAGGCAAATGTCAAAGCTAGCCAACTTGCAATGAAATCTGTAATAGGCTCATTGTCACGTTGCTTGGTTTCAAGCAGTTCTGGTACTCCGACTCACCTTTGTGTGTTGCAGAACTGTTTAAGGAACTCCTTCACCATGGAATCCCAATTTTGGATTGATGCTTCAGGAAGGTTAGCATACTATGTAAACGCAGAATTTTTAAGTGATTGGACAAATAGCTGCAAGCAAAGGGCCTCATTCTGGGCTAGTGGCCCGCATCTTGAAAGAAAGTGAGCCACATGTTGTCTTGGATCTACTGTCCCATCAAACATTTTAAAATCTGGTTAGGAAAAACCAAAAGGAAATGGATAGGATCTACCCATGTTGGGTGAGGCTTTGTAATTACTTGAAAGTTCTCATCATCTTTCTCCTAGACTTTCTTTACTTGTTTCCTTACTATATCATCAATCATGGCCATGAGCATTGGATTCATATCACCATTGGTTAGATTAGAGTAACAAGAACCATTGCCCCCTGGGGCTAGCGTGCTTTGCATGCCTACGGATGTCCCCACTACAGGTTGTGCCATTTGTTTGGGTGCACTTCCTGTTCCTGTCATTTGGGCCTGCAACTGTTGCATTTGCTCCAACATAGAAACCATTTCCCATTCGCTTCTCTCAAGTTGTTCTTGTAGGGCCACCATTTTTTCTTGAGACTCTATTGGTCCTGTTGGACTTGCAAATTTTCACCTTCCTTTTCAACATCAGTCATCATAACTGCAATGGTTTGTTGACATCTCTCAAATCATCGTTTTCAATATTCGTTGAAACAGATAAGCTAGATGAGATAGAATAATCTTGTTCGTATAAAGGATTATCAATCCCCACAGCATTACTTACGTTTGAAGCATCTGACTGCAATGCTCTGTTTTGAGCCTCGTGGGTCATAAACCTTGTTATAGGCCCTTTTCTTATTCCTTCCATAGATAGTTAGATCAAGGTTGAAATATTTTTCATGGGCCGTTTACCCTCCGCCTTTGAGAGGCTTGACTTTCCAGTCGAGTGTGATTCCATGGTTCTTCCTAGTGTGAAGATAGGACTTTCAATTTGTTTTTGGCATTCATCTTTCCAGAGAGCCTTTTCAACAACTCCTATAACATTTGTCACCACTGTTCTTCGTTCTAATTTCTTTAAGGCATTATTCTTCCTTCGCCTTTGTCTTTTTAAAATTGGACCATGTGATAACATATCAAATCGAGCCCCTAGGGCATAGAAGGAGCAATTTGCGTTTTTGCAAATTCCTCCCGTTGATATTGATTCAAACCCCATTGGGCCAACGAGCACTCCTTTTTTTGATTTGGCCCCTCGAAATTGATTGGGTTCTGAATAGGCAAACTTCGTGCATCGAATAGAACCGTCGGTTCATAGGCAGCAGTTGTTTTTTCATCTAAAGAGGTGGTTGTTTTTCCATCAACAGGAGTATGGGTCATTACCCTCCTCCCAATGGCCCTTATGATGGCCATGTTTTCAACAGAGGCCCTCCTTTGGGTAGACTCTGCCTTTTTGACGCAATCTTCTACCCTTATGAGTAGCTGGGCCACAACATTTTGTGTTGCGCCCGCTAAAGCTGCAACGAAGACCATAGGGGCAACTCAATTAGCCTCCTTTGGGTAGACTCTGCCTTTTTGACGCAATCTTCTACCCTTATGAGTAGCTGGTCCACAACATTTTGTGTTGCGCCCGCTAAAGCTACAACGAAGACCATAGGGGCAACTCGATTAGCCTCCCTTGTCTGGATTAGAAAGCTCTTCGTTGGGGTTGTGGCCCTCACTGTTATGTACTGCTTCGACGCCTTCTCATAATCTTCAACAATCTTTTTCAAATTTCAGCTTTCTGAAGAAGTGTGACCTTTTTCGTGACACCAGTTACCTTCGGGACAACCAAGAGCATTCGCTTCAGAACCCCTTGGGCGACAGGTGCTGGGGAAAGAAGTGCATCTTTCCAGGATTTCACTGGTTCTACCTTTGGGACAGCCAAGAGCATTCGCTCCGGGGCCCCTTGGGTGACTGGCTCTATCTCCATCCTTCGTGATTTCAAAACCACCGGAGTGTAAGTTAGCCTCTTGACAATTACTTCATCATTCCTATAACAAAAGAATATGTCAGTAAGTTTCAAATATATATATTTTTTTATTCTTCAAAAGATGGGAGGAGAAATAGGCCTCACTGGGCGTGCCAGAATTTGTAGATACAAATTTTGAAATGTGAAGTATTTCAACACATTTCAAAATTCATGTTATAAATGTCCACTATTTAGTTTTTAGACTAAAAAGTGTTTGATTATTTGAGTAGTAGGTTCTTATTTCCGATCTGCATTCCAGATCGTTAATTACCCATTTTATTTAAATGAAACCTCCGAGTAATGAAGAACAAAAATGAACAGAAGACAAATTGAGGAAAAGAAATATTTTATTGAAATTGTAGAGATTTAGAACCATTAGATACAAAATACAATAGTTGGGTTTGAAACACTTTACCTAACGCTCGTCATTGTATCAGATGCTTGTAATGTAATGTAAGCTCTCGACTTCTTTCTTGTAACGACTTCCTTAGCTCTTAATTTCTCTCTCTCTCTCTCTCTCTCTCACATCTTCCGACTTCTGATTTTCGATCCCCTTTTTGTGTGATGATCCCTCATATTTATAGATGGCCATCCAGGTGATAAGAGGGCCTCATCCTCAATTTGAATTTCAAATTGAATGATAACGCCATTTGAATTTTGAATGACAACGTCGTTTGAATTTAGGCGTCATTATATCTAATTAATTGTCTATCTGATTAACCAACCATCTGATTATATGAACACGTGGACTATTTGTTTATTTGAATTTAGACGTAATCATATCTGATTAATCCTTTGGATTTCATCCCATGTGGTGTCCTAGTTGTAGCCTCTACAGGTGTCATCTTTTGTAGGCTCCACTTGTCGTTTGGGTATCTTGAATAACGTCGCTGAGGTACGACGTCGTTTTATTTATGCATTTCAACGGATCGAATTGATTCCTTTAGGAAGCAATTACCTACGAGAATCCTATCATAGGCTTTATATGCGTCATTAACTGATTGACCGTATTTAAAATTGGAACATAAATTTGGTTGAAATTTATGTGCCAGTTTATAGAGTTGGCTAATCTCAACATTTCCTTAGATCAGGCTCAGCACAGATTTGTTTCGTTTCCTACCTCAGACCGTAACTTTAGAAACAGCTTCTTTGGTTATGTAAGAGACCTAAGATCAATAAAAGTAACACACCCTTTCTTGAAAAGAGAAGATTTTTATTTATTGAACAATAAAATTTACAAAGAAAAAGGGGTGCTTGCAGACTGTTAAATTGCTAGAGTATTGTTTGCTCAAGGCTTGAGAATCCAGATTTCTTTCTTAGTTTCAAGTATACTCTATGTAATCTGTGTCCCATTTTGCCCTCCCTTAAATCCCTTATATAGGCACTTATGGACTTCAAGTCTAGACTTCAACCTAATTTATAAACATAAAATAATTTGCGTATTATATTTTATTGCTGATAGAAAACAAACAAAAGACAAACAGGTGGTTGTGGTCAGGTGATCACATGTTATTGAGGAAAAAGAGAAGCTAGTGGAGTGGTCACATGGGTGTGTATCCCTTTCAGCCCTTGGTTTGGCAAATCTGCACGTAGTTTTGTCAATCCATTGCATTCGCCAAATTCCATACCTTCTCATCACTCATGACATCACTAAGGTTAGTTCTCATCATATTCGTCAAATATTTCATCCCATCCTTCTAAATCTTGCTCTATCAGATTTTTTTTTCAAAAATTTACATCGTCTCGCAATCCTAGAATAATTATTTTTTCCACCAAGGATGGTGTTATTGCAAATGTGGTCCTTCCATAATAAACTAATTTAAACCCAACCCTTACTAATTCTGTAGTTTTGTGAGATATTATGAAAAACCTCTTGCCCTTGATTATGTTGGATCAATTATAAAAGGTTCATCCCAATATTTGAACCAATCGCATTTGTAGAGGATCACGTCATTCTTATCTTTTACTTTTGTCAGATAATGAGTTGCATTTAGACGTCCATCTTTACCTTCATTTGGACAGTTGCATTTAGTTTTTCTTTTGTAAAGATTTTCTTGTTTTAGTCAAGTCTTTTATAAAATCTGAGGCATAAATTAAACATCTTAAAAATCTTTCTAATTGTTTTCTATCCATGATTTTATTAGGAAATTTATTAATTTTTTTCGAGAATATGACTTTGCATTTTTATTGATCCTGTCTTGATTTCGAATCCTAAAAATTCTATTTCCTTTTGTGCATACACATTTCTTTTCACCCAATACTATTCCATGTTCTTCACAATTTTCTATTATTATTTTGATATCTTTTCTATGTAGTTCTATGGATCTAGAGAAAAATAAAATATCATCTATATATGCAAGATAAATATTATTTAGTTCCTTAAAGATGTTATCTATTCTTCTTTGAAATATGTGATGCATTTTTTAATCCAAATGGTATTACAAGCCATTCATAATGTCCTTGTAGTGCACTAAAGGTTGTTAGTGGTATACTTTCTTTATTCATTTTGATTTGCTAGTATCAATTTTTACAGTCCATTTTGGAGAACCAGGAGGCCCCCTGTATTCTGTTAAAAATGACTTGCTTATTTGGAATGAAATAAGCATCTCTTTTGGTATTATAATTTAATTTTTTTTTAAATTTATTACCATTCTAGCTTTCCCTCGTTTAATTTCATCATGCTTTCTAACCATAAATCTTGGACTACTATGTAAACTTTTACTATCTCTAATTAATCCTTTTCGTTTGAGATGTTCTATCTCTTTTTTGAATTTCTCTATATCATTATAAGTATATACCATTTGTTTTACTCTAATTATTTTATTAGGGTCAATTAGGTCTAATTTTGCTATACTTCTCTCTGTGTCAAAATTTTAATGGGTCTTCGCTATATAGATTTTTGCATCTTTGTTGTTGCTCTTTTTGAATTTCTTCCTGAATACTAATTTCTTTAATACTTGGTGTAGTTTTGTGATTGGTTAGAGAGATTACCTCCTCGCCATGCTTGTTGCGGACGAAGTCAATGTTGTTATGTGTAACAACTGTTTTAAGCTTTAAGACTTCAACTGGTTTATTAATATTTGTAAAGATAACAGAGTGTAACGTTTGAATACAAGGGCTATATAATCTTTGAAAGTTATTTCCTATGATTACATAATGTGATGGTTGATCGGTTGCCCAAAGTTTGGGAATGATGAAGGTAACGGAATTTACTTCTATAACAAGTTTTCTATAGCGTCATTATGAACCATTGTATTATTATTAACTATGCGAACTATTAATGGTGGAATTTACTTCTATTCGAACTATTTGAACTATTAATAGAGTTTCCTTTTCCCAAAACACACCGAGCGTCTCTTTGCGCCTCTTCGTCATCGTCTTTTGTCCAAGCCATAAGATTTTCCTCATCTTGATATACTGGCACACTCGTAGTTCTATATCCTATTATTCTTTTACTAACTGAAGTTCTACCGGATTGTATACTAAAATTATCTATAGAGTGTCTTCCTAATGATATATTTACATTATATATTTCTTTATTATTTTCCGAAGTAATAGAGGTTTCTATTTTAATATTTCCTATATTATTAATTTTTATTATATTTTTTTCTCTTTGTGATAGTTTTAGGATTATTAAAACTTGTTATCCATCTATTGTCTAGTTTAATCTCATTAGGATTTATTCTTTTAGGTATAATTCTGTCTATTGCTATTCCATTAGTAGGTTCAAATTTATCTACTTCTATAATTTTATGTTGCATTTTAGGATCTATTGTATTATATAACTTATATATTATTTTTCAAAATATTCTTAATGGATATGTGGTTTCATGTATATTGATTCGTACAGTTTTTATTTTTAATGTTAAAAATCTATTTATAAATCTATCTTTTAAGCTAATATAATATTTTGGTCTGCAATTAAAACCTAATGGTCCTCCACATAGATTAGTTTTTATTCTACTAATTATAGACCTTCCAAAATTTTGTCTAATATCACACAAAAATGCATATATATATATATATATATATTTTATCCTTTATCAAATAACGGTGTAATTTGTATTTGTACTCCTATATTATATTTATATTTAATATCTTTATTATTTTTCAATATATTTTTCATAATTTATTAAATTTATTTTGCCTACATATTCGCAATCTTTAATTTCAATTTCTCCTTTCATTCTTTCACATATATATTTACTTTTTAATTTAAATATTGATTTTTGATATATTTCGTCTTTTCGTCTATTTCTTTTTCTTGTGAATTTTCTATGACCAATTGTTCTCCTCTTTAAGTTCTCTATACTTATTTCTTCAGTCATCATAAAATTTAATTCTTCATCGGTATCGCTATAATCTGTGTCTTCTATTTCTATTTCTTCTTCAATTAATTCTATTATTATTGTATTATTTTCTAGAGTCAATTCTAATGCCTCTTCTTCCTCTAATTCTACATAATCCCTAAGGCTTCTATTATTTTATTATTGTTCTTATTTCTGCGTTGATTAGTAAAGTGGCCTGTTTCTTCATATGCCCAACATTTACAAGTGTTTTTTTCCTTCTGGACAATAATTATTTTTTCTAAAAAATCTTCTTTTGTTGAAATTATAGGGTTTTTTTTTTTATAATATATTTTTATATATTTTTGTCCTCTTTGTTTATTAAAACCTTTTGTTTTATAAATTGTTTTCTTTTTCTTATTGTATGTTTTTCTTCTTGAAGGCTCACATCCCCATGAATTAGATGTTTGCCAGCGATGTAAATATTGTTTTTTCATTTTTCTTCTTTGTTTCATTTTCATTCATTCATGCTCTACCTATTCTCTTAGATATCTAATTCTATTACCTAAGGTGTCACTTGTGGCATCTCTTAATTCATTTAACCATTTTTCATATTTTACTTCTATATTAACATTTATAGGATATGGTAATTTATGAAAAAACATAGTTAAATAAATTTTATTTCTACCTATTTCAGTAATAATAGGAATATTTGCATATATAATTTCTATATATTCTATATTACTTAATTTTCTGACTGATTCTTTTTTTCTTTTATCCTCATTCCACTCTTTTCTTACAAATTCATCTTCAATATATTTTACAAATAGTTTAACATACTTTTTAGGGTAGTTTTTGCTGTTAATTTTTCTTTGTCACTTTCTGTCAAGTTGCCATACGAGCTTGCTACTATACCTATAAAACTATGTTCAATATAATTTAGAAAATTTTGCGCGGTCCAGCTACTGCTATGAATATTTAAGACATGATGCATGCCTCTCTTCTATTGTTTTATTACCTCACTTGTATTTGTAGCACATTCAATGTCTAATAAATATCTTGTATGACTTATTGGTTTTAGTGGTACCTCTCTTAAAAATACTTCATTTCTAGGGGTAAAGTCTGCATAATTGGATGTTCTCCTACCAAATGGTCATCTATTTTGATAACTATAGTTTCCCGCTCTTCTTTTATAATCATAATCTCTAGTATCATTTTCTAGTTATTGTCTGGTAAAATTTCTAAAATCTGGGTGATTTGGATTAGGTGGGGCGGATGTACTACTTTCTTGTTTTACCATTGTCATTTCAGTATCATTAACGTTATTTATTTCTTCAAAATCTTCTAAAATATTATTTTTCCTTTCTTTTTCTGCGTCACTATTTCCCATTAAATCTTCAAGGGGAATGTGTTTCATTTCACCCAAACTGATTAATCCTTATTGTTATATATATCTTCTTTTAATTATATTCTATCATTATTTTTTTGTTCTATTATTTCTTCATCTACCATATCTAATTGTTCAGGTATTTCTAATATTATTTTTTTGTTTTATTTCATTATCATTTTCCGTTTCAGCCATTTCTTCTAACTGTTTTAGGTTATAGTTACTTAACTCCATTATCTTTTTGGTTTTCAAGTGAAACTAATTCAAATGGTTCTTCTGGATTATTTCATTTCTGTGAGTATGGATATAGATCTAATTTCTTTTTGTTTTTCTTCAAAAATAGCTACTTATTTTTTTTCTGGATATGGTATAAAATGTCTGACTTCGTTTATTATTTCTAACTGATTAGTTCTAAGTTTTTTGTTAATTTCTTTTAATAGCTTAATTAAAGTATTATTTTGTTCTATTATTATTTGTAGGGAAATACTATTATTTAAGTTATCAGATTCTACTTCTTCACTATATTTAATACTCATGCAAATGTTATTGGCAAAGTCGAGTAACCGGGTTCTGATACCAATTTCAATTGCGGATCTGCGTATTTGCGTATCTAATTTAATATTAGTTCTTGCAAAAACTTTTGTTGATATTCTACACTTACCTTTTCTAATGATATTTTATCTTTAATACTAGCAATTCTCCGGCTATAATTTATTATAGATTGTCCAGAAGCAAAAAAAGAGAGAATTTAATCTATTTAACTCACTTTCTAATTCAGAAATATAATTTAAATTATTTTCTATTTCAGCTTTGAGTGCTGTAATTAAACGCATATAAATACTAATTTTATATGAAAATAAAAAATATATATAATTTTTTATGTTTTTAGTAAATTTTTTTCAGGTTTTTGGGGTCAAGTTATAATTAGTGAAACCTGATGATGATTGGGTTTGATGAGGTGGAGTGAGGTACGTTAAGTGTGTGTTCCACTTGTATATGGGTTAGTACGGGCTTTTAAGGGAATTCGGTCTACAAAGAATTTTTCTAATTTGAACCCCCACTTCTTTGGACCTTCATGACCAAAATTGATCCCTACCATTTTTTCGGAGGACACCCACCATAATCCCAATCTTACCCCTCTTTCTTCAATCCCCACCCCTACCATCTCCTTTCTCTGGCAGCCCTCTCTCCAGAAGCCTCTCCCTGCCGCTTCTCCACCTCCGACAGTCACTTCCCAGCTACCCCCTTTCCAAAAGCCTCTACAATCTTTGTTGAATTTGTTGGGATGGTTATTTAATATTCATTTTTTTTTTTATCAAGTTATTTAATATTCATTGAAGTCTATTTTTATTTCAGGATTTTCAAAAGACAAGCTTTGTCCATGAAGAAGGCTTTGGTGGACTGTGGCAGCTTGCCTTTTCTTACCAAGTGAACCCTCTAGCTGCTCTTCAACCTGCCCCTGCTGCAACCTGTGGAACCCGCTAATGGTGCCTTGCTATTTTATTGGATTCTTCTCAAGGCTATATAACAAGCAGTCTTATTATTATTGTTATTATTATTATTATTATTATTATTTACTTATTTTTGTTGTAGTGGTATGGATAATATTTTAGGGCAAATTTCACTTTGTCCATTGTGGACTAAAGAGCACTTGACTCTATGTAATTTATGGACTAAAGTGCAACTTGACTCTGATTTACGGACTAAAGTGCACAGTTACAATCAGTGTACATAACAATAAAATGTTTATAGCCAGGTCCACTGTTAGGTGGCTAGTAGTATATGGGCTCAACAAGTTTTTATGACAGCCCTCATTGCTAGTGAATGAAAGCAATGTCAATAAATTCCGTGGAGCTTTTATCTTGCTGTTTCTCAATAGTGCATCAAATTTGTTTCAGATGACTGGGCTTGCTACTAGCTTTATTAATTCATTCTTACCTAGTTGTGACGCCCCCATTGAGATTTGTATCAATTTTATGTTGATTGTTTGAACTGTTCATATTATAGGGTTTATCAAGTATATGATTCATATAAAAAATGAGATTAATCAGGCTGCGTGGTGCTATGATCGCAGCATAATTGTTTTTAAAAAATTGTCACAATTATGCTAACCAATTACTTGTAAAAAAAAAAAAAAATGAACGTGGCCTTGTTATAGGGTATAAATGTCTAATTGACTTGATTTTTTTCATGGATGATTTATTGACAAACCTTACAATATGAAAGTTCAAATAAAAAAAATAGATTCTAAAGAGAGAGAGAGAGAGAGAGGAGATGAGAGAAAAGAGAGTTGAAATTCCTACGTTAGATTTGTGCATGAATTGGTGATAATGAAACAAATCGATCTGAGAGAAAGTAAAACATGCTAGATTTATGTACAGATTGAAGAGAGAGGCCATTGGTGGTTAGCGACAGTGGTAGATAACGAAATGTTGGTTGAGAGAAAAATAATGAACATCGGTGGATGTGGTGATGACGTTAGTAATACCGTAGAAGTAGTATCGAAAACAGACCATGAGAGAGAGAGAGAGAGAGAGAGAGAGAGAGAGAGAGAGAGAGAGAGACTAGAGAAAAATTAGAGAAAATAATTAGGGTTTCTAGGATTAAAGGGCATTTTGGTCTTTGTATGTCAAAGTTTATTCTTATCCTTTTAAAATATAAAATTTAAAATTTTAGAGACTATAGCTGTCAAACTAATTTTTATTATCGTTAAACTCTAATACAAACATATATTGAGGATTTCTCACTAATTTTTCCAAACTAATTTGATAAAAATAAATATCAAAAAAATAATTTTTAATTTTTAAAAATTGTTTTTGGCAAAATATTATATAAAAATAATAAGTGTCTTTGATTTTTTTTTTTTTTCACCAAATTAGTTTTTAGTTTTTTTTAAGAAAAAAATGTCTTAAATTAGTTTCTAAAAATCAAACCAAACATGGCTTGTCTTTATGATTTTTTTTTTTTTTTTTTTTTTTTTTGGGGGGGGGGGGGGGAATTTATCTAAAAGTCTCATTTCATAAAAGTATGTACCACAAAATCCTCTGAATTTTCTTATAGACTATTAAGTTTAATTGAATTTGAAAATGTACGCTTTCAGAACATTTTTTGGAGATTCCAAACGTACATCATTTGTACACTATTTTCTTGTTAATTTTTTGTCAAATGTGTCATTCTTAAAAGAAAAATGTTTACGGTCCATAAAAAAAAACTCTTACAATTACACTCACAATGATGTGGTATCATATAAGTTAACATTTAATTTGCTATACACCTAATGCTATAAGACCTAACTCCATTGCCACATCATTGTGGGTGAATTTGTGAGTCAAAAAATGTGGGTCTCAAGCATTCTTCTTAAAATGCGGCAATGTGACATTATTATAATGTGTGCTCTGTTATCTTATTAAATTTTGGATAAATTACAATTTGCATCCCTACACTTTGCACCAAATCTCACTTTGGCCCTTACACATGAAATCATGATAGTCAAATTCCTGCACTTCTGGTTAAATCTCACTTTGGTCCCTTCACATGAAATTGTGACAGTCAACTCTCTGTACTTTGGTCAAATCTCACTTTGGCCCCTATATAAGTGTCAATGTCTCCATTTTTTGTTACTCAATTGTTTAAATCTTTAACAGAATCTAGTCATGTAATAAGAATGTGACTACGACAAGAGGGTAAGAAAGGAAAATCATCTACATTTTCCACCAATACCACTTTATTCCAAAATTCACATCAAAATATGGCTATATTAGGTTAAAACAAAACGCAGATTGTGAATAATTAAGAAGATGAACTAGGGTTTGGCATAAATTAGAATCACGAAACTCTATTTTTCACGGTAACACAGTCTTTTATCTATTCATCTTTCTTTCTCTTTGATCTATTTGTTGCATATTTTTTTTAAGCGCTCTACTTTCTTGCATTTTTGTCTCAATTTTTACCATACTAACATATATATATAATATAACTCTCATGTGCTTATCACGTAAGTCAAACTGTATTGGTGGAAAACATTGATAATTTTTGTCTTAGTTCGTAGTTACATTTTTATCACATGACTGGATTTTGTTAAATATTTAAAAATGAAGTAACAAAAAATGGACATTGACACTTGTATAGGGACCAAAGTGAGATTTGAGTAAAAGTGCAGGGGGTTAACTGTCACGATTTCATATGTAGGGACCAAAGTAGGATTTGACCAGAAGTGTAGGGAGTTGACTGTCATGATTTCATGTGTAGGGGTCAAAGTGAGATTTGGTACAAAGTGCAGGGGTGCAAAATGTAATTTACCCTTAAATTTTTATCAAAATGTGCTATTAATTTTCTAATGTGATAGTGGGATATGTGTGCAATATTATCTCATGAAATTTTTGCCAAATATATTGTTATTAAAATGTGACAATGGGACATTATTATAATATGTATACTATTATTTTATTAAATTGTCAAATGTGTTATTCTTATTAAAATGTGACAATGAGATATTTGTGCACTATTATCAACTTTTATCAAATGTTCAATTCTTATTAAAATGTGACAACGGAACATTATTCTAATGTGTATACTATTGTTTTGTTAAACTTTTGTCAAATGTGTCATTTTTAAAATGTGATAATGAAGTATCATTCTAATGTGTATATATATATATATTTTATTACGTCTTCAAATGTGAGTATGATCATTTGTGGGATTTTAATGTGAGATAGGACTTATATGTACATAAGAATATTTATGGAATTAAGTGACCCATAAGTCATGGATATTTGATTTATTAGTAAATACCTTTTATATTATATATATAGATATAAATTTGTGTCAATTTTTTTTATTTATTATTTTACTTTTCAGGCTTGTCTAGTATAAAAAGATTTAAAAAGTCAAATAAAAAATAGTCAAATTTTTTTTAAAAAAATTTTCATTCTTAGTGAACTTTTTCTATATATATATATATATATATATTTTAAAATTCTGGCCCATTTAAACGAGTAAAAAATTAAAAATTAAAAATTAAAAATTAAATTTAAAACTATGGAGGAAAATTTATTCGAAAGTCCCATTTCAAAAATCTTGCATACCCAAAAGTCCTATGAATTTCTTATGATCAGTTAAGTCCCGTTATTTTAGAATACTTGTAGATCATTAGTGGACAGTTGTACCCTTATTCATATTCCATCATATCAAAATTAATAATTCAAAAAATATATAAAAAGTTTACATAATTAAAATGATTTGTATGACTTCAATTAATATAATGAGAAGTCCCAAACGGGACAAACACCCAACCCACAGTAAAGAAATTTTTATTCACATTCACATTCATACTCGCATATTTCACATCTCGAATTTTTATCCACATTCACATTTGCATGTTTTCCACATCTCGAATTTTTATCCAGATTCACATTTACATTCACACATTCCACGAATTTTTATCCACATTCACATTTGCATGTTTTCCACATCTCGAATTTTTATCCAAATTCACATTTGCATGTTTCACATTTACATTCACACGTTCCACGAATTTTTATCCACATTCACATTTGCATGTTTTCCACATCTCGAATTTTTATCCAAATTCGCATTTGCATGTTCCACATTTACATTCGCACGTTCCACATCACAAATTTTGGTGATTCCTAGATTGGGTGATTCACATTGACATATGCACGTTCCACATTAACATTCACATTCGTACGTTCCACATCACGAATTTGGGTGATTGTCAATCTACATAATTCAAATTTGAAAAGATGATGATGGCCCATGCGGGATTCTAGGGTATTCCCACATGTCAAAATTTTGTGTGCGTTTGAAATTGGGAGTTTCTTAACATAAATGGGTTTAACACATTCGGAGCGGGTGTGATGTAACATTAGGTATATATAGAAGGTTTGTTAAAAAACTCCTTAGTATTACATTTTACTCCACCAAACAGCAACAATTAAGAACATTTGTTACGGTTACCCATATCATCAAATAATGACAAATGAGTCATTTCATATCTAAAAGGATTAAATGGATTACACAAAAAAATATATGGGACTATATGAATCACAAGTTCAAGATATGAGATTTATTAGTCAATCCTCCAAACAAAAACAAAAAACAAAAAAAACAAGAAAAAAAAATTAAAAATACAAATCCCAAGCTATGCACGTCATAATATGTGCTAAATATGATGGAAAGCACAAAAAAATTTGAATTCAACATAGATCATTAACATGACAATGAGCGCCTGCAACTACTTTTTTTTTTTTTTTTTTTTTGATCAGCAAAAAGAAGGAACCTTTATTGATGGAAAATCATACAAGATACGAGAATACATCAAATAAAGGGAAGGAGTTTGGTGAGGTACCAAACCCGAAAAAAAACAGAAGACAAGCAGAATGGAAGGCAAAACTTTGCATACATGAACCTTACACAGTAGCATGCCTACACCAGTGCCTACACCACAAACCACAGCAGATCCAATGAGTGCAGATAGCAGCAGATAGCAGATGCCTAACAAAAGATGAAACCATACTGAACACCAGATCAGCGCCTGCAACTACTTGGTCTAAACTCATCAAGGTTCATATGATGTTTAAGATCAGCTTTAGCTCTCAAATGAAATGTATTAGGGAAGAAAGAGACCTTATGCAGTGCTAGATTTCTTGGAATGAGTTTGGAACAAAATGGTGATTCTTTCAAAATATTCACCAATTAGGAGCATGACAATTCCATTGAGAGATCAAGGAATAGCCATTTTATTCGTGTCTAGATTATTTTTGTGAACTAAATTAAGTACTATCTAAAGAATCATTCCTCATATTTTGAGTTTGCCAAGAATCATTCCTCTTAATTTCATGCTATTAATGAAATTTTTCTTTGCTGATAAAAAAAAAGAAACTTAAATTCTACACTTTTACACCAAATGGACTGATGGATTCATCATTCATTTTGTTTTCACACTACATTGTTGCAAACTAAACAATGCAAACCTTATCAAAAGGGAACTACAAATACATCAATTACTACACTCATAATTATTTATGAAGGAATAAATGAGTTCTTCCTTCAATCACAAAAGATATAGCGACATTTAAAAATAAAATTACAAAAATTGTACCAGACATCATCAAGAAATCGGAAATAAACAATTCTCCAATGCATCTTGAATAGTAAAGGGCCTGCCACAGCCCAAAAACCAACAACAAATCCAAGTGCCGAGATCGCATAGAACCACACTTCTGGAAATCCCTCACCTTCTTCATTGCTTCCATGTCCAACTTTAGGTATTGCCTTGTTTGTGTTGCAGTTTGAGAGTGGAGGTCCACAAAGTTTGTTGCCAACAAAGCTAGAAATCTCTAAACTTTGAAGCTGGGTACTTAATGGAATTTGTCCTATCAGATTGTTATAAGACAAGTTCAAGCGACTCAAGAATGTCAAACTCGACATGCTCAAAGGAATTTCACCACAAAGTTTGTTTAGAGATAAATCTAGGGATTCAAGTTGTTTCATATCACCAATATTCTTTGGGATCTTTCCTGTAAAATGATTTCCAGACAGATTCAATGAATACAACCCTACTAGTCTAGTTAGTCCATTGGGAATCTCTCCAGATAAATTGTTTTTAGAAAGATCCATGCTTGTAACCAATTTAAGGGTGGTGCTATATTCAACCTCTCTTCCTTTGGTGACCAAAAATGTATTTTCTTGAACTTCTCCTGTGGTGTTAAATTTGGAATAAGAAATGAGACCACTTGAATTTTGTCTTTTTGCCATGGCCGTAAAGTTGTTGAAACATTTTGGCACAAGTTTTGAGAGATTATTATGTGCAAGATCCAAGATTTGAAGAGAACTTAGACGACATAGTTCATCTGGAATGGCACCCTGAAACTTATTTGAACGAAGGTTAAGAACCATCAAACTCGAAAATGAATTCCCTATCCAAGTTGGTATGCTTCCAATAAATTCATTTCCAGCAAGATCAATGAGTACCAATTGTGTACAATGTTGAAGAGATTGTGGTAGTTTTCCTGAGAGATTGTTATGTCGCAAATGCAATGATTTGAGGAAAGCTAAATGTCCAATAGAGCGCGGAATGGTACCCATCAAATTGTTGTTTTCCAATTTTAAGACCTCTAGATATGGCCAATTCTTGCAACAATTAGGAATCCCTCCTGACAAATTATTGTTTCCAAGATGAAGAAAAAGTAGGCCATTTGGTTCCCTTATCCGACCACATAAGACGTGGTAGATAGATCCTACAAAAGAATTATTTGAAAGATCTAACAACCCCACAGCAGAGGAGATGAATGGTAACATACCCTTGAAGTTATTGAAACTCAAGTCAATAATGGGAAGCTCAAATTTTCTTGGAATCTCTCCACGAATTTGGTTACGAGAGAGATTTAAGTGCCAAAGGTTGGAAAAGTTGGGCCAAAACCATTGTGGAATGGAATCAGAAATTCCTGTGTTGGCTATGTCTAATATTTCTAATTGTCCTTGGTATTGAAGCCAAGCTGGAAATTGCAGCCCTAATTGCCAAGAGGCCAACATCAAAGTTCTAACTTGAAAAGTGGGGATCCAACCATCATGCACTTTCAAAGTTAAACCGTTCCCACTTCCATCCAAGTAACTTAATCTTGTGAGATTGGCAAAATGAATCTCAGAGACAACATCCTTCATCAAATTATGAGATACATCTAAATAGCTTAACATCACAAGTTTCCCAAGACTTTCAGGAAGAGTTCCATTCAAATGATTATATGAAAGATCTAAAGTCTCTAACTTTGCAAGTTGCCCAAGACTTTCAGGAATAGTTCCATTCAAATGATTATATGAAAGATCTAAAGTCTCTAACTTTGCAAGTTGCCCAAGACTTTCAGGAAGAACTCCAGTCAAATGATTATGCGAAAGAGATAACGTTGCCACGGATGATAATCTTTTGATCGACTCTGGAATGGGACCAAAAATGGAGTTGTTTTGAAGAGAAAGGTGGGTTAGATTTTTGAATTGGTCAAGCTCATTTGGAAATTGACCACCAAGATAATTGTTCTCTAATGACATTGACTCCAATCCACATAACATGCAATGGGAGAAACTTCTGAAAAGTTCTGTTATCTCTCCACCCAATTTGTTATATGATAAATTAATTCTCTTCAACTTGCATAATTTTCCCAATGATCTTGGTATGTTTCCCTCAAGTTGATTGTATGACATGTCAAGGCTAATGAGGGAAGTCAAGTTTCCTATGGCTCCTGAGATTTCACCTTGCAAGAGATTGTTCGTGAGAATGACCGAATCGAGACGACTAAGCCTGGACAACCCATTCGACAACCAAGTGAAAAAATTGCCAGACAAGTCAAGGCTAATGAGGGAAGTCAAGTTTCCTATGGCTCCTAAGTTTACACCATGCAAGAGATTGCCACTGAGAATGACCAACTCGAGACGGCTAGGACTAGACAACAACCCATTTGGCAACGAAGTGAAAAAATTATCGGACAAATCTAGATCTCTAAGACTATTCATGTTTAGAAGGCCAATTGGAATTTGTCCCTGAAACTTATTGAAGCTTAAGCCTAGAGAAATGAGGTCTCTGAGGCTAAACAACCCCTTGGGAAATGATGAATTCAGATTATTTCCAGAAGCATAAAACTCTCTGAGAGAAGTCATGTTTTGAATACCATTGGGAATTGGGCCATAAAAGTTACATGAACTGATATATAGGGAAACTAGATGATTCAAACTAAAAATCCACTTAGGTATAGACGGTGCAAAATTGTTATCAGAAAGGCCAAGGATATGCAGTGATGTAAAGTTAATGGTAGTTGAAGGAGAAGAATATTTGAGATAACAACCACGTAACTGCAATTCTACCAAAGAAGGAAGCGTGCTCATCACCTCTACCCAATCCACTGCTTTGCTAAGGTTTACCCATGACATATCAAGGTGTTGTAATGAAAGAAGACCTGAAACCCAGTGTAAATTATCACCACGTAACTGTAGTTCAGTTTCAGAAAAAGTACCTTGAAGATAAAAATAATTGAAGCTCAAGTCCAGATAACGCCTCATGGTGAGATTTCCTAGTTGATGAGGGATGGCTCCGCTGAATCCGGCATAAAACAGGTCGAGATACCTCAAACTTCCAATAGAGCCAATGAAGCTAGGAATGCGAATCCCTCCAAAATCATTCCCGCTCAAGTCCAGATAACGCATCATGGTGAGATTTCCTAGCTGATGAGGAATGGCTCCGCTAAATCCGGCATAAGACAGGTTGAGATACCTCAAACTTCCAATAGAGCCAATGAAGCTAGGAATGCGAATCCCTCCAAAATAATTCCAGCTCAAGTCCAGATAACGCATCATGGTGAGATTTCCTAGTTGATTAGGAATGGCTCCGCTGAATCCAGCATAAAACAGGTCGAGATGCCTCAAACTTCCAATAGAGCCAATGAAGCTAGGAATGCGAATCCCTCCAAAATCATTCCGGCTCAAGTCCAGATGACGGAGGTGCTTCAAATCGAGCAAAGAAGGATTTATTTTACCTCCTAACAGGTGATAACGCCAGCAAGCTTCGTATTCAGAATCATTTCCATTATAATGACAATCAGCATCACTATAATTAGAATGAAGGAGGATCTCATGGACATGGCCAGTGAAGTTGTCGCAGACAACTCCGGACCATTGACAACAGTCGTCACCAGCCCAAGAGGACAACCGGTTGGAAGGGTCTTCCAGATCTTGCTTGAATTTTAGAAGGGCTTGCTTTTCAGTTTTGGAGCAAACAATGTTGGAGTTTCCATTGCAAAAGCAATTATGACATGTTGCAAAGGTGAGAAAGCAAAGGTAAAAAACAATTGCTGCAATTCTCATGGATGATGAACCCATGATAAACATGCAACACAGCACAATTTAGTATTCGGTGTATTTGTGACTTAATATCGAATGTTATTCGCGCTATATATAGTGCGTTTTTCCTGGCCAGACCTTGGCTGGTCAATCTGGGGAGATATTTTAAATGACTTTTGTGTAACAATCCAAAGGAAAATGTGACAATCTTTGATCTTTCTCACTTATATGCTAAGGATGAAATTTGAGTTTGGACAAGCACACATCATTTTCTATTATATATTATATAGTTTATTCAGAATGAGAGTGGGGTTTACGTATGTAGCTTTCATTTTTATAGTGGATAGACGGTAATATATATAGATTTTTGAAAGTTATAGTTTTTTATTTTTTTTGTATATTTTATTTTTATGAATTTTTAAAAATATTTTAAACAATTTTTTTTCACTTTAAATACACATAATTTAGACACACTTAAAAAGTATAATATTTTTGAAAAAATATATTAAAAAAAAACTAGATAAATACAAAAAAAGAATGAAAATATATATTCTTTTGTATTTAGGTTATATGCATCTAAAAATAAAAATAAAAATATTTAATATTTAAAACAAAAAAGCACTAAAAAAATAAAAATGAAAAAATAAAAAAAATCCAATTTTCAAAAAACTATTCCAAACCAAACTATTAACGTTGTGCTTGGTTGGAGAATTTGGAAAGGAAAAAAGAAAAAGTAGGTGAAATATGAATAAAATATACCTACATTTGACATAGTATTATACATCGTTTTTCTTTTCCTTTCTAAATCTCTTTCCAAATCCCTCAGCCAAGTACACCGTAAGGATTCATCCATAAAAATGTAACAAACTCTAATGCGATTCATGTGATTTACGTGAAATTCACGTCAATATTAGCTTCTTCTAATGCGTTTCAAAAAATTATTTCATATGCCGATCACACCTATCCACTCAACTTTTTTTAAAATTATTTTTTAATTTATTGTTTTATCACTACAAGAATTTAAGGTTTTCGAAATAAAAATTTGATGACAAAACAACTTTTTAGAGATAAAATATTTTTGTCCTTAAAAGTGTTATTATTCTATTTTTAGCGACAAAATTAGACATTTAGTGATTAATTACTAACCTTTTGAGATCAAAAGTTTTGTCTCAAAAAATAAACATTATTGAAAAGTTTAGTTTCATAGAAATTAATATGTAATATGAATAAATTTTTTTATCTTCACACATTTTATAAAAAATAATTTGGAAAAATTCGAAAAATTTAAGTATGTTTATGAAATTTTTGGAATGCTTGTATAGGAATTAATATTTATTAAATTACATATTCTAAATATAGTGATGACGTTCTTAATTTAGAGTCGTAAAACTTAACAAAAACTGAATAATTTTTGGTGTTTTCAATTTTGATTCATTTTTAAAGTTTCACGATTCAGTTCGATCCATAAATTTAGAGAATAATATATAACAACTATTTTGATTGTTAATTTACCTTAAAATCAAACTAAATTTATCTAACCACCCATATTGTTTCCCTTCTTATGGATGAAACAATGATCATGACCACAACTTTACAATCTGGGAATTAAGAATTTTAGTTAAAAAATCAAAAAATCAATACTAAGATCAATTTATTCTTTCTACTTTTTTACATAATTTTTGTAAAAAATTTAAAAAATATTTAAAAAGTCAATTCCCAATGGATCCAAAATGGATTTTGCATTTGTGATCCTGTGAGATATTTTAAGCGACTTTTTTTGCAACAATCCAAATTGACTTGACTTGGGCCGCGTTAAATGACCGCAAGGGGAATAAAAATAAAGAAAGTTTTCATGAATATACATTTAAAAATAAAGAAAATTAGTAGAAATTCTCTTTTAAGGAAATTGTTTAGTCATAAATTTTATAAAAATATAAAGACTAATGACGTAATTTATTAGATTATGTCAATTGATAAAAATAACTTAAAGGTAATCTAATCGATTATATATTGATATCTAATTGTGTGGGTGATTTTCCGATCACACTGCCCTTCTTAGTAATTCAGCTGTAGAACACAAGCAAAATATATGGCACCTTGTTGTCTTGTACAAAAAGAAAAGGCTCCAGCGGTGGTTCTTCACCCGGGGGCACTCCGACGATCAAGTCAGTATATTTCTCAATTATATTCAGGTATTCAACTCACAAGCTTGAGTATCAAAAACATACCTTAGACCCATGTGGGTGCCTCTCTTTTATAGCCAATACAATCCTAGTCCCAATAGGTGGTCCTAATGGACTTAGGATTACTGCTAATCTGGGACTCCCAGTGGGATTAGGATAAACTCTCTAAGAGTTTCATCTTTACCCAAACTGAAGTCTTCTCTCAATCTAGGACTCTTGTCCATATCCAGGTTGAGTTCCCTCTTCATTCTAGGACTCTTGTCCCTTATCCACTTATCTTGGATTCCGATATCTTCGGAGATAACCTCGGCCCTGCCGAGATCACCTCGGCGTCACGACTAGGACACGTGGCACCTCGGCTGACACGTCGGCGTCACCTTGCCACGTGTTGGTACTCAGAAAATATATCCTCACAACTGCCCCCTAGGTTCTATTACCTCGGCATTCTGAGGTGATGGAACCTACACTGTTCGTTTATCTGTGCCCCTCTGTCCGAGATCAAACTAGCCGACCTCAAAGTTCCCTGGACTTTACTGTCCACTGGTATCAAGAATCAAGTTTCATGCTTTCCAAGCTACTTGAAATCGCACCTCCTAGCCGAGGTTCTGGTTCCATTAATTCGTAAACTCCAAGAGCTTTGCAACTGCTCCACTGAGTTCTCGATTTCCAGTCATCTATTTGACTCCGGCGATTTTCATATCAGCGTTCATTTCACTTGGTAGGTTCACAAACTCTTTACTTGCCATTAAGCTCAATCTTTCATAACTCTTCTGAATCTGTTTACTTGCCATCTGTTGCCTTCTATTTTCGTCTGTCTTCAAGTTTTGAATTGTTTGAATGCCTGGCACTATTTTTGTCATATCCGCTTTCTGTTGCTAGCATCATGTCTGGGTTATTACTTTCTTGTTCTTCATATACTTACTTAGTGCCTGTGCACTTGGCTTTATTCTTGAACTCTGTCGTCTTCTTGACTATTTTTCTCTTTTTTCATTCAATTCTCTGGTTTTTTCTCTTTCAGCTCTTTTGCTTAAATCCGTCAAGCTTTCAAGCTTCTGCAACTGTCTTCGTTCCTCTCCTCCGGTGAAGCTTACATCATTCTGTCATTGTCGTCAGACTTCGGCAATTCTCATTCCGGCTTCCCTCTTTTTGGTAAGCCACTGTTCCTCCTGGTTTTATTTCTTGTTGCTTTCCAAGAAGCTTTGCTTCATTGTTAATCACCATTGTTTCCAAATCATCTTCTTGAATACACACTGTTCACACATCTGTTGATTTCTGCCACTGTTCTTGGCTTGACACACCTGTGCAATCTTTCTGTCTTGATTTCCTGATAGCTTTATCACCATTCTTGATTACGAATTACATTCTTGTTTCTGTTTTCGGTGTCTTTTTCCATATTCTTGCTTTCAATCCTTGCCTTCAAACTCCGAGGTGCCAATCGCCGAGAAGAGCCTTGATCAAACTCTTCGGAAGATTGGTGTTGAGCTCGAGGCCGAGAAGGCTGCTGAGAAGTCTTCCCAACTGTCTTCTATATCCTGCCATTGATGCCGAGTAGTTTTGTTTCCTTCTTTTGCTCCTTGTACCTTGTACCTTGTACTTTGTCCGTCTTTGTATGCTTTTAATCCGGCTAACGTGCCATTTTTGTAGTCTGAATAATTTATTTTTCAATATTCAGGCCGAAGTGCCTTCTTTCTTCTTTAAATGCTTTTCTCTGATTTCTTCTTTGAATGTATGTCTTCTTTTTTCTGCTCTTGTATAATTCTATACTTAGAATAATTTGCATGCCTTTCATACTTTGCCTTCTTTGTGCAATCTTCTCGGGGTTACATACCTCGGGTATAATAACTACAAGTTTTACTTCGGCAAGATACTGACCTGCAAACTTTTCATAAATTTCAACAAGTATAAAACATATACTTTTCAATGTAAACTTTGCAAACTTTTCTCAAGTTGCAATAAATGTGTAAATAGTAATTTTACTCTAACCTACTTGTAAATTGCTACAAATTTCAACAAGGACTAACATATACAGTAAACTTTTCTCAAGTTATAACAAGTGTTAAACAGTGATCTACTTGTAAATTGCTACAAATTTCAACAAGGGTTTAAACAATATACTTAGCTTTTACCTCAACCTGTAAATTGCTGCAAATTTCAACAGATGATCATATGTCGGCTTAACTTCAACTTGTAAATTGCTACAAATTTCAACAAGTGTTAAGCATCTTTTTTGGTTTAGCCAACCAGTAGATTGCCATAAGTCTGTAAGTAATAACATCGGCTTTACTTCGACTTGTAAATTGCTACAAATTTCAACAAGCGAAGAGAAACAGTAATCTCGGCTTAACTCCCAACTTGTAAATTGCTACAAATTTCAACAAGTTGTAAACTTTGTATCGGTTTAACTTCGGTTAAACATCATCTCGGCTTAACTTCGGTTAAGCATCATCTCGGTTTAACTTCGGTTAAACATCATCTCGGCTTAACGTCGGTTAAGAATTATCTCGGCTTAACTTCGGTTAAGCATCATCTCGGTTTAACCAACTTGTAAATTGCTACAAATTTCAACAAGTGGTAAACATATTCTTCTTCTCCCTGCCCCCTGTATGGCTTCCACATACTCCTTTGCGAACCTTATAAAAGGTCTTCAGCCTGGCTAATTGCAGTCCAACCTTGTGTGTTTTCTTTTTTATCTTCTGGGATTTGAGATCTGCTCACTGAGCTTTTCTCTTCTCGGACTTAAGTGCCGAGATCTTGTCTGCTAGAATCTTGGATTTGCTCACTCAGGCTGAGCTCTTCTCTCCTCGGACCTACTTATCTAGGCCGAGATCGTGGATCTGGGATCTGAAATCCGGGATCTGCTCACTTAGGCTGAGTTCTCGTCTTCTCGGGCCTACTTGTCTAGGCTGAGATCATGTCTTCTCGGATCCGGGATCCAGGATCTGGAATCCGGGATCTGCTCATTTAGGATGAGTTCTTCTATACTCGAATGTTATCTCCTTGGGAGCGTTCATGCCCCTGTCTTTGCATCCCTTCTGGAAGGGTCTTCGTTCCTCCACAGGTATCTATCCTTCCATACCAGGAGGTCATCTTCGTTGTAGTATCCGCTTCGATCTGTTGTCTTTGGTGCGTCACCTTCCTGGCCGGCGTCTTTCACTCCGTGACTCTGGTCACAAGTTTCTGTGTTGCGGTTGTCCCCTTCAACATCGAGGTTGATAGGTCTCCCACTCCCAGCAGGAGCGTTATCTCCAATCTGATCCTTCTGTCCTTCACTGGCCATCTATTCTTTTTTCTTTCCCACAGACGGCGCCAAATTGTGTGGGTGATTTTCCGATCACACTGCCCTTCTTAGTAATTCAGCTGTAGAACACAAGCAGAATAGATGGCACCTTGCTGTCCTGCACAAAAAGAAAAGGCTCTGGCGGTGGTTCTTCCACCCGGGGGCACTCCGACGATCAAGTCAGTATATTTCTCAATTATATTCAGGTATTCAACTCACAAGCTTGAGTATCAAAAACATACCTTAGACCCATGGGGGTGCCTCTCTTTTATAGCCAATACAATCCTAGTCCCAATAGGAGCCTGGTCCTAATGGACTTAGGATTACTGCTAATTTGGGACTCCCAGTGGGATTAGGATAAACTCTCTAAGAGTTTCATCTTTACCCAAACTGAAGTCTTCTTTCAATCTAGGACTCTTGTCCATATCCAGGTGAGTTCCCTCTTCATTCTAGGACTCTTGTCCCTTATCCACTTATCTCGGATTCCGATATCTTCGGAGATAACCTCGGCCCTGCCGAGATCACCTCGGCGTCACGACCAGGACACGTGGCACCTCGGCTGACACGTCGGCGTCACCTTGCCACGTGTTGGTACTCAGAAAATATATCCTCACACTAATTATATTTTAATTTCAAAATTTTATTAAAAAAAAAGTAAAAGAAAAAAAATTGTCAAATTTATTTATATATTTTTTATGTTCATGAAATACTTCTTTCAAAACTGCTTATATGAGAAATTTTATTTAATTAGTAATGGAGAAAAATTACTTCAATTTTTTTGGCACATACCTTGATTGGCACCTCTAGACAATTTTTAATTTCACCCTTTAATTCAGAGATATGATTTCTAATTCCTAATTTTTCTACATAAACAATGTTATATAGATAATGTACCAAAATTATTTTGAATAAATTCAAAACAAAATTTAGTGAAGCCTAATTTCAAATTTATTTATAAGAAAAAAAGATGTAAACAAGGACCATAACAAAGATAATTATGACTGAAACATGTGTCAAGGTCCCACTACAATAGCTCAGTAAAATGTCAAGAAGACAATTATGGCAGGAGGGAGTACACGAAGCGTGATCCAAACGCATTAGGAAGAAGATAGCCATTTCTTCTAACGTGTATTTCAAGAAGACAATTATGGCAGGGAGTATAGGAGAAGGGGCTACTGTTGTGCCTTAAGGCACAATAGTTATTGTTGTGCCTCTTGTGGGAGATTATCCTGAGTATTTTTTGATAATCTAAATCATTCATATTGTAGGGTTCGTCGAGTAAATCATCCATATAAAAAATCAAGTTAATTGGATATCTGTAATCCTATAAACAAAGCACGTTTGTTTCTATAAAAATTAATGGTTAACATAACTTTCATAAATTTTTATAAAAACAACCATACCCATCTTGGGTTAAACTCTTTTGCAAATTCAGGCTTTCTTGGTACTATCTCTTTCACTATTACTATATGTCCCAACTTTGAGGCTGTGTAATGGAGTTTCATCTGATGCTCCGCGGTGGTGGAGTTTTCATCTGATGCTACCGCGGTGGTGGAGTCTTCAAGAACACGTGGGTTTTTTTCGAGTAGATTAAGGAAGTGTTCTTTATCTTCTGTTGCAGTTGCTTCAAATAACAGACTCAAGGCATTAGGAAAAAACCATACAAGTATTGTTTAGCTCTTGAATGTCTTACATGTGGCAGAAAATCCTTTTTGTTTTTGCTTAGTGAAAAGTATCTCAGGTCTTTAAATCAAGGGAAAGGAGGGTACAATATAATGATCATGAAGTCATCACTGCTGTTAAGGATATGAACAGTTTAAGTTTTTAGACGGATTAGTGGTCATTAATTTAATATGGTATCTTAAAAAAAATTCACAATTAATCTAATAATTATAATATTTACATGTGTTTGTGTTGGTTTTTTTGACTTTCGAAGGTTAATTATGTAATTTAGAGCGTGCTAGCAAGGATCAATAAGTCTTTACAGAATTCTAATTGCCAACTAATTATTAGACGATTGTGTTGAAATTCTTTCAGTTTCAATGAAGATGACTTTTACTGGTGACTTGTTTGGGAGAAACTTTATAAATGATCACAAGTATACAATAGTTTAGAAACTGAATTCATTAAGTAAACAAAAACTTACAATGAAATGACCCAGCCTTGAAAAGGTTTACAACAGCGACTACTTAAAACTACTCCTAGGAAATGAAGTGCAGTACAGGAATTGAAGAACTGAAAATATAACGTCTGGAAAGAAAAATATGAAGTAAATAACTGGTTTCTGGATCTGAGTCTAGGGTTTTTCTTTTGGTGGCCTTCTCTTCTATTTATACTTTCTGAAGATAACCATCAAAGTGGGATTCGAACCGTCGAAATGTCCTTCCACAATCACTGATCATGGTCTTGCACAGTTAGCTCGCACTACACCATCTTTGCAGTTAGGCCTCCTTCTTGAATTTTGAATTTGAATTGTGGGTAACCGTTAGGCCACATCATCTTGTGCCTTCTAACTTTCCAATGTTAGGTGGATCCATTATTATCAATATGAACTGCCACGTGTCTGCTGCTGATTGGAGACTTGCATTAACTTTCCAAATTACCCTCTGCAAGCCACATGTTAAGTTGTGATTGGCTCATACAAAATATATAGCCAACATTATCCCCCGCACTAATATACCCAATACTTGGTGATATTAGTGGATTAGTGCATTTTGTCCACGTCTTAGGACGTGCATGGATTTTGTTTATCTTAGAAGTGTAACCGTCTTCTTAGAATGGAGCATTGAACTTCATTAAATTCTCCCTTACACTTGAACATTTCCTCCATTATCTGTGTATACGAAGGGACTGATACATTTTCAATGGCCAATCAAGCCCTTTCTTATATTGATCGAGCATACGAGGAGGTGTTAGACAATGATGATCGATCTCAAAAGAACCTTCACGTATTTATTGGCCACATCTATTCGCCTCCATTCGTACAAGTTATGGAAGCTTTTACAAAATATAAACCTCTGGACCAAGAATTTGCAAAAATGGATCTTAGAAACTCTTTCTCTGCTCAAAAACTTTCTACATGGGACGAAGCAACTTCCTCTTCTTCTGGAAACACTGGCTAGGATACTTGGTCAACATTGATTCAACCTCAAATAAGAGAGCAGATTCATCATAGAATTGTTGAATTCGATGATCCTCTTTTAGTTTCTCTTTCTTCCCACAGCTCAGTGGTGTACCCCTACAAACCCTTTGATCGCCGTCATTGTCTAGAGGACTACTTGCTTTCAGCGTGGTATACTTCCTCCTTGCCAACAAGGCTAGTGCAGAAGACTCCCAACCCAATCGAAGCATTGGGATTTAGTCCCTCATTTTTTCCTTAGAAGGCAAAATTTTGTTCTTCTGACTGGCCAGAGTATGTGAATGACCCCCAATTTTCCTTTTCTTTTGGAACGGACCCTTTTGCACCTCCTCTCCCTCATAATCCTAACTGGATAAGGGAATTTAAACTCACTCTCTTCGAAGGGCAGCATTTCCCTTCCTACCAACCTTCAGTTCCTCCAATTGCATTTCAGCAGTCTAAAGCTCAACTCCTGCTTGCTGTATTTTCCCATCTAGCTTTCAAAGTCGTTGGGGATGATGTTCCTTATAAGAACCTTTTATGGGCTTGTGACATTGTGTCTCGAGGCCATGTTCTTAACCTCATAGCCTAAACAGAGCTTTATACCTTCTTAGATCAACTCACTCTCCTGCTCAATTGGCATAAAATCTCCTTGGCCACTAGTGACTCATTGGATGAAATTGCTGCCATTCGAATTCATACTCAGTACGAAGCAGAGAACCTTCTTGAAGAATATGATGCTTTCAAGAATATGGATTCAACATACTGGGATGATGTAGATATGGATGAGATGGAGTAGAGTTTGACGTGAAGGCTGAGCAGTTTTTCCACCAAATAAGAGCACATCAGCTGCAAAAAGCTAATTTAGATGGAACTGAAGATAGGATACAGAAAGAACATAAGTTCATAGAGGACTGCTGGGCTAAATTTAATGCACTTGTTACTTTTTCTATTCCTTATTATTATGAAATTGAATTTGTAGCCAAATAGGCCATTCCAATGTAAATATTTTATCAATACAAACTGGGTCTTCCATATTTCAATTTGCTTGATCTAATTTTCATATTCCAATTGTATAATTAATATGACCTTATTCCTTATTTTGTTCACATCACCTGTGTAAATAACAATTTCGAATTAACCAATCTTTGTTTCGAAGCCTGGTTTAAGTGTTTTCGAAGCATGGAATTTCTTTTGCCAAAGTGACAACATTTGTCTTCGAAGGGATTTACCTTAGTAGAAAGTTCAAGAAAGTACTTTCATGTATGGGTAAGTCATCTGGATTTGAAATTTTCACATCACTTGACTAAGTATTGGCTTTGCAGTGCTTACTCATTTTAAAGTCCAAACAATCAGGCAAGAACCATATTCTAATCACAGAATACTATAAAAACTCCTTCGAAAGAAATTGTCTTTAATGGAACGCCTAAGAGCCTACCTTCAAGACTTTCAAAGTAAACAAACCCTAGCTATGCTTGAATTTAAGGTATTAGACTGGCTTCGAAGCCAAACTGAGTATTTGAAAACTAGTTTCGAAGCCAACTTCTTGTTTTTGAAGTCAAGTTAAGCATTTTTGAAATGTGTTTCCCTCCTTCATGATGTATCCACATCTTGTTTTAAAAGTAACTCTCTTTTTTGTGTTTTCAGGAGTTAAAAAAAAAAAAAACACATCCATGGGTCAAATTTGGGTTTATTTGACCCATTATATTAAATGGGTAATTTTCGACAGATAGGTTTAAAACCCCATCTTCTCACGTTTTATCTTCACACTTTGTCCAAAATTTCCCTTTCACTCATATTGCTCTTGACCGTAACTTCTTACCCTTCTCATACTACTCTCCTCATTTCCTTTTTAACCGTTCATTGATGGCTTCTTCTTCTTCAAAAGTACAAGTCGTCGAACGTGTAAGCCCGTTTGTGGCTTTGAGGAGGTGTATCAACGAAAAGTGTGACAAATACAAAGCTGGTGAATGAAGCGCTATTAATGGATGTATCTTCATCCCGCGCCACCATGCTTCAGGGGAGTTCTTCCTTGGACCTATCTTTAGGGAAGCCACTTTTTAACTTTCTGCTCTATATCCTCGTTTAGAGCTGGAGAATGAATCGGCCTCATCACTATTGGCCCACATTGAGGCCAGAATGGAAAGAATGGTATGACAGAGTTGTTCCTACCAGAACTTGGGACCTCTAAGAACTTTGTCTCTTAGATCCCTTTCGACTGTCTAGGTTCACTATTCCTGAAGACCCTTTTTTTAATACATGTCGCTCTTTGTTTTTGGAATTCTACTTTTAACTTCTTCCAATTTCAGTGTGGTATGATAGCTCCCACTATTCATGACATCTGCCATCTTCTAGGGTTATCACCCATTGGCACCCCTTTTGGTCCGTACTACCCTGACCTTAAGGTTCATTTTTCTATTCTCCCTCTGAAATCTTCCTTTAGTGATTTTGTGAAGTCTGAGAATAAAAAGGAAGGTCATGTGACCGATCGAGAATTTTTTTCTTTCCTTCTGTATTGGCTTTGCAAATTCTTTTTTTACACCTCTTCTCAAAGGATCATACCTGAATTTGTCCCTCTTGCCAAGGCTCTTTCTTCGAAGAAGAGGACAACCTTGGCTCCATATGTTTTGGGTCATGTCTACAGAGCCTGCTCCTAATTCTACAAAAGCCTATGAATGCTAATCAAGGAGGCCCATTTTGGGTACTCCAACTCTAGCTTTTTGCATACTTCATAGGTTTACACTCTAAGTGTCTAAAATTCTTGGTGGAAAACCCCACCACTTATGGAATAAAGTATGCCAGAGTTTCTCTCTATCCTTACAGTTTTGCCTTCTACTTTTCCTTTTTCTACCAACTGCCAACTTCCCTCTTTTCACTTTCTTTTGTCCCTTCGCTTTTAACACAGGGCCAGCATGGCTAAGAACCTTTCTGGCTGACAGGACCTACTCCAGCCCCCAACACAAATATATATCGGCCTCTATTTTAACTCCAAGGGAGCTTTTTGTTGGCACTTTGAACCCTCGAGCCTACAAATGCATATCTGAAGCTTACTACCCTGCTCAATTTATTAGGCAATTTAGGTTACTCAGGGATTCCTATCCCTCTTTGTAGCCAAACTAACCCAAATCTTGCAACCAGAGAGCTGAAAGTGCCAAAAACCAGGCTGGATGAAACAAACTCTAAGCTGATTCAAGACTTAATCGAGTTTGAATTATCTCCCTTCATCCCCCAAGGCACTATATTGAAGAGATACCAGAATTGGAAGATAACCAATATGGAGGTGCACTTTGCCATTTCCCTCCCAGGATCTGTTGGTAGGGCTAGATGTGCCTTCTCAAGCCAAGCCCAAGGAGACTAGGATCACCATCACTTCTTCCACTGTTCCTGCTATCTTAGCTCCTACTCCTTCTGCCTTATCTCCTCTTCCTAGAGTTACCAGGGCCACTTCGAAGAAGGGTATGCACTTTTTCTCTTTTACCCCTTTCCTTCCTTTTATGATGCCTTCTTGTTTATTTATAGCTTCAATATTCGGTGTAGGAACTCCATAGGAGGCTTCTCCTTAAAGGGCTTAGGCTTTGAGCATTCTCAAGGGCAAGTAACAACAACAAAGGAAAAGAAAATTTTTTCTTGACCTTAAAGAGGAGGTACCTGAGGCTCATCCGGAGGAGGAGGAAGAAGCAAAAGAGGAAATACCACTAAAAAGGCAGAAAAAGAAGACATTCTCTCCTTTTGAGCTCACTAGGGCCTCCACTCATGAGGCAGCTACCAAAGTAGTGGAGAAGGAACGGTCCCAGGAGCTTATTGTTTTCCAGAGGTCAGAAAAAAGAAGGCAGCAACAAATACAAAAAGAAGAAGCTGCTGCTGCTGCTGCTATAGCAACACAACAGGAAGTTGAGAGGAAGAGTAAAACTGCTAAGCATTATACCCTTCGTAGCTCTCCAATCATCACCACTACAACCATCGAAATTGGTAACTATTCCTCAGTCTCTTTTGACCATTTCCTTTTGTATAACTTAGCATAGATCTAACATTTTCTTTCTGTTTTCTAAAATACAGCAGCAGCCAGCCGACACCTTCCTACCTCAACTCTGCCTTCTTCAATTTCACTTGGCCTTTGCAAAATCTGCACAAGCAATGAAGGGCTGTGGATCTGCATTGATCTCCTCTGTTTCCCCATTGTATAGTGCTATCATCATCTTCTGATGTAGAGAGGAAGGCACACATTTGTTTGTGTGGATCCAATCCCTGTTAAGTAGAGCATTGTACTTGGCATTGCTGTCTATAACAAAGAACGCTGTCATGCAATCTCTGGTTTCCACGCTCAGGTTGATAGACAGAATGCCTTGAGCCATTTGCTTATCCCCAGCAAAACCAGCAATGGTTGTGCTTGTTAGGATCAACCTAGGGTTTATTTTCCCCAACTTCTTCAAAGAGTACCTTGGAAGCAGGTTCACTGTTGTCCCATTGTCCACTAGTACTCTGTTCATTTGTATCCAATCGAAGTAAGCCTTGATGTATAGGGGCTTAACATGTTGGGTCATGGATATTGTAGGGTATTCGAAGGGGTATGAGAGGTTAATGCTCACCTCCTCACTTTCTTCATCAGTTTCCATGGGCTTGGCCACCTTAGATTCATCCTGAACCATGTTGGTCTGTGAATCTTCACTAGAAATTGGAATGGGGCCATCTTCCTGACCTTCTTGGTTTTCCTCCTCATCTTGGAACTCCTAAGGTAGCACATAAACCATATTAACTGGCACTGGAGAGAATGAGCCAAACTGCACCACTGGCTGTGATTGTTCTCCCTCCACATTGGTTTGCTTTGATGCTTAGGAGACATCCTCCATACTACAGTCTGGTACCTCAGTACTGGTGAGTTCCTTCGAAGTAATTTGTTTATGATATGCTCTTGTTGGCTTTTTAACCAAAAAGATTTGTTCAGCCATGAAAGCTTTGAACATTTTATCTTCAGCCAATTCTTTCTCTTAGCCTAGTTCGGCCTCTCCATCTGTCTCATCATCACTCGTCATCAAGGCCTTTTCAAGACCTGCTAGGCTGGACCTTTCTTTGGCTTTTAGTTCAGCATGAACTTTGGCCAATTGTTCTCTACTCTCTTTGATCTTAGGATCAGGCTTTGAACCTTCTCCCTCTTCTATCTGGCCTTTTGACTGTGCCAAGGAAGTACTTTCTCCACTTTCTTTCAGGTCCCTCTGATACTAAGTGTATCTTTGTTGGATCTTCCTTCTTTGGGACCTGAAAATTACAGGAACCATATTTGGTTCCCTTGTTTTTGAGTTTTTGAGTTTTTGAGCAGAACCCAATTATTTGGAGCCACCAAAGGAGGCTTGATCATCATTCCCTTGTCTCCGAAAGTCCTTCTTTGGACAGGTATTACTTTAGGTTTGTTCTACATGACAAACCAATTTGGAACCCCAGGGATCCATGAACCCACTGCTTTAGTTGCTCTGGCCTTTAAAACTGGCTTCGAATCAGTTCTTGGAGGCCAATCACTAGGCCTGGTTCCCTGTCTTGAGCCAAATTTAGGCTTTCCTTCAGGCTGATTGCCCACCCTGTAATAGTTAGGTGGCCTAGTTTCATGCAGAGTTCTCTTCCCATTTGATTGCAACCTAGTGTCTGGTGGGCCAGCCAAGGATGAATGCTATCTAGTACCAGTTGGATATGACCTTCTGTTATAGGTGCTGGCTGGTTTTCGGTCTTTCTGCACATCCCTATAATATTGTTTCCCATCAATTGGGAGCCTCTTCAAGCACGTATAACTCATCATGTACGTGGGACACATCACCTGCACTACAGTTGCTTCGAAGGAGTCATCATCTAATATTTCCTCGCTGGAACCAGCCCTTTGGCTTGCAGAGCTCTACCCATTGGCTGGTAAACTTCTTGTGTCCTTCTTGAAGGCAACCTAGCTAGCAACATGTATCTACACATTGACTTCCTTGAATTCCTTCAAAGAGAGATTCTAGAAATCTGGGATACCAACATTGGCTATTGCCTCTCGAATTTCTGGAAATGGGTTGGTGTCAATTCCCATGGCTTTCTCAGTCTTGGTTGAAAACTTTAGCCTTCTTTTCTGAATCTGTTCTTGGATTCTGTCTCAAAAAATAATGCAGTTTTTAGTTGAGTAGGACCAAGAATTATGCCATGTACAGTATAATTTCCCTTTAAGTTCTTCAGGAGTGGAAATCTTAACTCCCTTTGATAACTTCAAGAAATTTGTTGCAAGCAAATGATCAAAAAAGTCATCTGCTTTTGTTATGTCAAAAGAATATTTCCTCTGAAGGTCTTTTTTTTAAACTGCTGGTCTATTGCAGTGTCTTTCTGAATTAATGCTTCACAAGTCATAGATTCTTTTCCTGTGATCTCTGCTGCATTAATTTCATAATTTGGGTCCCTATAATAGGTCTTATATGATGCATTGCTTCAATGTTACTCTTCTTCAAGTAGAGTTTCATGTATAGACACTTTATAGGTTAATTCTACTAAGTTTCGAAACTCAGTCGAATCAAACTTCTTTCGAACCCTAAACTCTAACCCATTTTGAGTCAATCTTATAAATTCAGGCTTAGGTAGCATGACCCTACATTTGTTTCGTGCTCTTTAAATCTGGCAATAAATTGAGCAGCCTTCTCATCAGGTCTTTGGCTCAATATTGCCAAGTCTGCCATAGAAACCTTAGGTTCTGTTTGGAAAAATTGGGCATGCCAAATTTGGATAGAGCTAGATGTAAGGTTTATATACCATATGAAGTCTATCCCAGTTAGAGAGTTTGGAAAAAGTCTCAGTTTCATGTAATCATTATTAGTGAACTCACCACACTGGCCTGTAAACCTAGCAATGTGTTTTACTGTTGATTGGTTTCCATTCCCATAAAAAGGGACAAAATCTGGTATTCTAAACCCCCTTGGATATTCATGTATCCTATCCAACCATTCTTGGTAAGGTTTTCTGTACACCGAAGTCTGGACCCCACGAGCCATAGGTCCACACATCTCTCTCACAATATTAGCAATTTGGTCTCTAGAAACCATATTTTGTGCCGGTTGGACCACTTCCAGAGGAATAAACACAGGGTTTGGAGGAACTCTATGTGCCTGAGGGCTCCTTGGTCCATATGTAGGTACATTCAGGATTGGCTATCCTTGTTGTACTGGTTATTGTTATAGGTATGGCTAACCTCTTAGAACCTGTCCTGGGAAAGGCCCTAGGAAAGGCCCTGTAAAAGGTGTTACAGGAGGATAAACAAATGTTGTTTCTCTTCCAACCGCAGGAAACCCCTCCAACCCCCGGGTGCAAATTCAAACACAGGATTAGTGAAACCCTGTGTGCCAGGTATGGCTTCAAACATAGGATTTGAAAACATCCTCATGCCATTCCCTTATGCTGGCCCAGATCCGCCAATTTGTATGGTTTCGCTGGTGGACAATGGTACATTCTGGTTTTGCCAATGGTCTCGAATGAGCATCATACCATGACTGAGGCACATGTGATGACCTTTCATGATTTTGATTACTAGACTGACCATTAGATTGCCTATTATTTTGCATAGGATATTTATCTCAAGCCAATCTATGCTGAAAGGAATTCATGTTTTCTTCAGCCTGTTTTATGACAGTTAGTTGATGAAAATTCATTCGATCCAAAAAGGATGTTATCCATCTTTCCATTGTATAGTTGATGCCCTATAACATCTACTAAACCTCCCTATGGATTCATTGGTTGGGTAGAAGGGACAGTTGAAGGTCCTGTTTCATGGCCCTGTCCAGTATGTTGGACATGTGTTATATATTCTGAAGTACTGGTCAGTTCGACCATTTGTGGAGGATCTGATGCGATAGGTGTATCCATAGGATGTGATATTCCATTATTCTCTAGGTTAGGTACTTCTACCTCTCCTTCCACACCCTTTTCCAAGCGTTCATTTTCTCCTCTTGCTTTATATCTAGCCATTTTTTAATAGTCCCACTGGGTATGCCAAAAAATATATGTTGGCTTTATTGGCTTTTGAATGTTAATTATGTAATTTAGAGTGTGCCAACAAGGATCAATAAGTCCTTACAGAATTCTAATTATCAATCAATTATCAGACGATTGTGTTGAAATTATTTCAGTCTCAATGAAGAGGACTTTTACTAGTGGCTTGTTCAAGATAAACTTTATAAATTATCATAAGTGCATAATAGTTCAGAAACTGAATTTCAATAAGTAAACAAGAACTTACAATGAAATGACCTAACCTTGAAAAGGTTTACAGCAGCGACTACTTAAAACTGCTCCTAGGAAATGAAGTGCAGTACAGGAATTGAAGAACTGGAAATATAACGACTGGAAAGAAAAATATGAAGTAAATGATTGGTTTCTGGATTTGAGTCTAGGGTCCTCCTTCTGGTGGCCTTCTCTTCTATTTATACTTTCTGAAGATAACCGTCGAAGTGGGATTCTAACCATCGAAATGTCCTTTCGTGATCACTGATCATGGTTTTGCACAGTTAGCTCCCATTACACCATCTTTGTAGTTAAGCCTCCCTCCTGAATTTTGAATTTGAACTGTGGGTAACCGTTAGACCACATCATCTTGCACCTTCCTACTATTCTAATGTTGCGTAAATCTATTATTACTAATATGAACTGCCACGTGTCTGCTGCTGATTGGAGATTTGCATTAACTTTCCAAATTACCCTTTGCAAGCTACGTATTAAGTTGTGATTGATTCATACAAAATATATACCCAACAGTTTGACCCGTTAATAAAGTAGAGAATGGTCACACATCTGTCACTATCTTTATCAAGTGGCATTGCAAATAGATATTTAGATTAGCGCGCTATCACGCTACCATGATTCACCTTCATTATTTAAGAATTAATGACTTCATGAACTGGACAAGATTGAGGTTGTTGTTTATCTAATGACTTTGATTATTCAACAACAGAAACATAAAAATGTCACTTGACAGAAATTGCTAGGAATGTTCGAAGTTGGAAAAGTATTGCACAGTCCAACCCCAGAAGTTTATTTATTTTTTGTTGATCGGAACCCCAGAAGTTGAATGGGTAGAATATATGCAAGTCTTGATCATGGTTGAATAGAATAGCTAACCAAAATTTAGTTGAATTTTCCTACACGATATTTGTTTAATGCTACTACACACTCATGAATAAATTTAGAAATATATCGATCAAATTTATTCTAAATGTGTCCAAAAAATACATCAATATGTTGTGATGATCATTTATTATTATTATTATTATATGTATTAATGTTGTATTGATTTAGTAAGTTTCAACACTTATGCTTATAATGAATACAATATTAAGACATAAAATATAAATAGGGTAAATTACAAATATACCTCTTCAGGTTTGCTTACCACCTGTGGTTCTGAAAATTACATTCTGTCCCTTAAGGTTTTTATTTTATAACAAATGACCCATTTTATTAAAAAATTATCAAGTCAATTAATAGTTTTTAATTATATTAGAAATTTATTTTAATCAATAATTCAAGTAACTTTATTATTGTATGGGAGAGCAGTTAAGAATTTTATTTTTTTAGTTAATTTTGTTAAATAAAAATTCTAATAATGAAGTATTTATAATTTTTTAAACCACTGAGGAAATTCATATTTTAAGTAAATTTCAGAGAATATATTTATAATTACCCAATCTAAATATGATCAAAATACTAGCATCATAATCTTATTGTAATATTATTCAAAATGTAAAGGGTTATGTCGAAATGATTCATGAAACACATGCTTAAGTTTATTGGGTGATAATTAATCGGGTTAGTTCGATTGTGCAGAACTCTTACATTTCACTAAGAAGTTAATGGTTTGAATCTCCTTATGTGTTGTAAGTCTTATTCTTTCGTGTATTAATCGGAATTTTTCCTCCCACTTTGAGAATTATTTTATAAAGTTATATTTAATTTTCATTATAATAATTATAATTATAATTTATTAAATTTTATTATAATATCTTATATGAATAAAATAAGAAAAAAAGTTTATTGAGTGATAGAAAGTCTAACCTTTGGACTTTTTGGAAACTTCATCCGACTTTTGCATACAATTATAAAGATTTTGCACTTCAAACTTCATTGGTCTACAATGTTGATTTTTTAATTAATTTAGTTCAATTAGTAATAATCATTTAGAAATTAAATAAAAATAGAAGATAAAATTATTTATTCACTCTTCACAAAATGATCAAGAGTTAGCATTTAATTTAAAATTGTGTTGCTAAATAATACCTACACAAGTTGATACCGAACTAATTTTTTTGAACTCCCTATTTCTTTGAACCCCCAATCTAAACCCTAAATTTTAATAAGATTTCTTTGAATACTCCACTTAATACCAATTTTACCCATATTCATAATATTATCACACCCAAGTGTACACCTACCTAATTTTGCACACCCTCTTTTCTTCTTCGCTCAGTAAACGATGAACGATTGAGAGATGATTGAGAACAACAAACAATTGAGAGATGAACCGACTGTCCCTCTCATCTCCTTCTCTCATAAACGATGGTCTCTTTCTCCTTGTCACCGTGAATGACGGTATCTTAGTCGGAAATCTCATTGGAAATTTCTTCGACGGTCTCTTTCTTCTTCGCTTAGATAACCTCCAACTCCCCATCACAAATTTTGTTTTTTGGTTTTTTTTTTTCAAGATAAAACCCTCGATACAAGGGGTTTTAAAGGAGAAAATCCTTTAGAAAAAATAGAAATATGGGAAAAATCCTACAAAATGGAACCGTTCGGCATTCTAGTGTTGAATAAAATGTTTATGTTCAACAATGTATTATTAAACTTAATATTTCTATTCAACACTATATTATTGAACAAAATCTTAACAGTCGGCAAATCAGTACCGAACCGAAAATGACCCAGAATCGTAAATGAAAGATAGATAAATTTGCCAATGCAACAACAACCTCATCAGAGTTATTGTCGTCGTCCTCCATTGCTCTATAAGTATCAACGAATGGTGAAAATAACCACAAATGTAGGAATTCAGAGTCTGTAATAGGATTGTTTGATTTGGAATACTGAACACATTTGAAACCACAGAACAAACGTTAACTGATTAAGTGGTTTCAAATATTTTTATTGAAGATGAATACGTGGGTTTAGGATGATGATGAAGAAGAATACGGTTAGAGTTTATGTTGGTAAGGAATACGTATAGATGGTGTGGGTGTTGATTTCTAATCACACAACCAAAAGGAGAACTCAACTGGATAGCAACGGCAGAATAGATTAAGCCCAATAACCTGTAATAAGAAGATCAGAATCCGGCGGTGATTCGTCTACCCGGGGGCACTCCGACAATCAAGTCAGTAAAACGATATCTCTCAAAGATAGAAAATTATACTTAAAACTCACAAGAAAGAACTCACCTCAGACCTACGAGGGTGCCTTGCTTTTATAACTAACAGTGACCCAATCCCTTTAGAAGCCTCACTTCAATGGACACAGGCTCAATGCTCATTTGGGACCCTCAGCTAGATAGAGATAAACTCTTCTTGAGCCTTATCTTTATCCAAACTGAGATCCTCCCTTGTTCTAGGACTCTTGTCCTTTATTTCCTTATCTCGGATTCTGATATCTCCGTAGATAACTTCAGCCTAACTGAGATCATCTCGGCAGTGTGACCAGGCCATGTGGCACCTCGGCTGACGCTTCGGCATCACCTTAACCACGTGCTGTCATTCACAAAATATTTCCCCATAACTGCCCCCTAGGCTTTATTACCTCGACAACCTGAGGTGATGGAACCTACATCGTTTGTCCATGCTACATGTGGGCAAAAAATTCATTCTTCTCTCTGTAGACGTCCCCCGAACGCCCTGGGAGGGTGAGTCCCGTTCTGTTCATTTTGGGGTTCACTACAGTTCGGACTCAAATTGTCACGGTTCTTAATTTGAACCAAAGAGTCCAAATCCGGCAAATCGTTTTGAGAAAACAGATTTTTAGAAAAGAAGTGCCAAACATGGACTGCTTTGCCAGATACAGAGTCGCCACCTAAATATTTTTTAATGGGGAAATTTAGGAAACCCTGACTCGGTGCCAAAGGCCACGTGTCCGTCATCACCAAAGTTGCCTCGGCTCGGGAACTTGGGTACGATTGGGGAAGATCAGCTATGATGCACCCCCTCTCGCCCGATCCGAAGATCGGCAGGTGCAGCCTTGGATTTCTGGTCTTTCCCGGATGCAGGGTTGGGAGCGGAAGAAACTGCTCTGGCATGATGGGGCCTATCTCGGTTTTCTGGTTGGCTTGTACTGCCCGTGGCTGGAGTGGGGAAAACATCATCCACGATCTTGGTTATGACCGCGAGCATCTGTTGCTTACTTATCCCCCCGGCTTTCAAAGCCTCGACTGCCCACAGCAGTCGTTCAATGGGATCGGCGTCCACCTTCATCTTGTTCCTACCCCTGGCTTCAGCCTGGTCGAGGGCCTGGGTTGGTGCTAATATGTCATGGTTATAATTGGAGGCCATCTCCGGTTGACTAAGCTCGATCACAATCCGCCCCAATAGCGGGGGCTCCTGTGGTACAACACTTTCAGCGTATGGTGCGGCTGGTGGCGAAATTGATATCCCGTAAGCAAGATCTGCCACGGACCTCTGGAGGTCACCTATCATCCCCATCAATTCGAATGTGGTGGGCTCACGAGCCTGGTACAACTGGGGGATCCAAACCGGGTGCACCGCAGGCGACCTGGGCGGATGCGGTACATCGACATCGGTCCCACTTTACAGAGTGAGTCCTTGGTCCAACGCGGCTGTCATAACCACGATCTCTTCTGAATTCTGTGCCATGATAAGTCCACTGCTCTGAATGGTGACTAACGGATCAGATAGCTGCCTTGTCTCAGCAAAGGAAGAACACTGACTGTTCTGAATCAACTCTCTAAACCTTGTAAGGAAGAAAACAAATAGCATTTCAGCCCAAACGGATCAAACACAGGTGTGGTCGAACAACTGTACTCTACCACTGACCACTGTTTCCCCAAAATCACTGTCCTCAAAGACTGAATCTGATACCCGCAGATAACTGATTCTCAAAACACTGACTGATGCCCGCGGGCCTGATGCCCAAACTTGTAAACTGATACATGCATTTCCCTGTAGAGACGTACTCTAACAGCACATAACAGATAAGTGAGAGCCAAAACACCCCTATGTTGGGGTAGGGTTTCCCTGTCCTATTTTGCCAGGAGCTAGGGCTTCACTACGCACACAGCGATTTCAAACAACCTATCGGGTAAGCAACCTGTCCTAGCTTGGAATGGTCACTATGGATCCGAATATGCACTAGGTCGAATGGTCAAAAAAGGGTGCCCCGGCAAAACCGGGGTTTGTGTTCCCATACTGGCAGAGCCCACAACCGGTCAGCCTTATGGTCATGCCTTGACAAGACAAGCCTCCGGCAAACCGTTCAGGAATAGCAGATGGCAAACACGGTATCCTAGGCGCACCAATGCACATGCAATGCAAAGAAACACATAAGTGTGAACAAAACAAGATATCATGAGTTCGAGTCAAGTTCTCTAAGTCCCCAGCAGAGTCGCCAGAAACTGTAGACGTCCCCCGAACGCCCCGGGAGGGTGAGTCCCGTTCTGTTCATTTTGGGGTTCACTACAGTTCGGACTCAAATTGTCACGGTTCTTAATCTGAACCAAAGAGTCCAAATCCGACAAATCGTTTTGAGAAAACAGATTTTTAGAAAAGAAGTGCCAAACATGGACTGCTTTGCCAGATACAGAGTCGCCACCTAAATATTTTTTAATGGGAAATTTAGGAAACCCTGACTCGGTGCCAAAGGCCACGTGTCCGTCATCACCAAAGTTGCCTCGGCTCGGGAACTTGGGTACGATTGGGGAAGGTCACTATGAGCACCCCCTCTCGCCCGATCCGAAGATCGGCCTCTACTAACCATGATATCTCATTTTTGAAAACACATGCGTTCTTATTCCGGTTAATTAGGTAGAATTACTATGTGATGCGCACAGCACAACAAGTATAGACTAGATCGCCTAATTTGGAACAAAGCATTGCATATCCGTTTGTTTGGAAAATGTTTGAAATTTGCTACTCGCAAGTAGGATAAAACGCGGATTTCAATGAATTATCCCAATTCAAGTAATCCAACCTTCACCCACAGGCATTCAGGCAGTTATATCAACTAAGCATTTAGCCACATGGTAAGCATGCTGTCATGTTAACATTCATACTCATGCAAGATGCTAAAGCATAAATACTTACATCGTACTCCGTGCCAAAACAATGAAATCAGTTAGAAATCAATGCATGATCCTAACTATACAAGAATGCCTAATGCAACACATGCAAAATGCAACTATAACAGGCTCGGCTATTCTAAACATGGCATGTGAAATGCTACAGCTAACACATATTCAATTTGAAATTGAAATTCAAATGCAGTTAGTATGATGCGCCGAGCCTGGTGCATGCAAAACAGATGAATGAATGCAAACATGCGATCATACTGTATGCTAATTGAAATATGCCCTAATCTAACCATCATGAGCGGTTAAATAAAAGGGAGAAAGAAAGGGGATTGGAAGACATGCACACACGCATGCACCCTTATTACAACAATTGGCCCTCACTCAGAGGGTCCGAAAGAATAATACAGTCCAAATAAATACAGTCCGAATAAATAATACAAAATCCTAATTAATTAACAAATTAATCTAGGAAAGCAATAAATTGGCATGCAAGCCAGGGACCGCCTCAGCTCTGATCCAGATGATGAATGATGCATATTCAGGTTGCCTTGCGCGGAAATCCACTGCGATGCCCCAATTAGCCTCTGTTTGCAATTGTTCTTGGAATGCGTGCCAAGCTCCGGAAGCTGCTGATTCTTGATTTGCTGCAACAGAGAGCAACAAAGGGGCATGGCAAAGTATTTTCACACATGTATGCATGACTACTCTTCAGGGAGTGTAGTCCTCGATCCTCGTGCCACCAATCACGCATATCGATGCATGATGGCCGAGGAGTCGAATTGCATGACTCGATGTGAAATGAATGCACATGTAAAGCAAGTAAAGCCTAGAACTCTATCATGAATCATCAAGAGCTTCGGCGACCGAGAATTGAGACGCATCCCATCACTTGAAGTATGAAATACCCCTCGTTTCCCGTGCTCGGATTAACGTTTAACCCGAACAATGCAACACATAAGCATGGCAAACATGCAATATGGACTAAGTATGCAAACATGCAACTAAACCAAACATGCGACAAGCATATGAACATAATGTGAGGCGACAACCTTGGATAATCATGGCAAAATGCAATGTGAACATGCGAGCATGCGAGGCATGTAAAGCTAAGCAAGTATGCAATGACATACTACGTGTAACAAGCATGAGACAACATGGTAAAATGGGCTTACACCAACATGGACAGCTCTCAACTAGGTCCAAATTAGTAGCCATTAGATGAAAATGAGACACTCGAAATGCGTGCGCACATGCACGCAAACCGAGGACCGAACCTAAGGCACGAATGCCACTCTACCAAAGCATGGTAAGGCATGGAACATGGTATGCAAACATGCAAATTTCAGCACTCAAACATGATGCTAAACAGCCCCGAAACATGGCAACATGGCACCCGATGCATGAGATGAACCCCGAAATGCAAAACTAGGCACATAGAATGACTTACAGCTATACAAAGCATGCATTATTGGACTATGAAGTCTAAAGACGGAACCAAGACAGTCCCAAAACATGGACTTTTCCAGTTTAAAGCAAGGCCAAAAAGTGCTAACAAGATGGACTAAATTAGCATGCGAATTTGACTAGCAAACATGGTTTACATGGCAAATATATGATGCAAGTGAGAACTCATCAAACCAGAAAAATCAGTGAATAAACCATGTGAAAATAGGCCCAAATAACCATGGAAATGCAGCCAATGCATACCAAAATGAGGGGCTCCTTTAGAGGGCCATGCAAGGAGTTATTAGGCACATACAAGATAGACAAGTGGCATGACATATACAACTCTGAAAATCAAACATGGTAGTCCTAAAACTCACAAAATTGGCCCCAAAATCAATCAACAAAGCATGCAAGATGGGGGCCCTTTAGAAGACCAAAATGGCCATCAAGCAAGTCAAGGTGAGAGGGGGTCACCCCCTCTGATTTGGAGGCACAAAACAGGGTCTTAGCCACTGAAAATCCACTGGATTTCAGTGGCTGGAAGGCCAAACAAGGCATGCAACAATAGCTTAGGCATAAGGCTCAAAACAAGAGGCAACTAAGCATACAAGCTATCATATGACCTCAAACAAAAATGGAACCTTAATCAAACATGAAAATGATGCCAAAACAAGACTATTTTCAGTTTACAACATGCTTCAAAAATGAACACAAATAGGGCTAATCTATCATGCAAAAATGGCCCTAAAAGTGAGAATAGAGATAAGGGGCAGTAGCCGACCCCAAACAGCAAGGAGCCCTTCAACAAAGTTGAAGAGGGGCTCAAAATAAGGCATTTCACAGTTTACATCAAACCACGAAAATACACACAAGTAGGCCTAAACTAGCATGCAAGAGAAGGGCCTAAAAGAGGGGTAAAGAGGCAAGTGGTAGTAAATGACCTCAAACAGAGGAGAGCCCTTCAACAAAGTTGAAGAAGGGCTCAAAAAAAGCCACTTTACAGTTTACATCAAAGCTCAAAACAGTTCAAAAATAAGCCTAAAATACTATGCAAAAATAGGCCTAAAAGAAAGTTAAAGAGGCAAGTGATGGAAGGAGGCCTCAAACAGAAAAAGACCCTTAATCAAACATGAAAAGGGACTCAAAATATGATTATTTTCAGTTAGGGTCGAAGCCCAAAAATGCTTGCAAGCAAGGCTTAGAAATGAAACAAAGAAAGACTAGTTTAAGGGAAATAGATGCTTACCCTTGAAGAACAAGTCTTTAGCAACCTTTTGGTCCAAAAATCTGAGCTCCTAGCCTCTGAAGATCAGCCTCAAGGTGTTTGAATGAGTGATGGAAGCCTTGTGCTATGAGGTGTGGTGCAAAAATGCAAAGAAATCCAACTTCCAAGCTCTAAACACATACAATATAGAGAGAGATGGATTTTTGCCCTCCAAATTTTCAGAACCTGGTGCAAGGAAGAAGCCCCTTGCTTATATAGAGCAATGCAAGGCTAAAGCTTCTTGAACAAGCTTCCAAAGGCTTTGATCCCTCCATACACGTGTATGGAGGGCAGATATGAGGAATCCAGCTGGTACAAAATATCTGCCCGGAAACTAGCTGAGAAAGGGGGGTGCCGGCCATCAGCAATGGCCGGCAGTGCCACACTGATGGCCGGCAGTGCTCACCAGTGGCCGGCAGGGGCAAAGCCATGGCCGGCAGTGCCATGCCTATGGCCGGCAGTGCACTAGGAGGGCCACTCTGACAGGACCTAGTCAGGGTCCAAAAATGAGGCAGAAAGGATACAGGGTCCGGAAACTCGAACCGATGACGTTCCGCCGCGACAGTCGAAAGCTGGGCGAGCAATCGAACCAGTTGTTGGGTGTACCTACAAGCACAACCAAGTCTTGAGGACGGTCAAAAATGGGGTGTCTACAGTTGCCCCTCTTTGACAGAACTCAGAAGTCACAAAGTGACGGGAGTGAATGTCAAAGCCCAGAGACGACCCATTTTTGACAAGGCCGAAGACTCAGACAAACAATTAGCATAAGCATGCAGCGATGTGCCCGAAGGCTGGGGCAAAATGCAAATGATATGCAAGATGAAAGATTTGACTAACAATCATGCTAAGGATGCTGTAACGAAGCAAAACATGCGACAGTTTTAAGCAAGTAAACACGAATCCAACTACACTACAATGCAGACAGGATGTAAAAGAATTATGCAATTCTTACCACGTTTCACACGGGGTGAATACAATACCTGTGCAGCTCGTCCGGTTGCACCGGTTTCAAATGAACCGTACATACAATATCGTGCCTGAAAAAGAAATGAACTTAACAGGTACAATATCGTCAGGAACATGCATAACAATGCATTTGAAAAGTGCGTGACAACGCATGTGATGTGTGAAATGAGAATTGAACACATGTAAGTAAAGCGTGCGCGACAACGCATGCAATGTGTAAAATAAGAATCGAAAATACACATGTAAGTAAAGCATGCAGTCACGCAAGCAATGTGTAACGAAACTTGAAAAATACACATGTAAGTAAAGCATGTGGCCAACGCAAGCAATGTGTAAAGAAAGAAATTGAACACATGTGAGTAAAGCAAGCGGTCAACGCGAGCAATGTGTAAAGAAAGAAATTGAACACATGTAAGTAAAGCAAGCGGTAAACGCGAGCAATGTGTGAAATAGGCAAAAAGGTATGAACACATGCAAGTAAAGCACACGCCGAAACGTGCACAATGTGTAACCACCTGAAAGATACATTATACACATGTAAGTAAAGCATGCAGTAATGCAAGCAATGTGTATATCAGGAATGAACACATGTCAGTAAAGCAAGCGCGATTAACGCAAGCAATGTGTAACCTCCTGTGGGATGCATAAACATATGTAAGTAAAGCATACGCAGAAACGTAAGCAATGTGTAAAGCAAGCAAGGTATGAACACATGTAAGTAAAGCACACGCCGAAACGTGCACAATGTGTAACCACCTGAAAGATACATTATACACATGTAAGTAAAGCATGCAGTAATGCAAGCAATGTGTATAGCAGGAATGAACACATGTCAGTAAAGCAAGCGCGATTAACGCAAGCAATGTGTAACCTCCTGTGAGATACATTATACACATGTAAGTAAAGCATGCAGTAATGCAAGCAATGTGTATAGCAGGAATGAACACATGTCAGTAAAGCAAGCGCGATTAACGCAAGCAATGTGTAACCTCCTGTGGGATGCATAAACACATGTAAGTAAAGCATACGCGAAAACGTAAGCAATGTGCAAAGCAAGCAAGGTATGAACACATGTAAGTAAAGCACACGCCGAAACGTGTACAATGTGTAACCATCTGAAAGATACATTATACACATGTAAGTAAAGCATGCAGTAATGCAAGCAATGTGTATAGCAGGAATGAACACATGTCAGTAAAGCAAACGCGATTAACGCAAGCAATGTGTAACCTCCTATGAGATACATTATACACATGTAAGTAAAGCATGCAGTAATGCAAGCAATGTGTATAGCAGGAATGAACACATGTCAGTAAAGCAAGCGCGATTAACGCAAGCATGTGTAACCTCCTGTGAGATACATTAACACATGTAAGTAAAGCATGCAGTAATGCAAGCAATGTGTATAGCAAGAATGAACACATGTCAGTAAAGCAAGCGCGATTAACGCAAGCAATGTGTAACCTCCTGTGGGAGTGCATAACGATGTTTGATAAAGAGAATGCATGACAATGCATAATAGAGATAGGGAAATGCATGACAATGCACGACAGAGGCGCATGACAATGCGTGGTAAGGAGAATGCACGACAATGCATGATAGAGAAAATGCATGTCAATGCATAATAGATGTGCATGACGATGCGCGATAAGGAAAATGCATGACAATGCATAATAGAGAAAATGCATGTCAATGCATAATAGATGCGCATGACGATGCGCGATAAGGAAAATGCATAACAATGCATAATAGTGCGCATGACGATGCGCGATGAGGAGAATGCATGATAATGCATGTAAATTACGCATGACAATGCGCGATGAGGGGAATGCATGACGATGCATGTTAAGGATATGCAAAACAATGCATAATGGCTGCGCATAACGATGCGCGGTAAGAAAGATGTATGACAATACATGTTGGAGATGTGCAAAACAATGCACGTGAACGATGCATAACAATGCAAGCGAATCAGTTCATAACAATGCGGAAGGGATGCAAAACAATGCAACCTAAGCGTGGCGCATAACAATGCGAAAGGGATGCAAAACAATGCAACCCAGTGTAGCACACGCGAGAGAAGAAAGAGAAAAATCTCTCAGCGTAGCACACGCGAGAGAGGAAAGAGAAAAACCTCTCAGCGTAGCACACGCGAGAGAGGAAAGGAAAACTTCTCAGCGTATCACACGCAAGAGAAGAAATGAAGCATCTCTCAGTGTATCACACGCAAGAGAGGAAAGGTAAACTTCTCAGCGTATCATACGCAAGAGAAGAAAGGAAGCATCTCTCAGCGTATCACACGCAAGAGAGGAAAGGAAAACTTCTCAGCGTATCACACGCAAGAGAAAACCTCTCAGCATATCACATGCAAGAGAGGAAAGGGAAATTTTCTCAGCGTATCACACGCAAGAGAAAACCTCTCAGCATATCACATGCAAGAGAGGAAAGGGAAATTTTCTCAGCGTATCACACGCAAGAGAAAACCTCTCAGCATATCACATGCAAGAGAGGAAAAGGAAATTTTCTCAGCGTATCACACGCAAGAGAAAACCTCTCAGCATATCACATGCAAGAGAGGAAAGGGTAAATTGACACCGGAACTCGTCCGAATGTGCGAAACCGAAGATGTCCTAACGCACCGCATGCGAGAGGAGAAAAGACGACAATTGCAAGTGAAAAGGTGCATAACAATGCAGGTGGAGTGTACACAACAATGCGAGTAATGAGCATAACAATGCTAGACAGATGTGCATAACCATGCAACGAATGAGCATAACAAATCTAGATAGATGTGCATAACAATGCAACGAATGTGCATCACAATGCAAGCATGAGCAGTGCATAACAATGCGGGTGGAAGGGTGCATAACAATGCAAGTGGAACGTGCGTGACAACGCATATTTGAAACAAAATGCCGAATAAGGGAATACAAGCCTTAACGAAACCAAATTCAAACGCGACCTCCGTTTTACCTTTCGGAGGGGTTTGCAACACACTCGTGCTAAAAAACGGGCACACCCTGTTCATATTAGAGAGAGATAACGTCTGCTGATGCTTTAATTGCCATTCTGACTTGAAGTAGGCTTAAGCTTGGGGTCGAGATACACTCATACTTCGAAGTAGTGACAAGGCCTGAGGAGGTACATCCGGAGTACAATCACGGAATTTGCTGAAGGTGAAACACACTCAGATGCTTCGATTTTCCCTCTTTTCTTTTGCTTTGCAGCCCGGAACCTATATAGCTTCAGGTAGATCCTGATTTTACTGTTCTCACATGACCTGGGTTGAACCCTGTGGTTTTATGAAAGAACGAATCTTTTTTGCACAAATGTGGAGAATGGCACAGCACTCTGAGCACAGAACGATTTTATTTTCGAAATCAAGAATGAGTTCTTAACCGGGTATTGAGCCTACGACTGAACACAGCGAAAAAGACTCAACAACGAAAAACAAAAGGTAAACAACCTAAACACATCGAGCCACGCTCGGAACGACTTAAAGCAAGAATCGAGACAAGCAAAACAAGAGACACGACATATAGACGCGTTACAAAGACGAGAGACCTTTCAGTGCACGAGGAGCCAGTTTCTTCGGGTATCATTCCCATCCTTTCTAATTTGTGATTCTCACATCACTCGGCCCTCAAGCTCAGTTTTTCTCTCAAAACCCTTTTGCTCACTTTTCTCTCAACTTACACCTCTCTATTCTTCAATCTCTCTTTTTTTCATCCCTCCCCTGGGTGGTAGATGGATAAATTGAAGGTCGTGGGTTCATGCCCAACACTGTTAGCTCGTGGCTATCTCTTCCGGTGACGTCTAGTCGATGTTCCGGATGGGGAATGGAGTATTTTGATCCATTCTGATTTGTGCTTCGCACTTGGTTTGACACCTTGTTGTTTGGAGGTTGAGAGAGAGCTTTCGACCCTTTACAGACAGCTTCAGCTGTGCCTTTTCCAGCAGGTACGGTGCCCTTTCTGGCAAGTAGTTCACGACGGGGGAAAGACAGAACACCTGACTCAACTGTGCCCCTAGTTTATCATTTTGACCATTTTTTGTTTTGATTTTTTCTACTAAAACAATTTTGACCAATATGAGAGTTAGATTAACACGTTTGTTCAATTTGTGATTTGAAATCATGCAAGTCAGGTTGTAAGCACTGAAAATTTTCCTTTTTTGGGTCCAAGAAATGGTCCAGTTTTGGAAAAATGGAATGATTTTCGAGAGAATAGTCAACCTCAGTAAAAATTCTCAAAAACTATTTTGCAAACGGCCACTGCTCGACGAGCACAGAACCTACTCTTGAGATGCACAACCTCAGATTGATAACAATGGAAAATTGCCCCTTGTTTGAACGACACCACGACGCATTGAATGGCAACGGAAAGTTGCCCCTTGTTTGAACGGCACTGCAGCGCATTAAATGGCAACAGAAAGTTGCCCCTTGTTTGAATGGCACCGCAGTGTATTGTAATCAGTCTTCAAAGTGACGGTTACAACCGAACTCTCGGATTCAGAGAAGACAAAGATGATGAGAACCATTACATGGACACAATCGATTTGGAAATGTTTGTGGCTGGACTTCAGAATGAAGTTGCCTACGTATCCCAAACATGGGAATCAAGCCTTACGTAGTTCGGGGTTAAGGTACACTCGGGTATTAACCTCTCCTTTTACGCTCTAACTTTTGCCAAGGCCGCCCTTCCGGGTTTTCAACCTTGCGAGCTTTGTTTTTCTGATTCTCTCTTTTTTCTTTCTTTTCTTTGCATTTTCTTCATTTTTTTCTTTCTTTCTTTTTTTTTCTTTTTTTTTTTTCATTCTTTGCATTTTTCTTGCTCTAACTTTTGCCTGGGTCGCCCTTCTGGGTTTTCGACCCAGTGAGCCTCTCAAGGGTAAAAGTGTAGATTTGTCCATGTCAAATGGTTTCAGGATATCAAGGTCATCTGAATCTAGGAGAGTGGCTGTTGTTCGCTGATTATGTAGGAGTCCATCCAATGAGGGGCTGAATTTGCCCCTAGCGTTGTGGATAGGAACTTGGTGACTCATCTTTGACTCTTCGAGCGCATCTGACATTTTTGTCCCTAGTTGGAGGGGTGCTTCTGATCCAACTTTGCGAGCTTTCTTTTGATAACACCTGCTCTTCTTGATCTGACTTTGTTGCCGCTAATTCATGGGCAGCTTTAAATCTGGCCACACAGGCCTCACATTGTGGTTGACCGTTGAACATTCTGAATTGGGGTTCAAGGTTTTGAGAGCAAAGGGGGGTGAATCTCGAGGCTGAGAGCGATCCTAGGCTGCACAATCTCAAGAGCGATTCCACATAGGTCTTCGCAGGACCGCGCAAAACATTTTTTGAAATCTTTTAAGAAAGCGACAAATCGCTCGCACTGAAGACAGTGCGGAACCAATCTGGATCAAGCCAGGGTCCTTCTCAGTACTCACGTTAACAAACATGATTTCAATCATTAAGGGCTTAGCACGCCTCTCTTTCTCTTAATTGATCAAAGTTTTGCTAATCCCGAGGAATTCCTTTCTCTTCGTTTTCACCGCAGTGTCCAAAAAAAGGTTTGAAAAACTTAGGTCAATACAATGACTTCAAGGCACAGAAAAGTAGGCGAAAAGCACTGTTATTCCATACAAATCTTGTGGCACAACAGGCTCAAAGTAGTAATAAGCACAAAACATGACAGCCACAGCTGCTTCATTCCTACTTCCTGGTTGCAACTGGGTTCACAGCAGAGGCAAACTCAAAAAAAAAGGAAAGCAAAAGGAGTAATTACAAAACAAAACGGTGTTCGAGGCAACAACCCCAGAATCACCTAATATTCTATACAAAGGGGACTGACTCGCCACAACAAACAGACCTTTAAGCAAAAAAGACTGACTCAAGACAATGAGACAGACTCAAAACAAAACAAAAGACTGACCTAATACCCAAGCCAGAGTTTTTAAAATTAGCAACCGCAGATGCTCAAAAGTGCGTGTCAGACGCCACATCCAAAAATACGTCAAGTATCACCCGCAGGCGGTTCACTTCCTGATTACATACTCGCAGTATCGGTATCCTCAAAATCCAAGAACTCTGTAGTGACTGACTTGGCCGAGGTAGGCGGGAGAATGACCTTATCATCAATCAAATCTTGCACTTCATGACGAAGGCGGAAACAACTGTCGGTGCTGTGACCGGTTTGCTGGTGGTACGCGCAGTACACAGTAGCGTCATGTTTAGCTGGAAGGGGATGCGGGAGAGGCCGTGGCTCAAGAGGTGTAAGATGCCCCTTTTTAGCCAAAATTAGAAGTGCCCTAGACAAAGGCATGTAGAGAGGATGAAAGACTCGGCGCCCTCGAGGCAGATACCTTGAAGTCTGGGAATTCTCGCTAGACGCGCTAGCAAAAGGATCGGCAGGTGCAGCCTTGGATTTCTGGTCTTTCCCGGATGCAGGGTTGGGAGCGGAAGAAACTGCTCTGGCATGACGGGGCCTATCCCGGTTTTCTGGCTGGCTTGTACTGCCCGTGGCTGGAGTGGGGAAAACATCATCCACGATCTTGGTTATGACCGCGAGCATCTGTTGCTTACTTATCCCCCCGGCTTTCAAAGCCTCGACTGCCCACAGCAGTCGTTCAATGGGATCGGCGTCCGCCTTCATCTTGTTCCTGCCCCTGGCTTCAGCCTGATCGAGGGCCTGGGTTGGTGCTGATATGTCATGGTTATAATTGGAGGCCATCTCCGGTTGACTAAGCTCGATCACAATCCGCCCCAATAGCGGGGGCTCCTGTGGTACAACACTTTCAGCGTATGGTGCGGCTGGTGGCGAAATTGATATCCCGTAAGCAAGATCTGCCACGGACCTCTGGAGGTCACCTATCATCCCCATCAATTCGAATGTGGTGGGCTCACGAGCCTGGTACAACTGGGGGATCCAAACCGGGTGCGTCGCAGGCGACCTGGGCGGATGCGGTACATCGACATCGGTCCCACTTTGCAGAGTGAGTCCTTGGTCCAACGCGGCTGTCATAATCACAATCTCTTCTGAATTCTGTGCCATGATAAGTCCACTGCTCTGAATGGTGACTAACGGATCAGATAGCTGCCTTGCCTCAGCAAAGGGAGAACACTGACTGTTCTGAATCAATTCTCTAAACCTTGTAAGGAAAACAAACAGCATTTCAGCCCAAACGGATCAAACACAGGTATGGCCGAACAACTGTACTCTACCACTGACCACTGTTTCCCCAAAATCACTGTCTCCAAAGACTGAATCTGATACCCGCAGATAACTGATTCTCAAAACACTGACTGATGCCCGCAGGCCTGATGCCCAAACTTGTAAACTGATACATGCATTTCCCTGTAGCGACGTACTCTAACAGCACATAACAGATAAGTGAGAGCCAAAACACCCCTATGTTGGGGTAAGGTCTCCCTGTCCTATTTTGTCAGGAGCTAGGGTTTCACTATGCACGCGGCAGTTTTAAACAACCTATGGGGTAAGCAACATGTCCTAGTTTGGAATAGTCACTATGGATCCGAATATGCACTAGGTCGAATGGTCAAAAAAGGGTGCCCCGGCAAAACCGGGGTTTGTGTTCCCATACTGGCAGAGCCCACAACCGGTCAGCCTTATGGTCATGCCTTGACAAGACAAGCCTCCGGCAAACCGTTCAGGAATAGCAGATGGCAAACACGGTGTCCTAGGCGCACCAATGCACATGCAATGCAAAGAAACACATAAGTGTGAACAAAACAAGATATCATGAGTTCGAGTCAAGTTCTCTAAGTCCCCAGCAGAGTCGCCAGAAACTGTAGACGTCCCCCGAACGCCCCGGGAGGGTGAGTCCCGTTCTGTTCATTTTGGGGTTCACTACAGTTCGGACTCAAATTGTCACGGTTCTTAATCTGAACCAAAGAGTCCAAATCCGGCAAATCGTTTTGAGAAAACAGATTTTTAGAAAAGAAGTGCCAAACATGGACTGCTTTGCCAGATACAGAGTCGCCACCTAAATATTTTTTAATGGGGAAATTTAGGAAACCCTGACTCGGTGCCAAAGGCCACGTGTCCGTCATCACCAAAGTTGCCTCGGCTCGGGAACTTGGGTACGATTGGGGAAGGTCACTATGATGCACCCCCTCGCCCGATCCGAAGATCGGCCTCTACTAACCATGATATCTCATTTTTGAAAACACATGCGTTCTTATTCCGGTTAATTAGCTAGAATTACTATGTGATGCGCACAGCACAACAAGTATAGACTAGATCGCCTAATTTGGAACAAAGCATTGCATATCCGTTTGTTTGGAAAATGTTTGAAATTTGCTACTCGCAAGTAGGCTAAAACGCGGATTTCAATGAATTATCCCAATTCAAGTAATCCAACCTTCACCCACAGGCATTCAGGCAGTTATATCAACTAAGCATTTAGCCACATGGTAAGCATGCTGTCATGTTAACATTCACACTCATGCGAGATGCTAAAGCATAAATACTTACATCGTACTCCGTGCCAAAACAATGAAATCAGTTAGAAATCAATGCATGATCCTAACTATACAGAAATGCCTAATGCAACACATGCAAAATGCAACTATAGCAGGCTCGGCTATTCTAAACATGGCATGTGAAATGCTACAGCTAACACATATTCAATTTGAAATTGAAATTCAAATGCAGTTAGTATGATGCGCCGAGCCCGGTGCATGCAAAACAGATGAATGAATGCAAACATGCGATCATACTGTATGCTAATTGAAATATGCCCTAATCTAACCATCATAAGCGGTTAAATAAAAGGGAGAAAGAAAGGGGATTGGAAGACATGCACACACGCACGCACCCTTATTACAACAATTGGCCCTCACTCGGAGGGTCCGAAAGAATAATACAGTCCCAAATAAATACAGTCCGAATAAATAATACAAAATCCTAATTAATTAACAAATTAATCTAGGAAAGCAATAAATTGGCATGCAAGCCAGGGACCGCCTCAGCTCTGATCCAGATGATGAATGATGCATATTCAGGTTGCCTTGCGCGGAAATCCACTGCGATGCCCCAATTAGCCTCTGTTTGCAATTGTTCTTGGAATGCGTGCCAAGCTCCGGAAGGCTGCTGATTCTTGATTTGCTGCAACAGAGAGCAACAAAGGGGCATGGCAAAGTATTTTCACACATGTATGCATGACTACTCTTCAGGGAGTGTAGTCCTCGATCCTCGTGCCACCAATCACGCATATCGATGCATGATGGCCGAGGAGTCGAATTGCATGACTCGATGTGAAATGAATGCACATGTAAAGCAAGTAAAGCCTAGAACTCTATCATGAATCATCAAGAGCTTCGGCGACCGAGAATTGAGACGCATCCCATCACTTGAAGTATGAAATACCCCTCGTTTCCCGTGCTCGGATTAACGTTTAACCCGAACAATGCAACACATAAGCATGGCAAACATGCAATATGGACTAAGTATGCAAACATGCAACTAAACCAAACATGCGACAAGCATATGAACATAATGTGAGGCGACAACCTTGGATAATCATGGCAAAATGCAATGTGAACATGCGAGCATGCGAGGCATGTAAAGCTAAGCAAGTATGCAATGACATACTACGTGTAACAAGCATGAGACAACATGGTAAAATGGGCTTACACCAACATGGACAGCTCTCAACTAGGTCCAAATTAGTAGCCATTAGATGAAAATGAGACACTCGAAATGCGTGCGCACATGCACGCAAACCGAGGACCGAACCTAAGGCACGAATGCCACTCTACCAAAGCATGGTAAGGCATGGAACATGGTATGCAAACATGCAAATTTCAGCACTCAAACATGATGCTAAACAGCCCCGAAACATGGCAACATGGCACCCGATGCATGAGATGAACCCCGAAATGCAAAACTAGGCACATAGAATGACTTACAGCTATACAAAGCATGCATTATTGGACTATGAAGTCTAAAGACGGAACCAAGACAGTCCCAAAACATGGACTTTTCCAGTTTAAAGCAAGGCCAAAAAGTGCTAACAAGATGGACTAAATTAGCATGCGAATTTGACTAGCAAACATGGTTTACATGGCAAATATATGATGCAAGTGAGAACTCATCAAACCAGAAAAAATCAGTGAATAAACCATGTGAAAATAGGCCCAAATAACCATGGAAATGCAGCCAATGCATACCAAAATGAGGGGCTCCTTTAGAGGGCCATGCAAGGAGTTATTAGGCACATACAAGATAGACAAGTGGCATGACATATACAACTCTGAAAATCAAACATGGTAGTCCTAAAACTCACAAAATTGGCCCCAAAATCAGTCAACAAAGCATGCAAGATGGGGGCCCTTTAGAAGACCAAAATGGCCATCAAGCAAGTCAAGGTGAGAGGGGGTCACCCCCTCTGATTTGGAGGCTCAAAATAGGGTCTTAGCCACTGAAAATCCACTGGATTTCAGTGGCTAGAAGGCCAAACAAGGCATGCAACAATAGCTTAGGCATAAGGCTCAAAACAAGAGGCAACTAAGCATACAAGCTATCATATGACCTCAAACAAAAATGGAACCTTAATCAAACATGAAAATGGCCAAAACAAGACTATTTTCAGTTTACAACATGCTTCAAAAATGAACACAAATAGGGCTAATCTATCATGCAAAAATGGCCCTAAAAGTGTGAATAGAGACAAGGGGCAGTAGCCGACCCCAAACAGCAAGGAGCCCTTCAACAAAGTTGAATAGGGGCTCAAAATAAGGCATTTCACAGTTTACATCAAACCACGAAAATAAACACAAGTAGGCCTAAACTAGCATGCAAGAAAAGGGCCTAAAAGAGGGGTAAAGAGGCAAGTGGTAGTAAATGACCTCAAACAGAGGAGAGCCCTTCAACAAAGTTGAAGAAGGACTCAAAAAAGCCACTTTACAGTTTACATCAAAGCTCAAAACAGTTCAAAATAAGCCTAAAATACTATGCAAAAATAGGCCTAAAAGAAAGTTAAAGAGGCAAGTGATGGAAGGAGGCCTCAAACAGAAAAAGACCCTTAATCAAACATGAAAAGGGACTCAAAATATGATTATTTTCAGTTAGGGTCGGAGCCCAAAAATGCTTGCAAGCAAGGCTTAGAAATGAAACAAAGAAAGACTAGTTTAAGGGAAATAGATGCTTACCCTTGAAGAACAAGTCTTTAGCAACCTTTTGGTCCAAAAATCTGAGCTTCTAGCCTCTGAAGATCAGCCTCAAGGTGTTTGAATGAGTGATGGAAGCCTTGTGCTATGAGGTGTAGTGCAAAAATGCAAAGAAATCCAACTTCCAAGCTCTAACCACACAATATAGAGAGAGAGATGGATTTTTGCCCTCCAAAATCTCAGAACCTGGTGTAAGGAAGAAGCCCCTTGCTTATATAGAGCAATGCAAGGCTAAAGCTTCTTGAACAAGCTTCCAAAGGCTTTGATCCCTCCATACACGTGTATGGAGGGCCGATATGAGGAATCCAGCTGGTACAAAATATCTGCCCGGAAACTAGCTGAGAAAGGGGGGGTGCCGGCCATCAGCAATGGCCGGCAGTGCCACACTGATGGCCGGTAGTGCTCACCAGTAGCCGGCAGGGGCAAAGCCATGGTCAGCAGTGCCATGCCTATGGCCGACAGTGCACTAGGAGGGCCACTCTGACAGGACCTAGTCAGGGTCCAAAAATGAGGCAGAAAGGATACAGGGTCTGGAAACTCGAACCGATGACGTTCTGCCGCGACAGTCGAAAGCTGGGCGAGCAATCGAACCAGTTGTTGGGTGTACCTACAAGCACAACCAAGTCTTGAGGACGGTCAAAAATGGGGTGTCTACACTCTCCGACTGAGATCATGACTCGTCAGCTTCAAGTAACTAGGACTCAGCTGCTTGTTTTTTCAAGGATCTAGAACCAATAATCAAGTTCTTTAAGCATCTTAACCGAGATCGCTCCTTTAGTCGAGGTTATTGTCTCATTATATCAAGAATTTCAAGAGTTCCCATTGTGCATGAGCTGTCACACACAGTCTTTTCAACCGTTTCGTCCACGTGCCCCTTCTCCACTGGTTCGTACCTGACATGCGCTATCAAATCGCATTGTTTCTGCCCACGCCGCCTGACAGACACGTCACCTAAGGTACCTTCATTACATTTTGCTGCCTTTTCGTATATTTAACAAAATTCTCATCCTCTCTCTTCGTCTTTTCATTTTCACAATTGCATTCTCTCTCTATTCCCTGACCTTCTCTCTCTATGTTTTCCCTTGCTCTGCCATTTTCATCCTTTTAAAGCTCTGCAACTGCTCCGTTCTCCATCTCTGGCGAGCCTTTCAACTGTTTCGTTCCAACCAAAGGCACCGTCTGACTCCAGCGAGCATTGTTCTGGTGTTGTTTCCTCGGCCTCACTTGGTAAGTTCTCTAATTTCTTCTTTCTACCTTTAGTTCTTTACTGTTCTTTTAATATGTCATTGTTTGTGAACTATTTGCACACTCCTATTGCTCCCTGTATCAAATTCCATGCCCATGCCCTAATTTGCTTGTCATTTTTTCCATGTTCTTGTTAGACATTAGTTCTTGTTCTTGAATTTGTTTATTTATACTGCTTGTGGTCTTTCATGTTCTTGGATCGTCATTTTTCACCATTGTGCTCATCACATTGTTGTTTTTCTCTGTTGCTTTTTTTATTCTAAATCATGTTCCCTTTCTGTTTTTCTTACTTGTTTTTAGATTTGTTGTATTTGATTCTTGTTTCTGTGTAGATTTAGGTTTGGGATTTGATCTTAGAACTATATTCCTTAGGAAAACTGAAACGAGTCCCCCTTAGATTTTCACCACCCTTATCCTAGTGCTCAGCTAGGGTTTTTGCCGAGGTCTTCAACCTACAATAACTTCTTTTTCTTGAGATTTTCCATCCATTACCTTAAGCCGATATTATGGTATGTTTAGGTGGAGGGTAGACACCCCTGCCAAATTAGAATACGTTATGCAAGAGTTCTCCATTCCAGCCAACGTTCAACTCCGGTTGGCTAGAGAAAAGGACTCTATTATGCCTGGGAAGGATTATATGCCCTTTCCAGTAGTCTCCATTATTGAGGGCGGAGTCAGGTTTTTCTTTGACATCCTCTTTAGGGAAGTCCTCCATTACTACAAGCTCAATCCTATGCAACTGGCCGTAAACTCTTTTAGGATCATCAATGGCATTACCGAGTTGGCGCGTCGGTAGAATGCTAGAATTACCCTATCTGACATCCAGTATTGTTACACCATGTGTGGCCTCAAGACCAACACTGGCTACACATACTACCTTAAGCCAAGATCTGCACAGTACAAATTGATAACCGACATTCTAAACTCCAGTAAGGGCACGGCAGACGACTATCTGATTGTCTCGGACAATTGGGAGTTCACGCCAGACGATGAGCTCCACCTTTTCCCATTGTGTCGTGAAGTCTTTAGGGATGATAAGGGTAAGGACTTAGTTCCCCCGCCCAAAGTCCTCTCTCTACAACCTCATTTAGCAATCTTTCTATTTATCTGTTCTAATGTTCTCTTTTGTCTTTGTAACTCTCTCTCAGCCAGTAAAGAACTTTCACCAGTCCTATGTGCCGAGTAAAGACTTGGTTCATCTTCTTGCTTACCAATTGAAGTCCGCAAGGCTCCAATCCTTCTTAATTATATACCGACGTATCAGAGCCCTTTGCTTGATGTCCCTAGAAGAAGTCAAACACCACATTCTGCCACAACTCCACCTGTTACTTTATTACCAAGGCCAGACCAAGCCTTCACCTCAAATCCAGTGGACCAGCTATACTTCTGCCCCTCAATTGATCCCTCCGGCCCAACGCTAGCGCTGACGTCGAGTTCCTCTGAACGCTCCTGCTGGCAGAACTCACAGTAGAAGACGTCGAGGTCCTGACTTCTCGGTGACCGACCCATTAAACCCTCTTATTGCCCTTCTAGTAATTCATTTTGGCCCTAGAGTCACCGTTGCCGCTACCGTAGATGAAATGGTTCGTACCAAAATTGTCCCAGAGGACCTTCTCGCCGACATCCCTGGCGTGGTGTCGGTTAATTCCTCGTCCCCTTCTCAAACCCAACCCAAGCCCAAAGTCAAAAATGTGAAAATGGCTAAGACAAAAGCCACTGCCACAGAAGTTAAGTCAGAGGACACAGTGCCAATTTCTAAGTTGGTTGAAATTGAGAAACATTCATCCGGAGTGGAGAAGCGGCCCGCCGAGGAAGAATCTTTCGGGGCACCTTCATAAAAAAGGCCGAGGTCGGAGGACGAAGCTCAACTTGGTGTTTTCCACACCGACGAGCCCTGGGCCCCAATAATCATGATTGGAAACTGACCTTTGCTAGCCGGGGATAGTGCGTTTAATGATGTGGAAGTCGGTGTCGCCCTCCCTACCATCTTTCTCTTGCCGACCGACATCAACTGAATGGCCGAGCTGACTAAATATGAGAACTATACGTTGATGATGTAGAACTACGTTTTGGTTAGTTTGTACGGTTTGTTTTTTCGTTCAGTTTCAATTCTGGGTTTTGTACTTAACAATTTTTTTTTTTTTTGTTTCTCTTCTTGCAGGTTATTCAGCAGGGTCACTCATTCGCAGTCAAAATTGAGGCGTTCAAGAAGGAGTTGACCAACAAGACTAAGGAAGCAGTCAAGCTCCTCTCCTCGTTAAATCATGCCGAGGCTCGCATCCGAGGTTTGTTGGACCAAGCTAGGGCTGTGCAGGTGGCCCAAAACAAAGCCGAGGATCGTGCTGAAGTTGTCGAAAATGTTACCGAGGTCGCTAAGGCTGAGGCAAAAGAAGCCATGGAGAAGATGACCTAGGCCCAGAAATAGCTTTAGACTGCGCTCGCCACGAAAGAGGCCGAACTCAAAGCGGTTGACGAGAAGGCCTACGCCGAAGGGGCAACCGACGTCCATGATGCTTACAAGAAGCAAGTCAATCTAGCGTGCAACCAGGGAAAACACCCTTGGTTGGATAGCTACTCTGAAGGAGTTGGCCATCCCCGACGACTCGCCCATTCGCAACGCCAGCCAACTTGCTCTGCCATTCCCTTCTACTCCAAGCCAATCTGAGGACAAGGTTGAAGGGGAAGAAGACGTTGAAGCCGACAAGTCTGAGGATGCATTCACCAAGGTCGATGTCGAAGAAACTGAAGCTACTGGGGCCAAGTCCCCAACTATGAATGATCAAGTCTTGGACTTGACTTAGGATGGGGAGGAGGATGAAGTCCCCAAAGATATCTCTGCCCAGTAGGCTTCCTAAGAAGGTGAGATCTAGTCTGCCGAGAAGAGTCTTAACCAGACCCTGCTCGAGATCGAGGCCGAAATTGAAGCCGAAAAATCTACCTAGCTGACTGCTGAGGTTGAAACAACTCCAATTGTCGAGGCAGAGCAATTTGAGGAAAACATTTAGAGACCCATATACGTAGGGTTGTTTCTTTACTTTTGTACTTTTCTTTGAACTTGTTTACTTTAGTAATTGCAATCTTTTTGTTTTTGTTGGGCCAAAGTGCCATCTTTGTAATTGAAGAAGTTGTCTTTCTTGTCAACCCGAATTGCCTTTTTATAACTGAACATGTTCCTTCTTCTGAATTCAAGTCTTCCCTTTTTCTTCTAAGTGTTGTGTGTATGCTTATTGCTTTTTGTATGTTTCCATGCATAATCACTTCGGCTTAGAACACCTCAGACCCATTTCATCTCGGGTGCAACCTTGGTTAGTCACCTCGATCCAACTTACCTCGGAGTGCATCTTTTAGTGCAATCTCGGCCAACTGGCACTTAATATAAAAATTCTCTAAATAACTTCCAGCAAGTGTTATTTCTTTACTTGTACTTGCTGTCTCTTGTCAAGACTTCACCCTTTCAACGCTTCCAAGCTTGACAACCTGGTTGGTTATCTTAGATAACAAATACTTCAGGTAACCCCTCATCTTGTTACCTCGACTGACTTTCAACTGTTAAAATTTTAGAAAAATTTTAGCAAGTGTCAAGCCCATTCCTCATTCCTGCTCCTTGCCCCCTAATGTGAACCTAAGTACCACTTATGTTCACATTAAGCATGCATCTCCAATTTTTGCCGAAGTCCGATTCAAACAAATCTTAGCCAAGGTTTTCTACCTCGGTGTCTCTGTTAATCTGACTAGATTAAACTTAGTTCAACTCTGCCGTCACGAAAAGTCTAAGTTACTCATCATGTTTCATTCTGAAACATCGCCAACTTAGTTCAACTCTACCATATGGCAGGTCTAAGTTATTCGTCATGTTTCATTCAGAAATATCGCCAACTTAGTTCAACTCTACTATAGGGCAAGTTGAGTTCAACTCTACCATATGACAAGTCTAAGTTATTCGTTATGTTTCATTCGGAAAATCGCTAACTTAGTTCAACTCTACCATAGGGCAAGTTGAGTTCAACTTTACTATATGGCAAGTCTAAGTTATTCGTCATGTTTCATTCAGAAACATCGCCAACTTAGTTCAACTCTAACACAGGGCAAGTTGAGTTCAACTCTACTATATGGCAAGTCTAAGTTATTCGTTATGTTTCATTCTGAAACATCATCATAAGACTGTTCAGTCCTATAGCACGAGTTTTTTCAACAATAATTCATAAAAACAAAATCAAGCTAGCATTTTATCAAAACTTCGGCTAATAAAATCATTACATAAATCTCAAAAAATAAAAACTAGTGGTAAAAAAACTTTAAATTGCTGGTGTTCCATGGTCTTGGCAAATCTTTGCCATCGGTGTCTTCCAGCCGATATGTGCCACTGTCAGCAACCGAGATGATTCGATAAGGTTCTTCTCAGTTTGGACCAAGTTTGCCCTCCCTGGGATCTTTCTTGTTGCCGATCACTTTTCTTAGGACGAGGTCCCCAATTTGAAATTCCCTGGGATTGACCTTTTTGTTGTATGCCTAAGCTAGCTGCTGCTAGTATGCTCCCAACTGAATTGCTACCCTTTCTCTTCTTTCCTCTATCAGGTCAAGATCTCGGGTAAGGAATGCCTCATTTGTTCTATTCTCCACTCCCTAGCTTCTGATTCCAGGGATGTCGATCTCTAGTGGGATGGTTGCTTTAGTGCCATATGCTATGGCAAAAGAAGGCTCTCCAGTTGATCTTTTCGGCGTAGTCTGATATGCCCACAGCACATTGCGCAATTCTTTCACATACTTTCCCTTGCCAGCTTCCAACCTCTTCTTGATCCCATCCAGGATGGTCTTATTGGATGCTTCTGCTTGACCATTACTCTGAGGGAAGCTCAGAGTAGAGTAATAGTTCTTTATCTTGTACTTTGCATAGAAGCTCTTGATCAGCTTACGGTCAAACTAGGTACCATTATCTACTACTATGTCCCTTGGGATTATGAATTTGGTGATTATGTTCTTCTAGATGAAATCCTTCATATCCACATCTCGAATTTTGGCCAAGGGTTTGGCCTTTACCCACTTTGTGAAGTAATTAGTTGTTATCAGCAGGAATTTCCTCTATCTAGTTGCCTGGGGCAATTGCCCAACAAGATCCATGCCCCATTGGGCAAATGGCCAGGGACTAGATACTGGATTCAGATCTACTACTGGTTGATGTATCAAGGGTGCAAACCTTTGACACTTCTCGTACTTCCTGATATAAGCTTCGGCATCCTTCTGTATGTATGGCCACTAGTATCCTTGAGATATGGCTCTGTGGGCAAGTGACCTGCCTCCTGCATGGCTTCCATAAAACTCCTTCATGGATCTCATATAAAAAGTCCTCTACCTAAAAGGGGTGCACACACTACAGCAGAGGTCCATTGAAGGATCTCTTATACAGATGGCCTTCTGCTGATAGGCAGAACCTAGCCAACTTCAACCTGGTCTTGTGTGCCTCTTTTCTGTCTGCTGGCAGCCTGCCATCTCTAAGGAACACAACTATGGCATCCATCCAACTCGGACCCATCTCTACGCACATTGCTTTGTACTCTGTTATGAGGGGCTCTATACTTGGGCCTGACAAATAATCAACCATTATTGTTCTTACCTCACCTGATCTCATCGCACTGGCCAGGTTAGCCAAGGCGTCGGCATGACTATTATCATCTCGACTAACCTGTTGTAGTCGGCAATTCTCGAACAGTGTTAGCAGGTTGATAACCTCTTTGACATAGGCTATCATTCTATCATCTCAAGTTGCATACTCGCATGTTTCTTGGTTTACAATAAGCTGGGAGTCGCAAAAGATCACCACTTCGTCGGCATCCACTGTTGCTGCTAACCTTAGTCCAGTAATTAGTGCCTCGTACTGCACTTCATTATTGGAGGCCTTAAACCCCAAACGAATAGACTATTCTATCATTCGCCCATATGGCGATACTAATACTACTCCTGCCCTTGCTCCCTGCTGGTTGGAGCTGCCATCGACAAAAAGCCGAAAGAAGTCACCAATGTAGACATCACAAGGCTTCGATCTTTCTGATTTCTTTTGCTCCGCTGGTGTGGGATTTGTTGGGCCCAATTGGGTCTCTTCTTGCTCCCCTAGGCATCTCAGGCCACAGCTCACCGGAGCTCGCCTTGGGATCGCGCCGGGACTAAACTCGGCCACAAAGTCGGCCATAACTTGGCCTTTGATTGCTGTTCTAGGCCTGAATTCTAAGTCATAGTGGCCCAGCACCGCTGCCCATCTAGCTATTCTGCTTGTCGAATCCCCATGCTGCAGCAAGGACTTTAGGGGATGCTCAATCAGTATCACAATCTTGTGGGCTTGGAAGTAGTGATTCAACTTTTTGGAAGCTATCACCAAGGCTAGTGTTAACTTCTCCAGGGGCAAGTACCTGGTTTCTGCACTTGCCAGGGTCTTATTCACGTAGTATACTCCTTTTTGTTCCGCCTCCTCTTCACGGATTACCACCGCGCTAACAGCGTGGTCTAATACCACTAAGTACAGGAATAGTTCTTCTCCAGGTATTGGATTTGACAACACCGATAGGGTTATCAAATACCTCTTCAAGTCAGCCAAGGCGGCTTCAAACTCTTCTGTCCACAAAAAATCTATTTCCTTCTTCAACAAACTAAAAAATGGTTTGCACTTATCTGAATTTCGGCTAATGAACCTATTCAAGGCTGCTGCCCTTCTAGTCAACATCTGTACTTATTTGGCTGACGTCGGGCTCTTTAAGTCAATGATGGCCTTGATCTGATCTGGGCTTGCTTCAATGCCCCTCCTGGTGAGCAAGTATCTGAGGAACTTACCGGAACCAACTCCAAATGCATATTTGGAGGCATTGAATTGAAGTCGATATGATCTCAGGATGTCAAAGACCTCCTACAAGTCTGTTAGATGACTCCCTGGTTCCTTGGTCTTCACGACCATGTTGTCGATGTAGACTTCTACTATCCTGCTAATCAGATGATTGAACATCTTGGTCTCCAATCTTTGGTAGGTCGCTCCTGCATTCTTCAACCCCAAAGGCATTACCTGGTAGCAGTATTGCCCTTTTGGGGTGATGAATGCCGTCTTCTCTTCGTCACAAGGATACATCGCTATCTACTGGTATTCCCTGTAGGCATCTAGGAAGCTCATCCTCCTATGCCCTGATGTGGTATCTACCAGCTAATCGATCTTGGGCAAAGGGAAGTTGTCCTTGGGGTAAGCCTTATTCAGGCTGGTGAAGTCCACACAAACCCTCCATTTGCCATTCTTCTTTTTTACGACCACTGTGTTAGACAGCCAGATAGGGTAGTTCATCTCTCGGATAGCCTGGGCTTCTAACAGCTTGTTCACTTCCTTATCGACTACCTTTACATGTATTAGTGTTGGCCTTCTTGCTCACTGGATAACAGACTTAGCTGACCTTTCCACATTGAGCCTGTGACAAGTGACATCGTGATCAATGCCAAGTATCTCATAGGGTGTCTAGGAAAATACTTCTATGTTTGCTGCAGGAAAGTCTCCACTCATTTTCCTCCTCCTCGGCTAAGCTTGAGCCGAGAAGGAAGAAGCGCTCCTCATCACTTTTTGGGCCAGAATCTTCTTCAAAACTTCCTTACTCTTGTCGATTGGTTCTTTGCCGACATCATCTAGGACCTCTCTATCCTCGTCTTCGATTTCCACTATTTCTGCTTCCCGCACATCATTGTTGCCATGAAGCAATTTTTGCAAAGACACCAAAGCAAGAAAAGAGAAGCGGTTAGGCCGAGGTAACACCAGTACTAACAGGCAGGAAACAAGGTTGAGGGCTGCACATGCATTCAACACGGTATTCAAGATCCCGATCTACAAAGTTCTAGAGAGGATAAGGAACCAGCCATATTACCGAGTGCCAGAAAAGATCCCCGGCGAATTTATGGGAAGAAGCATTGGGAAGCATTGTGCTTACCACAATGAGAATGGGCACCTAACTCAGGGATATAAGGCCCTAAAATCACATCTGGAAGATTTGGTCAGATAGGGTCACCTAAGAGACCTAGTAGATGAGGCTAGGACAAGAGAAGAGCATGCAAGGCTTCCCCAAGCACCAGTAGCACCATCTCCGCCACCACCACCACAGTAGGCAGATGGACATCGGGTAATCAATGTAATTCACTCGAAGGTAAATGAGAATGAAGTACGAGGGAAGACCCAAAGAGTAAGGCACCTGTAGCATGTGTATCAGGTCCAGCAGAAGAAGCCATAAAAAAATGATTATCAGGGATCGATGATTTCTTTCACTGAGGCCGACTTGGAGATGGTGGCAGCATTCGCACAATAATGCCCTGGTGGTGACACTGAAGATTGGAGACTACAAGTGAGACACATACTAATTGATCAAGGTAGTTCTTGTGACGTCATGTATGTCAGATGTTACAAGGAGCTTGGCCTTCACCCGGATGATTTAGAGCAATTTGACAGCCCCCGTGGTAGGATTTAATAGGACGCCAACAGGGCCTCTCAGAGCCACAAATTTGGAGGTGCAGGCAGGCACCAAGAGAGTAAGCACGGAGTTTACAATAATTGACACTCCCTCCCCTTACAATGTTATTTTGGGAAGACTGTGGTTGCATGCAATGAGGGTTGTTCCCTCAACGCTGCACCAACTGTTGCAATTCCCAATTGAACATGGAATTGAGGAGGTCAAAAGAGACCAGATGCATTATGTGTCTTCCTCTACTCTGGCATACTTCTCAATTCGTGCCATGAGCTCCTCCATACTCTTCGGTATAGTTTTTGCAAGTGATTTCCAAAGCAAGTATTCATCATCCAGGCCATTTTTTAAAGATACAACCGCCAACTCTTGGTTATATGCCGGAATTCGGTGGAACACCTCATAATATTTCTTGGAGTAAGCCCTGAGGCTTTCTCCATCGCTAATGTTCAGAGCTAGCAGGGAGTCTACCCTTAGCGGCTACAACTTGTTAGTAACAAACCTGGCCACAAACATCTCGGTCAGGCCTTCCCAACTCTTCACAGTTCCTTTTGGCAACTTATGGAACCAATCCGATGCTATCTCCCCAAATAATGAGGGGAACACTTTGCACAATAATTGCTTATTCCCACTCCACAAAGCCATTGAATTCAAATAAAAACCAATATGAAAGTTCGAATTAGACTTACCATCATAAATCTGAAACCTCGGCATGTTGAACCTCTTTGGGGCCTTAAACGTATCTAACTCCACTGAGAACGGCATCCTCGGCTTGACGGGGGATGTGATCCCGACATTGAGCTGCTTCCTCTGGAGGTAGTCTCTCAAATCCTCCTTCGTTCGACCGGGAGTTCGGCTATCAACAGATTTCAGTCTTTTTGGCACACTGTTACCAATGACATTGTGTTTCCTTTTGGACTTCTCTTCATTCACCGTATCAAAACAAAGGCTCTTCCCCTAGATATGCCGAGGTTCTTTGACATAGGTCCCCTTGGTTCGTGGTGTCTTTTGCAACTCACCTCTTACTGACTCTGTTCGTCCAGCATCCCGTGACGGCTGATGTGAGCGCTCCTTTCCCCTGCCATGTTACGAGACTACTGGAATTTTTTTGCCGCCTTTTCTGGGCATCAGTCTTGGCCACTAGCACTGACGTGTCCTGCAATGGGAACGGTGGTTGCATCATGTTGTTTTGCATCATGAGGTTGACAACCGACTGTAAGTCTGCCAACTTGTTTGACATCTCTTTTGTCTTGCCGTCCCTTCTCAGGCATCTATCCTTCCATACCCGGAGGTCGCTTTCGTTGTAATACTCATCTCGACCACCCTTCTTCGGGGTGTTATCCTCTTTGCCGACGTCCTTCTCCCCAGTATTCGGATCCTGTGCTCCTTCATTATGGTTTTCCTCCCCGACGTTAGGATTTGTATGCTTACCACTTTCACTGTGGATGTCGTCCCCAATCTTTTCTTTCTGCCCATTGTTAGCCATCTGTTCTCCTTAAGTTCCCACAAACGATGCCAAATTATGGGTATTGATTTCTGACCACACAACCAAAAGGGGAACTCAGCTGGAGAGCATTGATAGAATAGATTAAGCCCAACAACCTATAATAAAAAGATCAGAATTTGGCAGTGGTTCGTCCACCCGGGGGCACTTTAACGATCAAGTCAATGAATGATATCTCTCAAAGATAGTAAACTATACTTAAAACTCACAAAAAAGAACTCACCTCAAACCCATGAGGGTGCCTTACTTTTATAACCAATAGTGACCCAATCCCTTTAGAAACCTCACTTCAATGAACTTAAGCTCAATGCTCATCTTGGAGCCTCAGCTAGATAGAGATAAACTCTTCTTGAGCCTTATCTTTATCTAGATTGAGATCCTCCTCTATTCTAGAACTCTTGTCCCTTATCTATTTATCTCGGATTATTGTATCTTTGCAGATAACCTTGGCCTAGCCGAGATCATCCCGGCAGTGTGACCGAGCCACGTGGCACCTCGGCTGACGCTTCGGCGTCACCTTAGCTACGTACTGTCATTCACAAAATACTTCTCCATAGATGAGAATGAAGGTGGGTGTACAACATTGTACAGTGTCATTCTAATTGTTTTTGTTAGAAATTGGGCGCCCATGTGACATGCGGCATGACCCATGACCCTTTTGAACCTTATCCATGAAAGTTTGAATTTGAATTCAAAACCTATTTGGATAACCCACTCATGATATCTATATCTATCATATCAACTGATATGGATAGATGATATACTTAACCTATATATCTGATACGTTATATGGGATACGGTATGGATCAAATAATGAATGATTTTTTCCATACTGACTGTCTCCCATTAAAATAACGATCAAGTTTTTTGCACTGTGACTAGTGTGGGTGATACTTATATTGTGGTATCACTCCACTGTTGGGAGTTCGTTATTTGCATTTTTGAAGCACGTGATTTACCCACAAGATTCTTCGCTTCAGATTCTATCACTTAAGGTATGATCTGATATTTTTACCCGCTAAATTTGATATATCTTACATTGGTATTAGAGCCTTAATGGGTATTTTCGTGCTTATTTTTATGCATTAAAATATGTATAATTTTATATAAATATATACACGATATATGCATGAAAATTAATAATTTTTCTGAACTTTCTCCGATCAACCTGAAATTTACATATGTTGTACTATATTTCATTTAGAATAAATCTACCAAGTTTCATAAAAATCTAACGGTCAGATTTTGAAAAAAAATGGAGATTCATATTTAATTTTTCGTAACTTTGACTGCATGTTAGTTTTACATGCTTTGTTTTTATAAGATGAAAATTATATATTTGGAGTTTTTATTTCGATACCTTCGAAACGGTATAGTATGGGCCTGATTCCGACTTACGGTTGAGGAGAAAATTCAAACCCTAATTTGAGGCGAGACTTGAACTAAACGGAGAAGAAGACAAAATTGCTGCGCGCTGATGTCAGCGTGACGCGCGCTGATGTCATCATGACACACAAGCCGCCAGTTGAGCCAAGCCGTGAAAGGCAGTTGTGTTAAGACCCTGTTTGTTTTGTTTTAATTTTAAAACTACGTTAATTGCTTCTAAATTATTCGTTATAATTTTGATTGAAGCATAGATTATACCGTTGGGTTTGTAATTAATTTTTATACAAGATATTAAAGTTTCAGAATTTTATTAAAAATAAAATATTTTTCATTAATGAAAAATTCAATATTTTTACGTTAAATTGCTTTTGGGGACGCATGACTTGGATTCTGGACTTGAAATTTTTACAGTAGACTGCTGTTATGTAATCTTATTTACTGGAATAATTTTTGTATTTTTTCAGATTCTGTAATATTTATTTATGATTTCATGTGTGTTTATTAATTATTTAAAATTTCAAAAAATACCAGAAAATTCCAGAAAATTTCAGAAGTGATATACTTTATATTATGGCATAATCTGAATATTAAATACAACATATTGTTGTTTTTTCCCTAGAATTTCTAATATGTTGTGATTCGAATAGCATGATTAATTTTTTATTTGTTTAAATTCCATTATTAATTGTAACATAGCATGAGTTGATTGTGAATCTACATTATGATGCTATTGTATGGAATTATAATATTTTATCATACTTTTAGACATGCCATAGTCAGTGGGAGGTTGTTCGGTTGAGAGAAATCTTTGTAGATTTACTCTCGAAAACTAATATTTTGCGCATAAATTAAATTAAATTTTGGATAATTGTCACCTATGGCACAACAGATGATTACGAGCATAGCGGATTTTTGATCTTGCGACTTGTGTAATATTGTCACTATTTAATTTAGATTTTTGCGGTAAAATTATATTATGCTAATCAGATTAATCCCAATGCGAATTTCTCTTTAAATTGACTTAGCTTATGGAAGTTAATTTGGTTGACCTAGACTTAGTAGAGATGTTCAAATGTGAATAATGCAATCATATTATTTAGATGAGCAGAAAGTCTTGGAGACTTTAGGTCAGACCTTAATTGAGCCAAAGTAAGGAAACATGACTCAAAGTCGCCGTGGTTTTGTTGCCTTGTTTGGCACGACAAAAACTGATGTGTGCGTTATGGTTAGCGGCACGCTATGTAGTTTTGATTGGCGAGTTTTGGAGTTGTGAAATTAGTAAGCCCTCAATAGATCTGTATATGATTTTGACTATTGAGTTGCGCGAATTGACTTTATAATTTGACTTGTAATAATGTTGTATCATTGGATGAAGTAACATTTAAGAGTCATGTCATCTAAGAAATGCAACCTTAAATGAATTAGTCATTAAATGTAAGACGAGTAGCCAATATGAGCAGTGTTTTGCTCTCTATCCAACTGTTGGGAGTGGATGGAGCAAAATTTCACGCACTATAATAGTGTGCATTAAAGTATCACTTGAAGTTAAAAAATTAGCGCTTTGTAGCAGCAAAATCTATTAACACTAAGTGAAAAGATTAGCGCCAAGTGGCTGCAAAATCTATTAGCATTGCCAACTTGTCTAAGTCTGGACACTTACTGTTTCCACACTTGAGTGTGAGACATGAGGAGGTGCTTCTTTATATGATTCCTTAGCTAGGCTAACGTTTTTTGAATAACGTTTGCCACTAAGCGCAAACGATGCAGCATAGTAATGAAAAGGTCAAGGCCGACAAGGTTGTTATGACTCTAAGAATTTGACGCATCGCTTGTGAGAGCATTGTGTTGAATTAGACTCTTTAGCCTAATTCGCGCTTAAGTTACTTCAGGAGCTATCATAGTTGATAGCTTATTCTCTCCTTTTTGTGGATAGTAGAATTAATTGCAAGTAACTATGAAGCGAGAAATAGAAATGGCAAGAGAAGTATCGTCATCTTTCAACTAGATGCATTAAAGTGTATGGAGAATAAAATTGACTTGAAGATGCAAGGGATTAGCACTTACTAGTTAAATTTGCGATTTAGGCGCACTTGATATCTCCATGACATCCTTTTATGATCTAGTGAATATGAATTAGTTGTGAGTCATTACCTAGTTGGGCCTAAACCTTTAAAACTTGTCTTCGAGAACTCACACATTAGGATGATTGGAATTAGTTTATGACGTTGGTCATGAACCGGTGGCTTATTATACTTAATCACATTAATGAGATGATGACAAAATGGTTTGAGTAGGCCCTCTCGGGCCCACTTGCTTGTGACATCCTGCTCTCATGTGAATGTATAACTTTGTTCGTAATGGTTGCGCACAAGTAAGTAGGAAAGCCGTAGAAGGTCATTTGTATTGGCACATTTACTCCACTATGATATTTGTGACTGGATATGTGCAAGGGTATGATAGCTAGCCCCAAATCTTGACACATTTATAGATTACGATACGCATCTTAGTCAAGACTATTTGATCTGTCATAAGTCAAAAAGTTTTGAAATGATTTTTGATATTGCACATATGAGGTCGAGATCAATTAGATAACAACTTTCGTGCTTTTAGTTTCGACCAAGGTGGCGAGTATCTATTTGAGTTATTTTTTAGAAAGCTCTGTGAAGAGAAATGGATGCTTAGAAAATTGATTATTCCTAGCACTCAGCAACACAAGAGTGTAGTAGAGATAAGGAATTAAGTATTGTTTATGTTAGGTGGATGATGGCGCAAAATGTTTCATAATTGGGAATTGCACTAGTTTGTTGCCTATATCCTTAACTAAGTGCCCTCCATATCAGATTTTATACTCCATTTGAGTAATGGGTTAGCGGAGAGCCATCTATGGGCGATCTGTAACCGTTAAGTAGCTTATCTTTGTTTTACTTCTCATAAGGTTGCGAAGTTAAGACCTAGGGTTCTGTGGCGCATTATTCTATGCTGTCATGTAAACCCTCAAGGTCATGTGCATATAGGTAAGCAGCTTTGTGGGAGTGTAACTAAGTCACGTAAATTTTTCTTAGTAAAGGTGACGTGAATAGAGTTTTGGAACTCTATAAGATAGAGAATTCTAAGAATAGCGCTTTATGTAGGCTAGTTAAGAATGGAAAAAAATTTCCAATATCCTAGGGACAGTGGAAGCGATGTGCCTACTAATGGATTAATCTATTAGAGAAGAATACTCTACATTCTTAATTGCGTGGTAGCGAATGTGAAATTTTCCACGTCATCACTGGGTGATTGAGAGGGAAACATTCATGATTGCTCCGCAAGATGATAAAGAGCCTAGGATAATGCCAAAGGCTCTAGCCCCCTGTTTTTAGAAAGTGGATTAATGTTGCGCAGTTTAAGACAAAGTCTTTGAGGATTAACCATTTCTATAATTTGGTTGACTTTCCATTATGACGCGAAACTGTTCTAAAGTTATGCATGATTTGGATAGTCATTGTTGAGGCATAAGACTTGCTAGATACCGAAAAATCGCACCATTGAGAAAAGTGTAGACCATAAGAAGACTTCCTATTAGGGAGTGAGGTTATTTTGACTTAGGCTATGATTGACCTATGTTTGGAACATTGATTTGTGGTCATTGTGACCCAACTTCTCGTTGGAGAATTGGATAAGTAGATCTGTAGGGATTTACCTTCTGCTTTCATGGTAAAAAGTTAGGAGCGCAAAAAGGTTGCTTGTTCCAATAAATCTTTTACAGCCTAAAACAATTATCCAAATAGTGGTTCTTAGATTTCGTCAAGCCATGATAGGCCAACGATGATCGATGAAGACCACTGAGGCATGATCAATGGTCCAAAAGAAGTTTTTCCTTACTTAGTCATTATGAGCCAGGAATTTATAAGGTTGTCGCCACCTAGGGTGGGCAGTCCTCTATTTTAGATATGATGGACATGGGTGATGTAATTTATATGCTCGGATGTACGATCCTTAGAGATTGTTTTAGGAGAATTCCCGGTTTGTCTTTGATGACTTACATAAGGAATATCCTAGAATGATTCTAGATGCAAAATTGCAAACCCATTGACTTACCTATCGGTAAAAGCCAGAGCCTTAGCTATTGAGTGAATCCTCGGATTATCTTTGGGAGAAACAGATGACCTATATTCCTTGATTTTTTTATTTTTGTTGTTGTGGGAGCCTAAAGTACGCTATGTGGGCGTATTCGGCATGATAAGTGTTATCTTTGGTAAATGGTCAACTGAGTAGTTTAGACATTGACCTTGCTCATTGGACTGTGGATAGAATGCTTTACTAGTAGTTTATTAATTTGCCCCTTGTAAGATTCAATGCGCTAGTTGGGCGCATCTTGAATGAACGCAGATTGGTCACCAAAATATCTTTAGAGAGGTAATTACGCAAAAGGTAGTGATCTTGAACTACTTCATGTGAGGCGCACATGGTGGATTATGTTGTATATGCTTATCGCAAGAGGCGCTGATAAGGCTTATGTTTGAAATCTAGAATTGCGCAGACTGTGGTCGTGTTTTTTTTTTTTAAATCGATCACTTATTTGTTATGAGATGATGGGATGTTGACACTATTATGGTTTGTGTCATAATGATTAGTAGATAATGATGTCAGCAAGCAAGATTGGCTCACTCACACAAACAATCTCCATTGGCGCTTGGGAGCGAGCAAGGATGAGACTAGTGGTTTATTTTTATTTGGAGCCAAGAGAGGCTTAAATTATCCACTATGTATGTCGCCTTGGTTACAACCAAGATGAGGTCGTGTTAAGGACCAAACATGGATGTTAGTACCCACTTTCCATATTGTGCCTGTTATGATTAGCCATATGCGAGATCTCATTTGGCGTCTGGAAGGCGAGCAAATAGAGAATTCAGGTTAGGCGCTAGAAAGTGACTAGACTAAGATCTGTACGATGTATCAAGTATGACGTCACTCTTTTTTTTTTGGAAGAGTTACTCCACCGTAACATGTATTCATACTATATGTGCTTAGCGACCGAGTAATGAGGTGAGAGAATGGATCCCTATTTCCTCACCATGTGAGTCTTATGTGTCATTATTGATATGACTTTCATTTATATACCCTTTTGTGACTTTTGACTATGTCATAAGGTAAGGGGTTGATGTTCTACTACTTTGGTATGTTGCCTGCGGTCATGTATGATTCGGCCTTAAGGGACATCACTGGGAAAGCGGTCAATCCTAAACTAAATGGCATGAGGGTAAAGGGAAGATCATCTAGTATTATACCACTGTTGTATATTTACTGCCGTCAACTCACATCGCTCTGAATGAGAGGCGGATTAAGTGTGAATATATTGTAAGAATTGAGAGGGTCAAACATGCTCTTTTAGGGGATTAGAGATGTTTTTTGGACCAGTGTAATTAGATGGATCTGGGGTATATGAGACACTATTTCTATTCTTTTTGGGTTGATGTCTCTATGTTGGCTCATTTTGAGTTTCTAGTATAGAGCTCCCACATGCAGGTGTTCTCAGCGGTCGCACGGTGCATTGGCTAGTATGAGATTGTTCATTTTTTTTGGGAGATTGAGATAGAGATGTGACAGTGTCATGCCAACTCATGTGCGAATGGGAGATGTTAGAAATTGGGCGCCCATGTGACATGTGGCATGACCCATGACCCTTTTGAACCTTATCCATGAAAGTTTGAATTTGAATTCAAAACCTATTTGGATAACCCACTCATGATATCTATATCTATCATATCAACTGATATGGATAGATGATATACTTAACCTATATATCTGATACGCTATATGGGATATGGTATGAATCAAATAACGAATGATTATTCCCATACTAACTCTCTCCCATTAAAATAACGATCAAGTTTTTTACATTATGACTGGTGTGGGTGATACTCATATTGTGGTATCACTCCACTGCTGGGAGTTCGTTGTTCGCATTTTTGAAGCACGCGATTTACCCACAAGATTCTTTATTTCAGGTTCTATCACTTAAGGTATGATATGATATTTTTACCCGCTGCGTTATACTTGATTTACAGTTTTCATTTAGTGGGTAAGTGTTCCATCAAGAGTTGTCTTTTAATGTAATTTTACTTCAGAGTATAATTGTAATAAAAAACAAAAGTGAGAATTGAGAGATCCAAATAAATTAGGTAAGTGCTAATAGTAACACTCATTTTTATTATAATTTTATCTATTCATAAAATTTCATTTTTACCCTTTTCTACCATCCAAATCTCCTCTCACCCTAGGCACCAACCATCACCACCATCTCTAGCCATCATCTATAGTTCCTTCCCACCTCTAGTTGCCACTACCCAGCACCTCTTCACTACCCTCCAACGTCTGTTCTATGACGCTTAATCAAACTTTTAGAGATGATTCGTTATTAACAATTTGATTTTGGTATAACGAAAAGGGTTGATTTTTTCTTAGGTTCAAATTTGAATTTGTTTGTCATGCTCGGACTCTTGGGGCCCACCACGGGTCTCGTTTCGCCTAATTGTTAATTTTGTAAGACCATTAATATTAGTGTATATCATCCATGAAATTTTTTTGATTGATCTGATAATCATAAGTTTTTCATTTTATAACATTTATCTCTAAAAAAATAGATGGTCTATTTTGTAAAACACTCTTATCATTTATTTTTTTCAGAGACAAATGCTATAAAATAAAAATATTACGATTAAAATCGATCTAATTTTTTTCATTAATGATATACATAGAAAGCTCTACAAATTAAACAATTCAATTAATCGGAACGAAACTCATGAATGACCCCACAAGTCTGAACATAACGATTAAATTTAAATTTGAAATTGACCCCAAAAAAAAAAAACTAACCAAAATGCAATGAATAAGATGAGGGTCCCTGCTGTGCCTGTTGTTTAGATGAAAGCGGCACCATTTTATATATTTTTTTTTCAAGGGTGCAGATAAAGCAACTTTATTATTATTAGGAAAATGTTATGGAGCTCGTATAAATTATCAAATTTTTTATCAAATCTTTTATATGGGTGTGGAACCCATCTAAATCACATGTGTGTAAGTCTCATACTCATGTGAGAGGTTCGGTAAAAAATTTGATAATTTATTTGGATTTCTAGCATAACTCTTATTATTATTATTAGGATTTAGACAAAGCAGCACTTTTTTTTTTTTTTTTTTTGGCCTTCCCTCCTAACAGTTAAATTATAAAAAAAAAAAAAAACATTATGTACAATATCAATATAAATTCATTGTGTCTAAGTAGATTATAATATACAATTGTAATATTATATAAGTTACGACAATTTGTGATTCCAAAATTAAGTTAAAATTACAAATTTTTTAAATTACATAACAAAGACATCTATGTCATCCCTTAACTTAATCAAGAAATTCTCTTTTTTTTCCTTTTTTTTTTTTTTTTGCAAAAAAAAAAAAAATATAACATAATAATGAAATTTTCTTTGTTTTGTAATTTTTTTTTTTTTGTGTGTACATGTTATGTATTTTTGTAACAAATATTATATAATTTTTGATAGAAACAGTTTGTGATTTAGAAATAAAATTATGTAGTTTGTGTTAATGTTAGGTATGTTATGGTTAAAAAATGTTTGAATAAAGAAATATAAAAAAAAAAACTTTAACTTAATTTTTAAATCATAAATTGTCGTAACTCATCAAAAAAAATAATATAACATTTGTAACAAAAATATGAAACATGTATCAAAAAATTGTGTAATAAGGGTGCATATATGCTTCAAATTTTTAAGATTATGTGCCATAAGGTTTCCTATAATATATAATGGGCTAGGCTTTCTTTCAGTCCACTTTGTAGATTAGACGGTGCTCTTAGGCTTGTGAGGCCTACCACAGATCCTATTTCGATTATCCAAACCATTTAATATGTAGAGCTCATCAAGTACTTTATTCTTATAAAAAAAATCACGTTAATCGAATATCGATAGTTACTTGATCAAATCAGATTTTTGTCAATAATTTATTTTGAAAATTATATTTATCATTGACAGAAATCTAATCCGATCAAGTAGTTTTCGATATCCGATCAACGTGATTTTTTATAAGGATAAAGTATTCGATGAGTTCTATATATTGAAACGGTTCGAATCATTAAAATTAGACCCGTAGTGGGCTCTTAAGAATCCAACAACACGCTCCAGTCTGATCTCAAATTAAAGACAACCCTAACCCTTATATAATATACTAGTTCTAATATATAATATTAGAATAAAGATTGGGACCCCCTTTCTCCCACCCCCTTTTGACCCTCTTTCTTTTTTGATTGGTCACTTTTTCTTTTTCTTTTTATTTTTTTTCTCCTCCTCCAATCACCACCCGCCACGTGTGTGTGGGGTGGTGGGGGTTGAAATTTGAGGGAGTCTAAATCACTGCAGATAATATTACAATCAGCAATGATTCACACCACTAATTTTGGTCCTCTAATAGAGCACTAATGACATGGCAATGAATAAAAAAATAAAATAAAAACAAACCAAAACCAAAACATCACATCAATGTGGGTGGAGCCCACTGTCAATTCATTAGAGCTACCTTTAGAGCTCAAAAATTAGAGCTCCAAAGCATTTTTCTATTACAATTGTACTCGACACAATGAATTTACATTGACACTGTACATAATTTTTTCTTTCTTTTTTGTTTTTAAATTTAACTGTTAGGGAAAAAAAAAAAAAGTTGCTTTGTCTAAATCCTAAAAAAATAATAAAAAAAAATAAACAATTAAAAGAGCTTCTTTATCTGAACCCTAAAAAAACAAAAAAAAAAAAACAAAACAAAACAAATACATGACCGTAACGCTTTCATCCGAACAATAGGTATAACAGTTGAGGGATTCACAGCAGTGACCCTGACCTCTCATGAGGATGATGGATATGATCTATGAAATACGGATATGAATATTGGTATTGGTATTGGTATGATACGGTTACATTAATATAATAAAATTTAAAAAAAGTAAGGTATGGATACGACTTGGTATTCTTGTAAAAAAATATTTATTTTTAATTTAAAGTAATGTAAAAATTAATTAAATGATTTACTTTGTTAAGATCTAATTTATAATTAACAATTAAAAGTAAAGGTATATATCAAAATTAAATGTCAATATATTAAATAACTTACAAACTATAGTTTAATTTTAAAATCATGCTAAGCATAAAACTAAAAATAAAAAAGAAATCTAGTGAAATGAGTTTTGTCTCTGGAATAGAAGAAAATATTATTTCAATTGAGGTACGGTACGATTTGGATATATACTAGATTCATTTGAGTACGTCAAAAATTAAGAAGAAAATTTTTTGTATCCAGTACATATGCAAAAGTACTATACAAGGTACCATATGCCGGTAAGTACCCGGTACGGATTTGACATGTTTTTCGAAATACTCATATTTCATAGGATATGATGTTACATTTAGAGGTTGTTTGGAATGATTTAAATAAATATATATTTAATTTTTTATAAAAAAATGTATAAAAAAATATAAAAGTAATATAACTTAAATAAATATAATTATCTAAATAAGTATACTTATTTAATTTGTGCCAAATATTATCCTAATCTTATTGGATTAAAGTTGAGGGCTTGGAACTTTAATGAAAATAAGGATGAGTGGGTTTGTCTAGTTCTTAGATGGTAAAAGTCGTAGGGTTGGACGGAATAGCCTACATTTTGTTTGGTTGTTATTCTCATGACGGACGTTTTAGAAAATTTTCATTTTTTATGTTTTTTTATTTTTATTAATTTTTTTTAATATTCTAAGTAATTTTTTTAAATTTTTAAATACACCTAACATAAATATACTTAAAAATATAATATTTATGAAAAAAATCTTTAAAAAATTCATTAAATACCAAAAATTCAAAAAAAGAAAAAAAGAAAAAAGAATTCAATATATTTTTCGTATTATTGTGTATTTATTGATTTTTTAAAATATTTTTTATAAATATTTTATTTTTTAGATATATCTAATTAAGGTGAATCTAAAAAAATAAAAAAATTTGCTTAAATTTTAAAAGATATTCACAAAAACAAAAAAATCAATTTCTAAAAAATTAAATTTAAAAAATTAAAACCAAACATACTAATAAAAATTACTCCCTGTACAAATTCATTCAACCTATACGTATATAAAAAGTACCTTGCACTTGTTTACATACAATTTCTTCATAACTCTACTACGATTGACACTCCATTTTTACCCGACTTCTAAAACGAGACGTTGTCACTTTTTTTTTTTTTTTAAAAAAAATTGATCATTTTGCATAATGATTTGTGAAAATAATTTGAAATGTCATGTATTCGATTAATTTGTGAGTTTTGAGTTGGGATTTAAAATAAATAATAATTTATTTGGTTGAAATTATAAAATTATTAACAAGTCATAATAGTTAGACTTAATTATCATTAAATCCTATTAATTCGTCTATGAAAATTGGAGAATAGTTGTTAAAAAGACTTTTGTGACGATCTTCTGGCTCTATCTTTAAAACTGACAATTAATGGTATTTTTGTGACGATTTTCTGAATCTGTCGCCAAAAACTAACAATTAGTATGTTTTTTTAGTGACGATTCTTTCAAATTGTTGCTAAAAACTAACAATTAATGACTTTTTTTTTTTCCATAAAAAACACAATTAATTATCACAGGCACTACTAAAAAAAACACTTTTTGCGACCGCTATAAACCGTCGCAAATAATAAAAAACAGTCGCAAAAGACTTTTTGCGACGGCCCATGCGACGGCAATTGGGGGTCGCAAATATGGGGGTGGCAAATACTTTTTGCGACGGCAAAGCAACGGTCACAAATTATTTGCGATCACCTAAACTACTTATGGCGACCCCTATTTTGCCGTCGCAAAAAACAAAGAAAAATACTAACATGATCTTTGGCGACCATCTTGTTACCGTCACAAAAAATAAAAAATAAAAAAATAATAATAATAATAAATAAAAGTGTAGCGTTAAGAATTCTAGGAATAACAATGACAAGAATTCAGACAGTATAGCATTTTATAGTTTTATTGAACATTCTATTTGAGTCTCAAAATTTAAGCCATATGTAAAAGAATTCAGACAGTATAGCTCCTTCATTTACACGCATTTGTTCTCCATTCCATAGTAAAAAAGAAATACTTAAATCTTGATATGTCTCTCATACTAGAAAAGGCATCCAAGAGTTTTTCAATCTTGAGCCGATTGATAGAAAGGGACCACCGACATATTATTAGTAGAAGACATAAGAAACTAATTGATGCACCTTCACTTTCTCATCTCGAATATGCGTAGGTGTAAGAGAAATAGGCTTCTCCATAGCAATGAGGCAAAGAATCTGCAGTTGGCAAGAATATATGTCTGTTACATCTTAAAGAAAAATGATAAACAAATTGGAGGGACTGTTGTGAATAAATTTATATATCTATCATTTAAATATTATCTACTCTAACTTGATTTCAAGTATTCATCCACAAATACATGCGAATTTTTCACAAAAACTAGCTCCAAATCATACTGACTACAGGATCTAAATAGAGGGCCACTGAAAATGACCACCTTGTTTGTGAATTCTATATGGTATTAACTTTCTCAATTCTATAAAGTTTCATCACTGTTTGTGTTCTAACGCGTTGTGACTTAGATGGATTGACATTGTCAACCTTCTAAAACAGAATCTCCCTGTAGCCAATTTAGAATCTCACCTAACCAGAACACATTTAGGGTGAGCTATTAGAATTTCATCATATGAGAGGTTGCTTACCAAGGTGGATTGACTAACTAGAAAGGAAGAATAAAATAGAGGTAGAAAAGATTGTGTTTATTAACATCTTTCTAGTGCTAGAATCTGGATTTCTAATAACTATTCATTGTTATTTTAAATCCATTGCGATTAAGTTTACAAATTAATAAATCTTGAAATTGATATCTAAATACGAGTTTTTTTAGAGTGAATGAGTAGTGTCAAATTTTTTTTCTTTCAAATCTCATAAATCCGAACTAAGTTTTTAGCTAGACAATGACTATTGGCATAAGTTTGATTCAAGGCTCCATTTGGGTGGATGCAATTCAAATGAAAGGATATTAGAGTTTTACAAAAATACAAAGAGGTGGATTGAGAAATTTTGGTGGACAGATGGAGAGAGAAAAAAAGGGGGGAAATTACAGTTCAGTGGTACTTCCATAAATTATTTATAGATTAATGGAAAAGTTTGTGGCCTAGCTTAATGTTTATGGAGTTTACTACTAATATGAAATTATTTTCTTAAACCTAGACTGAAAATGCCCGTTCAAGTTGTGAAGCTAAAGGTCAAAACCAGGTGTTCCAAAACTAGAGTATCAAAGAGATCCTGCAGCATCTCTTAGGATTTGGACTGAGCAACTCACCATTCAGAAATGGTTCTTCAAAAATAAAAATTCAAATATTTACTTAAAATTTAGAAAAAGAATAGAGAATATTGTTAGAGATGATAAGTATGACATATATATATACATGAAAGCTAGTAGGCAACTTATATTTTGCAGAGTGAAAAATATATTCAGTAGACAGAAAGCTAGTATGACATATATATATATACATGAAAGCTAGTATGACCACTTTTAAGTAGACAGAAGGGATAGACTAACATGTATTAATGCACCAAGTAAATTTATACCTCTTCTGCCAATGATTTGAAGACATGAAAAGGAACAATCCACTCCGGACAATCAACAGCATCCTGCAGCAAAAGGTTTGGTGTTTCAACATATTTGTGGTAGATCTAAACAAAAAATGCAGACTTAATATAGCAATAGAACTGTATTTGGTTGATGTCGGTTAATAGTGACAGCCTCCATGCTGCAGTCATGGGCCACTATTTTAATATGGGCCACCCTATCTATAGAGCACATTCACAAAAAAACTTCCAATTTTTAGCTTTATCATTTGAGGTTTGACTACATTTATAATACTCTGTTTAGATAATAAGATAAGAAAATAATGAAATCAAGAAATTAAATTTTGTTTTCAGTTTTCTTGCATTTTTTCTTAGTAGATCACTCTGCAATATCAAAATCTGTCAAAATTGAAGTGTTGAATATTTATCAAATGACATTATTCTTTTAATATTTATTATCTTGAATTTGAGTGTAGATTCGAAGAAAAAAGAAAAAAAATATTTGAAGAATGAACTTATTCACATAGATTTTCACATATTGTTAAAGAAGTGATAGGGTTCAAAACCAAAAAAAAAAGAAAAAAAAGAAAAAGAAAAAGAAAAAGAACCGTTAATGAGTTAGTAGTTAGTGGTTAGTAGTTAAACAATGGTGGATGGCTTAGGATTATCCTAATGAAATATTCTATAGTAGTAATAGATTTAGGCTTAAAACAAAATAGACTATTTAAGTTAAATAGAATAAAATATTATATCTAATCCATAATTATTAAAACCACATCCGAAGGCTTAAGGGGATGAAGGCTAAATGCAATTGTATTGGATCTGACTAATATTGGGTTTATTTAGTAAAAGCAAAATTCATTATTGGGTCTGGAATTGCATATATATGTGAACAGATAGTCACCTAAATTGCTTTCATAATTGGATTTTAATGTGCAATTTGGTGTTTCATAAATCAAAATGGGTTGGCCCAGACGGTATTGGGATGGAGAATAAATAGGTTTTTTAACGGACAAACAAACAAATACATCAGCAATGGGTCGAGTAGCCATTTGGAAGATAACACACAACCACGTCACAAACACGTCACACAGACACACACACATATATATATATATATATATATATCAATTTTAATGATATCATACACGTGCCACACAGACACAGAAATCAGAGAAAGGAATGGTTACCTCAAGGTGGAACTTGTACTTTATACCAAAGGGGCTTCAAGATTTAAATTTCTGAACCCAAAAACAGAAGGGGTACTTACCAATTAGTCCTATTCACTAGACTTATTTACCTACAGGTCCTAACTAATAAATTTAACACTATAAAAATAAGAGAGTGATAAATTTATCACTAAAAAATTATTCATAAAAAAAGAGACTGATAAATTTATTACATAAAAAAAAAAAAAAGACTGATAAAATTGTCTTTATCACTTAATAAATTATATCAAATAGGACTTAATGGTAATAAGTCTCAAAGTAGGACCTATTGGGTAATAAGTCTCCCAAGTAGGACCTATTGGTAGTTTACCCAAAACAGAAATAATCCCTAATTGTCAGATAGTGTCTCCAATGGTAAAATGAAAACGATAATGACTAATACCCCAAAGATCTACATGTATGAGGCAAAAAAAAAATTACCTTCTCAGAAAATTCTTCATCAAAACGTATCCAGTAAACACTATTACGAAAAACCAGTCCTTCGGCTGCATACTCACAGAGAAAATCACATCAACCAGAAATTGAAAAAAAACTGGTGTAACTTGCCAACAGTTTCAAGTAGCCATTTGGAAGATAACACACAACCACGTCACAAACACGTCACACAGACACACACACACACACATATATATATATATATATATCAATTTTAATGATATCATACACGTGCCACACAGACACATAAATCAGAGAAAGGAATGGTTACCTCAAGGTGGAACTTGTACTTTATACCAAAGGGGCTTCAAGATTTAAATTTCTGAACCCAAAAACAGAAATAATCCCTAATTGTCAGATAGTGTCTCCAATGGTAAAATGAAAACGATAATGACTAATACCCCAAAGATCTACATGTATGAGGCAAAAAAAAAATTACCTTCTCAGAAAATTCTTCATCAAAACGTATCCAGTAAACACTATTACGAAAAACCAGTCCTTCGGCTGCATACTCACAGAGAAAATCACATCAACCAGAAATTGAAAAAACTGGTGTAACTTGCCAACAGTTTCAACACTTGTATTCTAAAAATCAAGTAAAGATCTTTTGGTTCACACATGCATATTATCTTGTTCAGAAAACAAAAAGTTCATAACGATTAGACCTTTTTTAAATTAATCAAATTACTTGACATCAAAAAATTGAAGGGAGAAGACAATCGATGATTATGAGTGACAGGTCACCTCATATTAAATTGGAAAACGAATTACAGTAGCTGGTCAAAAAAATTTTTTTTTTGATCTGTCAACATATTTTCAAGAATAAAGTTGTCTTAAGCATGTTAAGAAGAAGAGGATGTCTACAAGAATAAACATGTTAAATAACATGTTAAATAAATAAACAAAAATGAAGAAGAAGAGGATGTTTATAAGAGACAAACACTCTGATGTAAGAAAGCTGCCTTAAGCAGTGTATCACATCCAAAATCATCACAAAACTACAGATTCATTTTGAAGAAACAAATATATAGGACTCTAGGCAAATACTTCAATAAGAAAATCCAACAAAAAAGACAACACCTAAATATTTATAGTTTTTCTACTTCATGAAGGCTATACAAATTGACCATAAGAAAAACACGGAAAGGAAAAAAAGAGTGCATCGAAAGAAAATATTCATCCAGAATCATCCTCTATATAAGAAAACTCCTTTGACTAAGGAAGTATACAACCATGTGACCCCCAAAATCTAGCAAAATAAAAGGCCTGACTGAAGAAAATGATGTTGGTCAAAGAAAATTTTGAAATCTTAAAAATGTGTTATTTTTTAGAACTGAGATACACTGCTGCAATAATATCAGTATCTGCCCAATGAAAGATTGAGATCAACAAAGTCAAATCTGTTCTTCATTTCCAACTCAATAAAAATAAATAATAAAAAAACCGGAGTTATAATTCTTTCTAGAACAGGGCTTGTGTATGAAAAAAATAGGACCTAGTGCAAGGGAAGCTGCTAAAAACATGGATTTTGCTTCAGCTCAGTTAAAGCAACCATATTTTTGGTACAAAATTTAGAAGTTCATATTCCTTTTGCTCAACACTAGATATGAGGCATAATAATGTATTGGCCACACATGGAGCAATATTCAATAGAGTGAGAATGTTAATATTATGTGAACAAAGGCAAAATACTCAAAATGCAGGTGCAAAATTATCACAAATTATCACAAGTGTATCATAGAAGGCATTAAGTCAGAAGAGCAAGCAAGATGCTTAGACAATAAATTTGAATTTTTATTTTATTTGAAATAAGTTGCATCTGTTCAGGTGGCTGTAACCTATAACACACCATTTTTCAGTCACAACTAATCACAACTTATCTCTTTGTGGGAGCTTTTAAATCTAAAACCCATTTAAGTTACTGTACAAGTTCCATTTACAGTTTCATAGTTTACATTAACTTTAACACTAATTAAAAAATTATTATTATTTATTAAATGAAAAAAATTAAGATATAAGTCATTTATTAAATGAAATGATAAACAGATTGAATAATATGGCTACCTTATTCCTAGAAAGCTTCAACATAGAAGTTCTGGCAGCTTAGGGCAGCAAAAATACAACATCAGACCACTCCCTTTATAAGAAGATTGGTGGCTCATATAATTCTATCCCTAGAAAGCTTCGACATCTAAGTTCTGGCAGCTAAGTGCAGAAAAATACAAGAAGATGCAGATCCAATAATTCTATTTCAAATGATGCTCGAAAAGAGATGCCATCTCGATCTCAACAATAAATACTGAAGATGCATGATCGAAAGAAAAAAAAAATGTGTATAATATTTCAACATGCATTGAAATTACTGTAACATGATATCAGCCAAGATAAAATAGTGAACAGACATAGTAATGTGTATATGTGCCAGATGTAGTAATGTGTATATGTGCCATCCCTTCAAACATTCACTCATTCAGATATAAGTCATAAAAATCCAGGGAAACATTTGTCTTCATGTCTTTCCAATGGGAAATTGAATATCTCTTCATCGAAAGTTGTAAATTGTAGCACAGATCTGAGAACTGGCATATGAAGTTATTAACCTACAACTAATGACAATTATAATGGTGTTCTTGCAGCATATAGAATCTGTTGAGGAACAACAACATCATGAAGTGCCAAATTATAGTAGAGACGCAACTAGCTTTGACTCATTTAAATATTTGTAACCAATTGCATTTGCAAAGTCACAGAGAGTAATCTTAATTTACAGTATGAACCACAATAATGTTGGGTCAGTGAGTTAATATAAATTTTCTATTTGAACTCAAGTTCAATTAGCTTTATTCATTTAATTTTTTGTAACCAAATTACATCTGCAAAATCTAATGGCTTCTCCTCAACTACAACAGAGCTCGTCATTGTAAAATACTTGTACTAGCATAATAGCAGCAAAAGAGCATTAATTTCTAAACAGAAATCACTTTTAAACCAATTCTCATCACCACTTTGAAGTCCAACTCAGGAACATATTTGTTGAATTAAAGAGAATATTCCACTGGTGATTAACTAAGTAAATACATGTGCTAAATTCCATAATCCTTAATTCTGGAGATGCCATGTGACTTGCATCGTCAAAATAGCCATCACACGGAAAAAATTTTGTGCAGTAAATGCTCGAAAATAACTAGTCAAAGGCACAAAATATATAAAGAACAGAAACATGGAAGACTAGCTTGTATGCCTATCATCACATAATCCAATAGTTAATTCAACAAATACATGTAGTTCGCTCAGCCAAAATGAATATATAAAAAAATCAACCAATTAATATTTTTAGGAGATGGCTCGCCCCAATAAAAAATAGTAAAAATTAATAACAATAAGAACAAACAGAAACAACAAACGATGGCTTTGCAGGATATACTCCTAACTACATGTGAACAATGAAAAATGAGATGCCACTTACTATATGTTGAAAAAGGCAACAATATCACAGAAATTATGGGTTAAGACTTGCAACATCTTTTGTGTTAGGTTCTAGAATTAAAAAAATAAAAAAATTAGGAACCTTGGAGAAGGCAACAATTCTGGCTCAGTCTAATATTGGTCACAGCTTTTAAGAGTAAACATTCTATTCCATGCTTCACCATTGCTTTCATAAACAATAACGAACAAATTAGATAAATAACTTCAGTGTCAATTTAAACCTTCAAGTATTGGATTTTCCTGTAATTTATGTTCTCTCAGGATGACATGTCGTGAATAGACAAAAATCATTTCGATTGTGTAATTTACAAGGTGATTGAATAAAACACACATTTTGATTAGTTAAAAATGTGTGATGGAGATCCGTCCAACTTGTATTTTTTTAAGACATAATTCTGCTATCAAATTGCAAGAATAATTATTAAATTTTACTTAGTCACACATTATATGATTAACAAGTATGCACAAATTAAAAAAATATATATATTTAAAACTAAAAAAATAAAAATATAAAGATCATTCTATAGAAATAGAATCATATGTACCACAACAATCATGGAGGTTCAATGTCTCCTCCTCACCAAGTGATTTTCAAATAATAAAAACAGGAAAATGGCACATATCCAGATGCGATGAAGAAACAAGGAATGCACAACGCACAATATCATGATTGTAAAGCTAAAATTAAAATTAGAAACAAAATCATAAAATATGTGAATCACAACAGCGATCATCGTGTAAGTAAGAGTTACCATACCTGCTGCTTCTCCTTTCTCCTCTGGATCAAATCCAAACCTAAGATCATGGACACAGAGAAGAGAGATGGAGGTTAGAGAGAGAAAGAAAGAGAAGGAGAGAAACAAGGAACACGAAGGAGTGAGACATATGGTTGTGTGTATATATAGATAGAGAGAAAGAGAGACAGAGTTGGATTCATACATAGAAAGTAGCTTACCGATTATGAATCTCGATTATGAATCTTGATTATGAATTGAATCGAAATCTTCATCAACAGCCGATCGAAATCTTAAAATCTTCATCTACAAATCGATCAAAATCTTCAAATTTTGAGAGTGAGATTCAAGCGAGATTCAAATTTAGTCGAGCGAGAGAGATTTAGACAGTGAGATTCAAGAGAGAGAGAGTCGAGCGAGAGAGAGATTTTGAGAGAGAGAGAGAGATTAGGCAACCGCAGGAAATGAGGTACACCACCGTTGGAGACAAATTTGGGAAATAAGAGTGTAAGGGAGATATAGGTCTCTTTTTTTTTTTTTTTTTTTTTTTTTTTTTTCAGAACACGATTGTTTTAAATGATTTTGTGATTTTCTTAATGTAAAAAGTGACTTTTTGCGACGGTTAAATAATCAGTCGCAAAAATATGGACGCAAAAAGCCATATTTCTAGTAGTGAGCATATCTTTCAGGAGCATATCTTTGCAATGTGGAACTTGAAAAGAAAATAGTAGCACTTGTCACTCTTGCTGTGGTTCCTCTCATTGTTGTAATTGGAGGTGTCCACACCACCACATTAGCTAAGCTCTCTTCCAAAAGCCAAGAAGCTCTTTCTAAAGCAGGAAACATTGCAGAACAGGTGAAAGAAGATTGAAAATTCCAACATTTGTTCATTTTCTACTTACTCAGAAAAAAGTACCCACAAAATTAAATTTTCTCTGTTTTTTCAATTGGTTGTTGCTGATTTAAGCTAACAATGCAGACAATAGCTCGAATTTGCATTGTTGGATTGAGAATGAACATAGTTTCCTTGTAAATTTTCTCTGTTTTTGTATCTGGGTATTCTTGATTACAGAAGTTTTTAAGCTTGATGTGTAATTATGTAGTGGGATAATTTTGTTGATATGTTATTATGAATGGAAGAATATTTTATTATGGAGGAATTGTTATTTTATACAGGAATTTTTATATTATTATGGAGAAATTTTAATATTTTTAATAATTTTATTGCAGGATGTTTTTTTTTTTTTTTTGTGGCACTACACCATCGCAAAAAATAGAAAATTTTAATATTTTTATTGATTTTGTTACAGGTTTTACTTTTTGCGATGGCACTAAACTGTCGCAAAAAATAGAAATTTTATTATTTAAAATAGAAATTTTATTATTTTTTAATACTTTTTGCAACGGCACCACACCGTCGCAAAAACAGTGTTCTTGCCGTTGCAAAAAAAAAGAGACTATTAGCGACGGCATTTTTCGCCATCTCAAATGACATTTTTAGCGACGGTAAAATAGTGCCGTCGCAAAAAGTCAAGAAATTTCAAACATTATTAGTGACTGCAAAGTGCCGTCGCAAAAGGCAAAAATGCCGTCGCAAAACATTAGCGATGACACTATGCCGTCGCAAAAACTCTTTTGCAACACCCCCAGTTGCGACCCCCCTCTTGCCGTCGCAAAAAGTCATTTGCCGTCGCAAAAAGTTTTTTGCGACGGCATTAGGAGTATTAGCGACGGCATTTTGCCGTCGCAAAAAGTCGAAATTTTAGTAGTGGCTTTGCAAGATATGCTCCTGAAAAGAAACATTAAAATGATTAATTAATGCTCCTGAAAAGAATTTTTGGTTAGAACAATCAATTTATGCTCTAACCATACATTGATCAATTTATCTTTGCATATCTTTGCCCAAATCACCAAAATTTTGGCCTCTGTGTGAAGCCACCCTCACAATTTTTAAATTTGTTACTATTTTGGATGATGCTCTGCATACTCACCAGTCAAGAGCATGCACAAATTACACATGGCATCCCAGCAATAGACATGATATACACTGACTAGCAGTTACTGATCCCAATTGACTAATCACACTAGTTTGATTAGCCAATCTAACAGAAGATAACAAGAAAACTAGCATTGATTAATTTGGTGGCTAACCAAAAATCAATTCAACAATTACCCCATAAGGCCTTATTGAGATATACAATCAAGGATTCTATTATATACATGTACAATACATGTTTTCCATCATGCCTAAAAGTCTATTCTTAACAATCCTGCTATTATATTGCTCCATAAAAGCCTACTTCAATATACTTATTAAATTAGGTAATAAGGCACTTTGAACTTGGCAAAAATCTCTTTCCAAAACAAATTCAGTAGCAGAACATTGTTGAATGATTTGATTCAGGCAACCTTTTAATCCAAATTATTAAACTATTAAATTTAGTCAAAAATTGGACCAAAATTTATTAATCCAAATTAAATTTGAAAACAGTTTGCGCATGAGTTTTCATAACTCAAGTAACCCTAACAACCTGAATTTTTTTGTTGATACATATAAAAAATATATATGACACAAAAATAAATAAGGTAAAATACACATTCTTATGTAGAAGAGATGACAATAATATTTTTTTTATCTATATGAAAATGCGGTAGGTGTTTTTTTGGGTGAATAATGTGGTTAGGTGTTATGTGAACTAAAATCTTTAAAAAAAACTCAATATAATTATGTTAAAATTGTGAGTCTCAATCTATTTTCTTTTAATCTTAGGGGACATAAGTGTAATTAACTCTATTATTTTCAAAAACATTGCATGGATTTTGGGTCAGTGAAACGTATCAACATAGCCCATCAATCATATGGCTTAGATCATCCGACAAAAAAGAATTTTTATTAATAAAAAAGAATAAGTGAAATAAAAAAAACAAACAACGATCCATGGTGATAAAATGCAACATTGCCAACTAAACATATTCCAATTAAGTTGACATGAAATAAACCAATCATATGCGAACACTAAGAGAAAAAAAATAAAAAAATGAAAAACTCCGACCAAGATTGGCAAAGTGCCATTCGAAACAACCCAAAACAAAACAACAAGTAATCAACAAACCATAACAGACATCACATGGCCACAAAAGTGGGAATAACATTAAGGAAAACAAATAATGAAATTAATTCAAAGCAATTCTTCTACTACAAGTATAATAACTAGAATGAATTCAAGTTGCTGCTTGATTTGAACAACAACCAATATAATGCTCACTGTCAATGCATTAGTGGTTTGAAAGATCACATCTATAGTGCTAATGAAAGTAGGCAGGTAAACTCCACTCAGATAAATTGCATTGTTGACTTTGATTCAAGTGTTTTATTCATTGCAATCATAATCACGTTGAGAGTTATTTTGGGACTCTTACGAGTGATAAATGAACCAAATAATTTGAGGTTGATTGGTGTTTGGGTTGTTAAAAATTCGTTTGATCTTCATTCGTTGAGTAAATAAATCAAGTTAGAACACATTTTAAAACTCATTAAAAATTTTAAACCAAGTTTAAATAGTCCATTGCTTGTTCGACTCTGTTCGATGAGCCTAAAACTACCAAATTGCTCGAGTTCGCCTTGACAAAACTTCATTTAAGATCGGCTTCAAAGTTTAACGAACTAAACTTGAATAAATTTTATAACTCGTTAAAATTATCAAATTAAGTTTAAACAATTAACTATTCGGCTTGTTTAACACCTCTTATGATTGAGGTATTGAGGACGAAGTGAAGTAATCGTCAAACTAGTCACAAAAAATTATAAAAAGTAATGGAATCTATCTCCCTAAATAAAAAAACAGAGGGACTTCAACTTTGAATCATCTTTTGCTAGGAATTATAGATTTATGATGGAGGAGGTATTGCTAATTTTCCTATTTTATTTTTAATACTATATATTAAATATAATTAGATATGCACATATATTCATTAAAAAAATTATATGTTTTTCTAACCTGATCTTTTTCTACTACAATCAAATCATTTGATTGATTAATTGTGTCATTTGCATTATACTGGGATTATAAATGGGAGTTTTATAAAACGTGAGTTGAATCTTAGCCATATAATGTAAAAAAATCCCCAACTGCACAAAATCATACCCAAAAAAAAACAAGCTTGTTCAGAATAAATTTGCAAAACTTTGACAACAAAACATTGAAACCAAATAGGGTTTTTCTTTTCATTCACCTTCTCGCTAATGGCGTCGAGAACCATCACTGCATCAGTGTTAATGGCGAAAACGACATCGGAAGTTCAGACCTCTGTATCGAAAAATGGAATGTCTTGATTCAGAGCTGCTTCTAAGTACTTAATCCTCATTTTCGTCGATTGTCTCTCTCCAATCCACATCCAACACGAAATCTCTGTAACCATTTTTCAATTCCTTTCAATTTGATTGCAAATTTATGAAATACAAACCAAGAATTAAATACCCAAAGGATCAATCTATATATATAGATATATATATATATATATATATAAAACTCACCTGCCCATGAAGATGCCCATATTGCAGCCCCAACAACAAGGAAGTAAAACGCATACTGCAAAAATTCACAATCAAAAAGACTTTCAAATCCACCAAAAAACAAAAAACCAATATTGAATTTATGTTTTTACCTTGATAACTTCGTGTGTCATCTTATCAATGTTGTTCGCATTAGACCCAAAAGAATTCACAAGATCGGCGAAGAATCGGAGAAACAGAGGCAACGAAGAGCCATGAACAATGGCACCAACAGTCCCAATTGCCATCAAAACATAGTCCAACCCCAAATCCTTGTAAATATAATGGACAGACAGCATTTCTGGCAGTTTACCCCAAATCAAACCCAAGGTTAAAATAGCGGGAAAATGAAATGGGGGAATTAAAGAAATGGGGAATTAAAGAGTGGGAAAATGAAATATTTTTGGTTAAAATAAATTTATTTTTTTGAAGTTAATGAATTTTTTTTATTTTCCATTTTTTAATTACTAAGGTTGAAAATTTATTTGTTTCATTTTTATTTTAATGAAAAAAAATTATTATTTTTTTATTTTGAAGAAGTAGGGGTAATATTTTAATAAAAAATATTTTTCCGCGGCTCATTTTTTTTTTGTTACTAAAAATCAGGAACTAATTTTTTGTGGTAGAGGAAAGGGAGCGACAGTGAAGGTGGTGGATAAGAGATGATGGTCATGGTGGTGGTCGTGGTGGTGGCGAAGGAGATTAGTGGTGAAGTTGTGGTAGTGGTAGAGGAGATGGAGTGGCGATGGTGAATGAGAGGTAATGGCAGTAGTAGTGGCAGTAGTAGTGGTGGTCATAGTTCCACCCATTGATTTAAGTATGGTGTTTGTTTTGAGTTTTCAAATCATAATTCTACATCCATTTTTTGAAACTCAATTCAAAATATAATCATTACTTTTCAAAACTCATAACCAAATACATAATTCAAAATTATTTTCAAAACTTAATTCAAATCAATTTTTTAAATATTTAAATATTTTAATTTTGTGAGAGACAGATAAAGAAGAGAGATAGAGAGAGAGAGACAGAGTGATGAGCAAGAGAGAGACAAAGTGGTTGCTAAAAGTGTATTTTCTTATAGTGGATCAATAAGTCGAGAAGGAGCTCGATAAATAGAGAAGATGGGAGGGAGAGAATAAGCAAGGAGAACATAGTGAGGGAGGAATAGACAAATAGACAAGTAGACAGAGAGAGAAGAGTGATGAGTGAGAGAGAGACAGGGAGAGAGAGATAGATAGATAGAAAAAGAGATAGAGAGAGAAAGAGAGAGAGAGATAGAGGGAGAGATAGAAAAAGAGAGAGAAACAAGAGATGAGCGAGAGATAGACAAAAAGAGAGAGCAATAGAGTGAAAAGAGATGAGCGAGAGAGAGACACAGAAAAAGAAAGAGACAGAGAGAGAAGAGAGATGGACGAGAGAGATAGAAAGATAAGAGAGAAAGAGAGAGAAGAAATGAGAGAGATAGAGAGAAAAGAGATGAGCGAGAGAGACAGAGAGAGAAGACAGATGAGAGAGATAAAGAGAAGAGAAATAGGCGGGAGACACAGAGAGAAAAGGAGAGAGAGAAACAGACAGACATAGAAAGAAGAGTGATGAGTGAAAGAGATAAAGAGAAAAGAGAGAGATAGAGACAGAGAGACAGGAAGATGAAAAAATGAATGAAAAGAGAAATGTTATATCAAAAGAGTAAGACGACATCGTTTTTTTCAATTTTTTTTTGCGATAGAAAAATATCGTTGCATTTATTCAAACCAGTTTGTGACTGTATATATATGAAGCTGTCTCAAAACCACAATCACTATGCTAGGTTAGAGTTTTCCAAAAACTCTTTTGAGAAAATTATACTTTCTTGTTTTTCCGTGTTATATTGTTTTTACTGAATTTTTTAAATATTTTAAGTAATTTTTAATTTTTAGACACATCTAACATAAATACACCTAAAAAGTAAAAAAAATTGTAAAAAAAATCTTTTAAAAATTCACTAAATACCAAAAATACAAAAAAAATACAATAATTCAATACATTTTTTTTTTGTATTTTTATGTATTTATTAATTTTTAAAAATATTTTTTCATAAATTTTTTATTTTTTAGATACATCTAAGTAAGGTGCATCTAAAAAAAATATTTAAAATTTTAAAAATATTCACTGAAAAAAAAATAATACGAAAGTCACTTTTTGCGACAGCAGAAAATACCGTTGCAAATACTCTCCTTTTTTGAGACGGCAAATTGTGCCGTCGCAAATACTCTCCTTTTTTGCGACGGCAAATACTCTGCTTTTTTTAGACGGCATTTTCTGCCGTCGCAAAAAGTGACTTTTTGAGACGGCAAGTGTGCCGTCACAAATAGTTCGGTCTTTTAAGCCCACTTTTCTTGTAGTGTACATAACTCATGGTTGATAAAAATAGGAGATTAGTAGCCCCATAAGACTATGAATACCCTCATATGGTGGGATTAGCTTTCTCATAATAAGGGTAAGATTGGTAATCCAATCTCATGGGTATTAGGTGTGAAAAGACAATTTTGTCCTTATATTACAAACACAACAAAGCTAATTATTATACAATGAGGGTGTTTATGCAATTTTATAGATTTAATCCTAATAAATTAATACCATCACATTAGTACACAAACAAACACGCCTTAAACTAATACCACCACATTAATAATCTCTCCACTCAATTCTACTGTACTCATAATCCCATTCAACCTAATCTACCAATCAAACAAGGCCTAATTTTTTTGAACTTATAGCTTTTATCATTAAAACCAAGGTGAAATATAACATGTTTAGGCCATGCTTTTTTGACTCTTTGGGGAGGAGGATTGGACTAATAGTTTGTGGGACCCACTTAAAGAGTGTTTTGTTAGGGATACGAGTGAGTGGATTAATATCCCATTGAACTAGTAATCTCCCTATTAGTAGGATTACCAATCCTATGGGGGGTTGGGATTAGAAATTGAGTGAGAGGATTAGTAAATTTTTAAATGATTTTTAAGCAAAATTTATATTTTTTAGAACAAAAAAATAAAATAAAATTATAATATTAAAAAATACTAAAAATAAAAAAATATTAATTTTATATATTAATACTATTTATAGTATTACAAATTCGGTAGTGTACAAATAAACACTCTTTATCCTACATCTCCAATCTAATATCACCACACTAGTAATCTTTTCATTTAATCTCACTGAACTATTAATCCATTCAATCTTACGGAGCTAAACAAACGTGACCTTAATGTTTTTGTTTTCCCTTATCTAAAATGTTCTTATTATAAAATAGTTCCAAGTTTTTATTTCAAATTATTTGAGGCCAATTAAGTTATATTTGGATAAATTACACTGACAGTCTTTATATTTTCACCCTTCATTTTGAGTTTTGTAATTTTAATTGGCTTGATTTTTTTATGATTTTGTCTCAATTTATTCTAATTGATTACAACTGTTAGTATTTTTTATGAAAATGTGCATATAAACAACATGCATTATGCTTTTGTAGGCAAAATTATAAATTTGATCAACTCAATGAGTTAATCTTAACCAACTCAATGACCAATTTCATTCAAAAATCATAATCGACGTTATCAATTTGACTAAATTGACACAAAATTTAAAAATAAAGGTCAAAACCGAGCTAATAAAAATTAGGGTGATTTACAAGTAAGTCCCATTTTAGCAAATAATGGTACATTAAGTCCTAGTTCAAAAACTTTTAACCAGTAAGTCCCATAATCCATTAAAATGACGAAACTACCCTTACCAAATCAAAACACAAAACAAAAATCGCAGATTCACGATTTCATTCACAGGTCATCCTGCCATTTATCACCCTCGCAGATTTCATTCTCACCTTCATCAATTTCGCCTCACATTTCGTCTTCCTTCATCAATCTCGTCTCAGATTTCACAAAAACAAATTAGATCATCAAACATTCAAACATCTGAACAACCAAAAATGGTGAAAACAAGTAAGATTCAAGTATCTTAAACCCTAGTTTTTGCGAAATCTTTCATTTTCGAAACTTTTGTTTTTCATTTTCATTTCAACTTGAATGTTGAGTTCGAAACTTTCATTTTCGAACCTTTTGTTTTTATTTCCATTTCAGCTTGAATGTTGAGTTCGAAACTTTTGTTTTTGTTTTTGTTTTTGTTTTTGTTTTTGTTTGTGAATCTGAGAACATTCATTGTAATGCCACAAAAATCATGTTCTCATTCTTTCAGTTTAGGTTTCAATGTTGATTTTGGTGCGATTGCTGTGAATATTCTCAGATTCTTAGTGAATTTGAATGAAAAACCCTAGTTAATCATGTTCTCTTGCTTTCTGTTTAGGTTTCAATGTTGATTTTGGTGCGATTGCTGTGAATATTCTCAGATTCGTAGTGAATTTGAGTGAAAAACCCTAGTTAATCATGTTCCCCTGCTTTCTGTTTAGGTTTTAATGTTGATTTTGGTGCGATTGCTGTGAATATTCTCAGATTCTTAGTGAATTTGAATGAAAAACCCTAGTTAATCATGTTCTCTTGGTTTCTGTTTAGGTTTCAATGTTGATTCTGGTGCGATTGCTATGAATATTCTCAGATTCTTAGTAAATTTGAGTGAAAAACCCTAGTTAATCATGTTCCCATGCTTTCTGTTTAGGTTTCAATGTTGATTTTGGTGCGGTTGCTGTGAATATTCTCAGATTCTTAGTGAATTTGAGTGAAAAACCCTAGTTAATCATGTTCTCTTGCTTTCTGTTTAGGTTTCAATGTTGATTCTGGTGCGATTGCTGTGAATATTCTCAGATTCTTAGTAAATTTGAGTGAAAAACCCTAGTTAATCATGTTCTCATTCTTTTTATTTAAGTTTCAATGTTGATTTTGGTGCGAATGCTGTGAATATTCTCAAATTCTTAGTGAATTTGAGTGAAAAACCCTAGTTAATCATGTTCGCTTGCTTTCTATTTAGGTTTCATTGTTGATTTTGGTGTGATTGCTGTGAATATTCTCAGATTCTTAGTGAATTTGAGTGAAAAACCCTAGTTAATCATGTTCCCTTGCTTTCTATTTAGGTTTCATTGTTGATTTTGGTGCGATTGCTGTGAATATTCTCTAATTCTTAGTGAATTTGAGTGAAAAACCCTAGTTAATCATGTTCCCTTGCTTTCTATTTAGGTTTCATTGTTGATTTTGGTGCGATTGCTGTGAATATTCTCTAATTCTTAGTGAATTTGAGTGAAAAACGCTAGTTAATCATGTTCTCTTGTTTTCTATTTAAGTGTCAATGTTGATTTTGGTGCGATTACTGTTAATATTCTCAGATTCTTAGTGAATTTGAGTGAAAAACCCGAGTTAATCATGTTCTTTTACTTTCAATTTAGTTTTCCTTGTTGATTTTAGTACCATTGCTGCTAATGTTTTCAGATTCATATTGAATTTGAGTGAAAAATCCTAATTAATCATCTTCTGTTACTTCCAATTTAGGATTCAATGTTGATTTGGCTACCATTGCTGTTAATGTTCTCAGATTCTTACTGAAATTATGTGAAAAACCGTACTTAATCATATCGTATTCCTTTCAATTTAGGTTTTAATGTTGAGTGTGGTACCATTGCTGTCAATGTTCTCATATTTTCAATCAATTTCAGTCAAAAACCTTAATCATATTCTATTGGTTTCAATTTAGCTTTCATTGTTGATTTTGGTACGATTCCTGTGAATGTTCTCAAATTCTTAGACAATTTGAGTAAAAAACCTTAGTGAATCTTATTATCTGGTTTCAATTTAGCTTTCAATGTTGATTTTGGTATGATTTCAGTGAATGTTCTCAGATTCTTAGACAATTTGAGTAAAAAACCTTAGTGAATCATATTCTCTTGGTTTGAATTTGGGTTTCAATGTTGATTTTCGTACGATTGTTGTTAATGTTCTCAGATTCTTAGTCAATTTGAGTGAAAACTCGGACTTAATCCATATTCCCTTGATTTCAATTTAGGTTTCAATATTCAGTTTGACATGATTTTTGTGAATTTTCTCGAGTTTTCAATCAATTTGACTAAAAACCCTAGTTAATCATGTTCTCTTGTTTCCAATCTAAGTTTCAATGTTGATTTTGCTGCGACTGCTATGAATGTTCTCCTATTCTGAATCAATTTGAGTGAAAAATCCTACTTAATCATATCCTATTCCTTTAAATTTAGGTTTCAATGTTGAGTGTGGTACCATTGCTGTCAGTGTTCTCATATTTTCAATCAATTTCAGTGAAAAACCTTAGTTAATCATATTCTATTGGTTTCAATTTAGTTTTCATTGTTGATTTTGGTGCGATTGCTGTGAATGTTCTCAGATTCTTAGACAAATTGAGTAAAAAAACCTTAGTGAATCATATTCTCTTGGTTTCAATTTGGGTTTCAATCTGAATCAATTTGAATAAAAAACCCTAGTTAATCATATCCTATTGCTTTCAATTTATGTTTCAATGTTCACTGTGGTACCATTGCTGTCAATATTCTCATATTTTCAATCAATTTGAGTGAAAAATCTTAGTTAATCATATTCTCTTGGTTTCAATTTAGCTTTCATTGTTGATTTTGGCATAATTCCTGTGAATGTTCTCAAATTCTTAGACAATTTCAGTAAAAAACCTTAGTGAATCATATTCTCTAGTTTCAATTTAGCTTTCAATGTTGATTTTCGTACGATTCCTGTGAATGTTCTCAGATTCTTAGACAATTTGAGTAAAAAACCTTAGTGAATCAGATCCTCTTGGTTTCAATTTGGGTTTCAATGTTGATTTTCGTACGATTGTTGTTAATGTTCTCAGATTCTTAGTCAATTTGAGTGAAAACCCGGACTTAATCATAATCTCTTGATTTCAATTTAGGTTCATTGTTTATTTTTATACGATTGCTATGAATGTTCTCAGATTCTGAATGAATTTGAGTCAAAATCTCTAGTTAATAATATTTTCTTGCTTTCGATTTCAGTTTCAACGTTGATTTTGTTTTTATAGCCATGAATTTTATCAAATTTAGACTTCATGAGAATGACATTGGATTGATTCTTTTAGGACACATTCTCAGTGTTAATATGTCATCTATATTGATTTTTCGTACAGGAAACCAACTCATGAAACCACCAAGACTAAAAAGCAATGCAAAGAAAACAATAAGAAAGCGTAAACTATCAACTTCGATGGAGAAAAAGCAAAAGGGAAAGTGTAGAGAATGGAGATTAACTTTCAGATCAAACATGGGGACAATAGTGAAGCTATTACAGCACATCAAACTCAGGAATGAGCATATTAATGGCTTGAAGAAAACCCCATTTTGGTTATTGTTTGATGCAATATTGCAAAACAAGCCGAATTATAAACAATGCAGAAAATATGATGACATTGCATTGAAAATAATTCAAACATACCAGCCAGGCAGCAGTGGTTCTTTCCAGTTAGGACCAGAAACTGTAAAGCTAACAACAGAAGACATCAAGTCCATCTTCGGTATATCTTGTGGAGATGAGCCGATACATCTTGGTTATAGAAATAAAAGTAGATCATCATTTCTGACAAGAAGATCCATACAAACTGAAAGGCTATCGAGCACAACCATCATAGACTTGTTGCAAAAAGCATTGAAAGCAAGAAGAAAGAAGACACTGAAGATGTGATAAGGATGCTGTGTATGTATACTTGTTTGAAGCTTTTTTTCTCTACATCAGGAACAACAGTTGGATGGGTATTTCTTAATTACATGGAAGACATAAACTCAATGAGAAAATACAATTGGGCAGAAACAATAAGGAACACACTGATGTCTTCAATTGAAAAATACCACAAAAATCCAGCAAAAGTCACAAGATGTGTTATGGCTCTCTTAATAAGTACATCTTTACTCTATTCTATTAGTTTGTTGTTAATAACAAATAGTATTATTTCTTATTCAAATGACAAAAATTCTTTACATTTGCTTTGTAGTATTGGTTGTGTGAGCACACACTGATCATTTACCCTGAAGTTAGCGAAGCATGCCCAAGGGTGATCAAGTGGAATCTTATCAAATTACATAAACGTAGGAAAGTCATATCGCTACATCAGCTGATAACAAGACAGGTCACATCATCATCTCATTTGAATTTCAATTCAAGTTGGGAAAAATCCCTATTTTTATACACTGAATTAGTACTGAGAAACTTTTTAGTTTCCTAAACTTCAATTATTTCAAAAACTAATATCTATTGTATGTTGACCTACAGGTAACTACTACTCAATTCAGTGAGGAAAGTGATGAAGAACTTGATGACACTGAAGAAGAACAAAAAGAAGATGCTGAAAATACTGAAGACGAAGAACAAGAAGATGCTGAAGAAGAAGAACAAGAAGTACAAGAACAAACTTTCAGATCAAACATGGTGACAATAGTGAAGCTATTACAGCACATCAAACTCAGGAATGAGCATATCAATGGCTTGAAGAAAACCCCATTTTGGTTATTGTTTGATGCAATATTGAAAAATAAGATGAATTGTAAACAATGCAGAAAATATGATGACATTGCATTGAAAATAATTCAAACATACCAACCAGGCAACAGTGGTTCTTTCCAGTTAGGACCAGAAACTGTAAAGCTAACAACAGAAGACATCAAGTCCATCTTCGGTATATCTTGTGGAGATGAGCTGATACATCTTGGTTATGGAAATAAAAGTAGATCATCATTTCTGACAAGAAGATGCATACAGACTGAAAGGCTATCGAGCACAACCATCACCGACTTGTTGCAAAAAGCATTGAAAGGAAAGAAGAAAGAAGACGCTGAAGATGTGATAAGGATGCTGTGTATGTATACTTGTTTGAAGCTTTTTTTCTCTACATCAGGAACAACAGTTGGATGGGTATTTCTTAATTACATGGAAGACATAAACTCAATGAGAAAATACAATTGGGCAGAAGCAATAAGGAGCACACTGATGTCTTCAATTGAAAAATACCACAAAAATCCAGCAAAAGTCACAGGATGTGTTATGGCTCTCTTAGTAAGTACATCTTTACTCTATTCTATTAGTTTGTTGTTAATAACAGATAGTATTATTTCTTATTCAAATGAAAAAAATTCTTTACATTTGCTTTGTAGTATTGGTTGTGTGAACACACACTGATCATCCACCCTGAAGTTAGCAAAGCATGCCCAAGGGTGATCAAGTGGAATCTTACCAAATTACATAAACGTATGAAAGTCATATCACTGCATCAGCTGACAACAAGACAGGTCACATCCTCATCTCATTTGAATTTCAATTCAAGTTGGGAAAAATCCCTATTTTTATACACTGAATTATTACTGAGAAACTTTTTAGTTTCCTAAACTTCAATTATTTCAAAAACTAATATCTGTCGTATGTTGACTTACATGTAACTAGTGCTCAATTGAATGAGGAAAGTGATGAAGAACTTGATGACACTGAAAAAGAAGAAAAAGAAGATGCTGAAAATACTGAAGATGAAGAACAAAAAGATGCTGAAGAAGAAGAACAAGAAGTACAAGAACAAGAACAACAAAAACAAGATGCTGAAAATACTAAAAAAGAAGAAGAAGAAGAAGATTCTGAAGAAGATGAAGAAGAAGATGGTCAATATGCTGAAGAGTGCCACCAAGAACAAAAGCCAGCAAATGAAGACTTTAATGGCTTCTGCAACATTATACTCAATGATGCACCTGAGGGAGAAGAACAAATTTATCAACAAACACTTGAGAAACTTCAAACTGAGAACAACAAGTTGCAACTAGACAACACAGTGAAGACCATCTACATAAATAAACTTGAAGAGGATAACAGGCTACTCACAGCACTAATACAACAATTGAAAGATGAAAATTCTCGATTACATAACCAATTGGTTGAAAAAGAGGTCCATGAGATAACCCAAGAAGTTTGTGCAGTAAAACATTCTGGGACAGATGCAAAGAATGAAGGTCATACAATAAACGATGAAAATTCTCAAGTGCTGCAGAAAGAGGTCCATGAAAATTCTGAAATGGTGGACAAAGAGCTCCATCAGAAAGAGGTCCATGAAAATTCTAAAGTTGTGGACAAAGAGCTCCATCAGAAAGAGGTTCATGAGATAACGCAACAACCTTTTGCAACAAAACATTGTGAGACAAATACAAATGTGAAAGATTGTCAAAATTCTCAGTTGCAGAATCAGTTAGTGGAGGAAGAAGTCCATGACTTAACCCAACAAGTTTGTGCAATAAAAGCCGATGATCTGACAGAATCAAGACAAACAAATCTACAGAATTCCATGATTAAAAATATCAAAGCTAAAGCAAGGAAGACTACTGAGGTATCAGATTATGAGTATAGAGGCAAGAAAGTTAAAGCTGAGAAAGAGAAGGAACACAAAGATGAGACAATTTCAAACAAGTATGTTGTGGCTCAATTTCTACCTCCTGAAGATAAATATAAACTACAAATTCTTTGGAAAGAAAAGCAAACAGAATCAAGGTATAATCTTACATAAATCTTTCAATTTTTCATGTAGTACAAATATATGAAATGAAACTAAGAAATAGCTCTGTTTTCTAAAAATATTCTGATTTAATTATTAACACATTTTTTATTGTTTTGTAGTGCTTGTATATGGTTTGGCGCAAGATATGACAATTGTGTGTTTATTAATGATATCAAGAACTTGGTAAAAGGGACAGACATATCCAGCTGTGTACGTATAATATTTGCAATATTTTAACACTGAAAAACTTCTCATTAATTTGTTAACATCACTTTTGTGTTTCAATTTGATAGACAATTAATGTATATGCTGAAATTCTTGAAAGAGAACCACAGCACAAAATTCTGGTGATGGAGCAGAGCACAATGGCAAGTCTTTCATACTGTCAAGTCTATATTGGATAAGGAATCAATGTGCATGTGTCAATTCTATACTTGATCTTCCGTTCAATTTTGGTTTCAAAGTAGATTTTTGTGTTTGTTATCATTGTTGTGAATGTTCTCAAATTTTGATTTTGGTATCATTGCTGGGAATGTACTCAGATTTCAAAAACAATTTGAGTGATAAATCGTAGTTAATCATGTTTTGTTGCTTTTCATCGACAGATGAATATTGAATTCGTACCATTATTGTGAATATTCACATATTTTTTTTGTAAAAAACAGCCAATGTTGAAGAAGAAAACTTCAGATCAAAGGAAAAAGATTTTGAAAAATACTTTGCAAGAATCCCTCCCATGTCGATACATCCATATCCCATCCACAATTTCAATCATTGGACATTACTTGTTATCGACAAACACTTGGAAACATTTTTTTGAGACCAGAAAGGAAGGACAAGCACTACAATCAACTCAATTTCATATTAGCATTATAATCATGTAAATCATTACATACTTTATATTGATGTTTTTTACAGCAAAAAATCATCATCAATACATTTACACCTTGTCAAGCAGAAAAGCCTGGAATCCTGATGTCAAGATTGAATCAGTCAAAGACAGCCTCAACAAGAAGCAATGACGTATGTTAATTTATTCTAACTAACAAATTTTAATATCTTTTTCAAAAAATTTCTTTTTTCCCTAACTGTGTCAAAAATGATTTCTGTAGGAATGACTGTGGAATTATTGTTTGCTACATCATAAGACAATACATGAGGCAACAACCAATTCCAAACACATTAACCAGGCACATCCACAAGACTCAGAGCAGACATGGTACATGAGTTTCTCTCAGTGATCCACAAAGATCAAAAAGTCAAGTAGAGTCAAGATTGCAACCTTCAATGAAATCTTTTTTGATGTGTAACTCAATGAACTCTTTTTTTGTAACACTCTAATACAATGACTAATGTTTTTGTTAATAGTTCCAAGCATATTACCTAACAAACATATTACAATTTCTATGATGTGTAATGGAATATTTTGTCATACTCTCAAAGATATATGCACCCGAGCTTTGTTGATGTTTTTGTCCATATTCTCAGTTTCTATTATCCTGTTCCTCACACTACTATATGGAAAAGCGAAAATAGTATTACATGTGAAAATAGTGGACACAAGACTTTACTGTATCACAATCAGTGCTTTGTTGATGTTTTTGTTTATATTTTCAGTTTTTATGCAGTGTTTTGTTGCCTCACAATCACTTATTTTCAAACTTAGAAACTTTAAAACTGAGAACATTTTCAGTTTTATACAGATCACTCAATTTTCAAACAACCACCTTGCTTGTTTCCACTTTTCAAAAAACACTTTTCAAAAAATTCTACTTTCTTATTTTTCGTGTTTTTTTTTGTTTTTACTGAATTTTTAAAAATATTTTAAGCAATTTTTTTTTTTACTTTTTAGACACACCTAACATAAATCCACTTGAAAAGTAAAAAAATTGTAAAAAAATCTTTTAAAAATTCACTAAACCAAAAATACAAAAAAATTACAAGAATTCAATAGATTTTTTGTATTTTTATGTATTTATTAATTTTTTAAAATATTTTTTCACAAATTTTTTACTTTTTAGATACATCTAAGTAAGGTGCATCTAAAAAAGTAAAAAAAATGTTTAAAATTTAAAAAATATTCACTAAAAACAAAAAATACGAAAACCAAAAAAGTCAATTTTCAAAAAACTTAATCCAAAAAACTCAAACCAAATACACTGATATTATCATAACAATTTATTTGCTGCCTCACAATATTATGACAATTTGAAAAACTAAAATTCAAAACAAAGAATATTTTCACTTTCAGTCCACTGTTACTTTAATCAAAACATAAATGATTGACCACATCTATTTAGAATATTAATTCATATTCATTCAATTGATCACATTTATAACTAGTTTCAATTCATAACAAGAGCCTCACACTATTATCACAAAATCAGCTATTTGAACTAAAAACTTAAATTGAGAATATGTTCACTTTTTATACAGTATTCACATAATCTTCAAAACAAACATTCAACAGTCAAGTTTATTTCCGAAAGCCAACCAAATAATATTATCACAAACAATTTCAAAATTAAAATTTGAAACTAAGAATATTTTCACTTTCAATTCAATGTCACTTTATTCAAAACATAGAAGATTATTACTCAGCGCTCAATAGCACAAACTTCTACTTCAAGAAATTTATGAATACAAAATTTTTACAATCACAAAGCAGCTACAAAAAATCACAAAGCCTCCTTACACGATTTCTTATTGTGATTGCCAACCTTCCCACATCTATTACAAGTAATTTGCGTTACTTTCTCACCATTCGAACGAATCCTCTTCTTATTTGGCCTTCCTGGTTGCTTCTTAGACAAAGGAGGAAGAACAACTTCACTATCACCATCAACATTACAATCTGGTTTCCAAATTGAAGGAACAAGATATATGGGAAAAGAATAAGACTCTCGATAACTTTGAACATAGAAGTATTGATCAACAAATAAAATCAAATCATGTCCACTCTTTTGTATAGCACCAACTGCATGTGCACATGGAAACCCTTTCAACTGCCACTCGCCACAAGAACATATTCGTCTACTAATGTCAACTGAAACAGATGGATGTGAATGCACCTCATAGACATCATTTCCAGATGAACTAACAATCCATGGCCTCGAAGTATTAAAACCATCATGCAACTTGGATTCCATTTTCGGGCATATCAAACCATTTCATTTATTAACAAGTTCCCTCCTCTTAGCAATTTTCCTCATCGACTTAATTCTTATACTATCAATCAACTTTGTGATAGGCAAGTGGTGTTTCTCTTGTATCCACGAATTGAAAGATTTAGCTACATTTGACCACATCTCTCCAAAGCGTTGCCCTCGAAAATATGCATTAATCCAATGATCGTATGGTATGTCATCTAAAAACTTTTCAACTCTTGACCCACCTTCAGTCTTTAACTCAACCAAACATTGATGAAATGTTTCTTCAGTTGGAGCATATGAACATTTCCCAAACAGAGTGATAAGCTTTTCTTTCAATCCATGAAACATACCACGCAAATGATGCCTCAAGTTCATCTTCAAATAATATAAACAATAAGCATGGAAAGCCATTGGGAAAACCTTTGGCAATACTTTAACTAATCCAATGTTACGATCTGACACAAATTTAATATTTCGTTCTGGTGAAACAATTCTACTCAAATGCTCCAAAAACCAACGCCAGTTATCTTGATTCTCTGAGCTAACAACTGCAAAATAAACAGGAAAGAACCCTGCATGTACAAAACAGAAAAAATGAAAATATTCTATTATTCTTAGAAAATGGTAACACTTTAACATTCAAAATATCAAACACTAAAATGAATAACTGAAAAAATAAAAATGCATATACAACAACAATATTATATAAAATTTAAAACATTCAATCATATTTCTAAACTGAGAACTTTCTCAATTTCAGAACAAAGAAAACAGATTTCTTATGTACCTTGATTTCCATCTTTTCCTGTAGCAGCAAGTAAATTTCCTCTAAATCTTCCCTTCAAAAATGTGCCATCAAGGAATAAGAGAGGTTGACAATAATCAAATCCACTAATGGAACCATGAAAAGAAACAAATAATCTCTTAAACCATTTAGTATCATCGTCACACTCAAACTCAATGTAACTCCCTGGATTGCAACTCTTTGCAACATCCACATACCATCTTAACTGGTCAAATGACATTAAGTAGTCTCCAAAAATCTCACATTTTGCTTTCTCTACCCCCAACCAGGCTTGATGATAACTAACTCTCAGCCCATACCCCAACTTAAAATCCCGAACAACATGAACTGGACGTGTCAATGGATTATCACGAACACCTTCAACAATCAAATCAGCAACTAAATCAGAACTCATACGAGAATGATTCATCTTATGTACTTCAGCACCACATGTGTGGACATTGTTCAACTTCCTTACATAAAATGTAACGTCCTCAAAATAAACCCATTATATATTTGTCATTGACATGCAATATTTAAAGAAAACAATTCATTATCTCATTCATCAGAGTATTACTAAATAAAAGCATTACATGTAACATCAAATTAAATGCCCTACGGGCTTACATCTTTCCAAGCCAACACTTGGACACAAAAACATGAGTTCTAACTCAAATACAAGTAAAGCCCTAGGCTTGAATGTTTACATGTACTATCAAATAAAAACAACTAACTGAAGATAGTCTTCAAAATCCAAAAGTCAAATCCTTCCAAGCTAAGTCCTTGGAGGTAGCTTATCACCTGAACCTGAAAATGATGTTCCCATATAGGGTGAGCCACAGCCCAGTAGAAATATACTAAACCAAATATAAGCATTGAATAAAGCAATAGCATTCAATAGATGGTTAACCAAGATAATCAATTATATCATTATACAGTCTCATGACACTAATGTCTACGACACATTTCACTTTCCATTATTATCAATATGGCTCAGAACCTGGCCAAACTTACAACAGTGAACTATATATCATATTCACATTACTTCCAATATCAACAAAACAAATGAGACTCAGGCTCATATCAAAACACTTCATATTTCCCGTTTGATACACATTTTAGTGCTGTATCAATAACATGTAAAAACACTTCAATATCAATACGCACACATAATAGTGATGCTAATGGAGTCCATCCCCTATCTCCTCCCAAACAAAATCCGGTTTAGAGGTCCATCTCCTATCTTCCCCTAAACTGTGGAGTACATCCCCTATCTTCTCCCACACAATATGCAAATGCAATGCTCAATCAATACACGTATTTTCTGTATTAATCCAATAGTCAAAATTTACTGACTTAACCAATGTGATTAGTTTCAGTTAACCCTAGTCCACATGCAATGTCTACAACAATCGCGACTATCCTCCACCGATAGCCCAAATAGTTATTTCTAGACTGGAAATAAATATATCAACAATTCAATAGGCGAGTGATTTAAACTATCCAACTACACCATTACATCAATAAATTCCTCAATTCACCTTAAATTAATTATACAAATTAATTTATTAAAATAACTAGGGTTTTTCCCAAAATTTCCAAAATACCCCCAACATATCAAAATACCAAAACTTAGAACAAAACCTATAAGATGGAGTAGGAAATCCCTACCTCGAAGAAAATAACCTGAATGGAGAAGATAGAGATGATGACCCAAAATCCAAAGTGCTCCAAATCCTCTCTCTTTTAGATTAAAAGAAAGCCCTCACGAAGCTCTACCTTTCTTCCAAAGGAACTAGGGTAGAAGACCACTGGGAATAGATCAAATCTTAGAGAGAAGGTAAGAGTAGAGAGAGAAACTCTCAAGGGGCGGTTTTTAAAAGTTAAGAGAGAAAAAGTAGGTCAAAAAGTGATCCAAAAAGTGAAATCTCGGACTGATGTAGTCGACTCCCCGCTCGAGCGTGGAAACCCCCGCTCGAGCGTCACTCACAGACTCCCGCTCGAGCGTCCAAACTCCCGCTCGAGCATCGAATACGCACTCCCAGTACTTTTGCAGAACCAGGTCCCTGCTCGAGCGTCTAACTACCCGCTCGAGCGGCACTCACACACTTCCGCTCGAGCGTCCAATCCCACGATCGAGCGTCCAACACTGCACAGGAAATACTGGATGGGTGATAATCCCGCTCGAGCGCCAAAACCCCCGCTCGAGTGGACAACCAACAAAAGGATCCCCGCTCGAGCGTCAAACTCCCCGCTCGAGCGGACAGGTCAAAATCTGGGCAACTAGTTTTGGCATCTAAACTCAACCGACCTGTAACAGACCCGCCCAACACATCCTATAACTCAAATACAAAGAGATTAAAGGACAACAACAACCAATATATAATGACAGGATCCACGGAACCTAAGTCCGGATACAATAATCTAAAGGGAAAAGACCGGGGTCGCTATCTAAAAGAACCCATTAGCATTGTCCACTCTACCATGAACATTCCACATACAACCTTTTGTCTCTCTAAACAAATATTGTGTGGTAACACGAACTTTATCATTCTTAACAAATATGAACTCAAATCCACACTTAATAGAAAACTTCGACAATGCATTACGAAATTCAACAATTCCACCTTCAAATTTCTGTCCTACATGTGTTATACTAACTGCCCAACCAGCAGACAACAGTACTTTTCCCTTGTGTCGACAAAATGATGATAACATATCAACCTCTTCTTCAACCTCCAACCTCGAATTCCTTTTGGAGGATGTAGATGCTCTGTTTGACAAGTTCACAGATTTACTGCTGTCATGAGACAATGCAATATCACAAACTTCAAGATCCAACATTGACTCTCTTTCTCCATAATCCAATCTTTTGTTGAGATAACCACAGTCAATGGTTGAGTCTTTTACTCGCACAACAACATCAATACAGTTTGAATCAAAATGCACAACTAATGCCAACAACAAATCTAACTCCTCATTGTTGTCCAACGTACAATTAGGATGTCCAGGCAATGAGTAAGATAGACAAATATTATCAGATTGCAAATTATCCCATTTCAAGCATAGCTTCTCAACCAACTGATCATATGTCACATTTTGATCAATCTTAATTGTAAATGTGCAACCATTATACTTGCACAACAAAAAAATAGGCGCACTTCTACAACCTTCACTCATCTTTTAATCTAAACAAGAAAAAAAGATCACATCAATAAAAACCAGAACAATACTAAGAACTTTCTCAGTTTTCACAAATACTTCATAATAAAAAACTTCATAACAATACAAATACTTCACAAATCACGTTTTCAATTCATAAAATAAATAACCAAACTGAGAAATCATCCAGCAACTCACGTCTTCAATTCGTAAAAACAAAATTATTCAATATATTCTCATAAATAAATTCAATCAAAACTAAAGAAAATTCTAAAAAAACATAATATACAAAATCGAAACAATACATACCTATAAACCAGATCGAAGATCAAATATCCAGCAAATCAATTCTTCAATTTATAAATCGAAATCGCATATAACAAACTCTAACAGATTTCAACTCAAAATGCGAACCAAACTAAGAAATCCTTCAAGATCCTTTCCCATTCGAATCAAAATTGAGAAATCAATTACGTATAATAGCGAACCAAAACAATAAATCCTTCAAGATCGTTCACGATTCGAATCTTCAGCTACTTCCATAACTGATCTGTTAACTGATTTCTTTTTTCTTTCTAGTAAATAACGTGAATGGAATTTTATATACAGTTATTTATGTTAAAGGGCAAACACGTCTATTTACCAAAAATTGGGACTTATTGGTTCAAAATTTTTTTGATTGGACCTAAAGCTACAACCAAACATATTGATAGGACTTTTACGTAATTATCTCTAAAAATTATAGGGATTAAAATGACTAAGAAATAAAATATAAAACTACCAATGTTCGTTAAATATTACATCATATCTCTATATAAACAGTTTATCTCCTCATTTTATTTACACTCCCGAACCCTGGATGATAAGGTAGAAAAGAATAATTAAACAACAAAAACAATTTTGGGACAATTATAAAAAGAAAATCTTATAGTTTGACCCTTGTAACAAAATAACTCTTGAGTTTTTTATTTTAACAATTTAAACCTTAATGTTTTGATTTATTTTCAATCTAAACCATTTACCTATTTTAGTTAGCAAAACCCGACCAAAAAAAAAAAAAAAAGTTATTAAACTAAATGAAATATCTAAAATTCCTATTTTCATTAAGTTTAATAACTAAAATATCAATTTTTTCGTCGATTTTACTTAATGAAAATAGGTAAATGATTCAGATTAAAAAAAATAAAAAGTTTAAGATTTAAATTAATTAAATTAAAAATTTAGGATTTATTTTATTATAAGGGTCAAAACCTCATTTTTTTATTATTATATATATTTATTTATAATTGTGTGTGTTAATTTCCGACCACACTGCCCGCTTAGTGATCAGTTGGTGAGCACCGGCAGAATAGATGGCTTCTAGATATCATGCAACAGAAAGAGAAAAATCCCGCGGTGGTTCGCCACCCGGGGGTACTCCGACGATCAAGTCAGTACTCAATATCTCTCAAAGATAAATCAATCAACTATTCAACTCACAAGCTTGAGTATCAAAAAGCATACCTTAGACCCATGGGGGTGCCTCTCTTTTATAGCCAATACAATCCTAGTCCCAATAGGAGCCTGGCCCTAATGGACTTAGGATTACTACTAATCTGGGATTCCCAGTGGGATCAGGATAAACTCTTTAAGAGTCTTATCTTTACCCAAACTGAAGTATTCTCTCAATCTAGGACTCTTGTTTACATCCAGGTTGAGTTCCCTCTTCATTCTAGGACTCTTGTCCCTTATCCGCTTTTCTCGGATTCCGATATCTTCGGAGGCAACCTCGGCCTAGCCGAGATGACCTCGGCACAACGACCAAGACACGTGGCACCTCGGCTGACACGTCGGCGTCACCTTGCTACGTGTTGGTACTCAGAAAATATATCCCCACAACTGCCCCCTAGGTTCTATTACCTCGGCATTCTGAGGTGATGGAACCTACACTGTTCGTTTATCTGTGCCCCTCTGTCCGAGATAAAACTCGCCGACCTCAAAGTTCCCTGGACCTTACTGTCCACTTGTGTCAAGTATCAAGATTCATGCCTTCTAGGCTACTTGAGATCGCACCTCCTAGCCGAGGTTTATGGTTCCATCAATTCGTAAACTCCAAAAAGCTTTGCAACTGCTTTACTCACATTCTCCGGTGGGTTCCTGACTTCCAGTCATCTATTTGACTCCGGCGATCTTTATATCGGCGTTCATTTCTCTTGGTAGGTTCATAAACTCTTTTATTAAGATCAATCTTTCATAACTCTTCTGAATCTGTTTACTTGCCCTCTGTTGTCTTCTATTTTCGTCTGTTTTCAAGTTTTGAATTGTTTGAATGCCTGGCACTGTTCTTGCCATATCCGCTTTCTGTTGCTAGCATCGTGTTTGGGTCATTTACTTTCTTGTTCTTCACATACTTACTTAGTGCCTGCGTACTTTGGCTTTATTCTTGAACTTTGTTGTCTTCTTGACTCTGATTTTTCTCTTTTTTTATTCAATCCTCTGGCTTTTTCTCTTTCTAGCTCTTTTGCTTAAATCCGTCATTGTTCCAAGCTTTCAAGCTCTGCAACTGTCTTCGTTCCTCTCCTCCGGTGAAGCTTACGTCATTGTCGTCAGACTTCGGCAATTTTTATTCCGGCTTCCCTCTTTCTGGTAAGCCACTGTTCCTCCTGGTTTTATTTCTTGTTGCTTTCCAAGAAGCTCTGCTTCATTGTTAATCACCATTGTTTCCAAATCATCTTCTTGAATACACACTGTTCACACATCTGTTGATTTCTGCCATTGTTCTTGGCTTGACACACCTGTGCAATCTTTTTGTCTTGATTTCCTGATAGCTTAATCACCATTCTTGATTAGGAATTACATTCTTGTCTTTGTTTTCGGTGTCTTTTTCCATATTCTTGCTTTCAATCCTTGCCTTCAAACTCCGAGGTGCCAATCGCCAAGAAGAGCCTTGATCAAACTCTTCGGAAGATCGATGCTGAGCTCGAGGCCGAGAAGGCTGCGGAGAAGTCTTCCCAACTGTCTTCTATATTCTGCCATTGATGCCGAGTAGTTTTGTTTGCTTCTTTTACTCCCTGTACCTTGTACCATGTACTTTGTCCGTCTTTGTATGCTTTTAATCTGGCCGATGTGCCTTCTTCTGAACAGTTACGCTTTGATTGTTCCCTCTTTAATAAAAAAACTACATCTGTATTGTCTGAATGCCTCAATCTTTATTTTCTATTGATGATTCTATACTTAGAATATTCTGCATGCCTTTCATACTTTACCTCCTTTGTGCAATCTTCTCGGGGTTACATACCTCGGGTATAATAACTACAAGTTTTACTCCGGCAAGATACTGACCTGCAAACTTTTCATGAATTTCAACAAGTGTAAAACATATACTATTCAATGTTAACTTTGCAAAGTTTTCTCAAGTTATAACAAATGCTAAACAATGATCTACTTGTAAATTGCTACAAATTTCAACAAGTGTTTAAACAATATACTTAGCTTTTACTTCAACCTGTAAATTGCTACAAATTTCAACAGATGATCATATGTCAGCTTAACATCATCTTGTAAATTGCTTGGCTTTACTTCAACTTGTAAATTGCTATAAATTTCAACAAGCGAAGAGAAACAGTAATCTCGGCTTATCTTCGACTTGTAAATTGCTACAAATTTCAACAAGTGAAGATAAGGAATCAGCTTAACTTCGGCTTGTAAATTGCTACAAATTTCAACAAGTGAAGATAAGGAATAATCTCAGCTTAACTCCAACTTGTAAATTGCTACAAATTTCAACAAGTGAAGATAAGGAACCATCTCAGCTTAACTTCACCTTGTAAATTGCTACAAATTTCAACAAGTGAAGATAAGGAATCAGCTTAACTTCAACTTATAAATTGCTACAAATTTCAACAAGTGAAGATAAGGAACCATCTCGGTTTAACTTCGGTTAAACATCGTCTCGGCTTAACTTCGGTTAAGCATCGTCTCGGCTTAACTTCGGTTAAGCATCATCTCGGTTTAACTTCGGTTAAGCATCATCTCGGCTTAACTTCGGTTAAGCATTGTCTCGGCTTAACTTCGGTTAAGTATTATCTCGGCTTAACTTCGGTTAAGCATTATCTCGGCTAACTTCGGTTAAGCATTATCTCGGTTTAACTTCGGTTAAACATCGTCTCGGTTTTAACCAACTTGTAAACTTTTCTCAAGTTTCAACAAGTTTACATGTCTTCTAGGATCCGGGATCTGGAATCCGGGATCTGCTCACTTAGGCTGAGCTCTCATTTTCTCGGGCCTACTCATCTAGGCCGAGATCATGTATTCTCGGATCCGGGATCTGCAATCCGGGATCTGCTTACTTAGGTTGAGCTTTTCTATACTTGAATGTCATCTCCTTGGGAGCGCTCATGCCCCCTGCCTTTGCATCCCTTCTGGAAGGGTCTTCGTTCCTCCGCACGTATCTATCCTTCCATACCTAGAGGTCATCTTTGTTGTAGTATCTGCTTTGATCTGTTGTCTTTGGTGCGTCACCTCCTGGTCGGCGTCTTTCACTCCGTGACTCTGGTCACGAGTTTCTTTGTTGCGGTCGTCCCCTTCAACGTCGAGGTTGATAGGTCTCCCATTCCTAGCAGGAGCGTTGTCTCCAGTCTGATCCTTCTGTCCGTCATTGACCATCCATTCTTCTTTCTTTCCCACAGACGGCGCCAAATTGTGTGAGTGATTTTCCGATCACACTGCCCACCTTAGTGATCATTTGGTGAGCACCGGCAGAATAGATGGCTTCTAGATATCCTGCAATAGAAAGAGAAGAATCCCGCGGTGGTTCGCCACCCGGGGGTACTCCGACGATCAAGTCAGTACTTAATATCTCTCAAAGATAAATCAATCAACTATTCAACTCACAAGCTTGAGTATCAAAAAGCATACCTTAGACCCATGGGGGTGCCTCTCTTTTATAGCCAATACAATCCTAGTCCCAATAGGAGCCTGGCCCTAATGGACTTAGGATTACTACTAATCTGGGACTCCCAGTGGGATCAGGATAAACTCTCTAAGAGTCTTATCTTTACGCAAACTGAAGTCTTCTCTCAATCTAGGACTCTTGTCTACATCTAGGTTGAGTTCCCTCTTCATTCTAGGACTCTTGTCCCTTATCCGCTTTTCTCGGATTCCGATATCTTCGGAGGCAACCTCGGCCTAGCCGAGATGACCTCGGCACAACGACCAAGACACGTGGCACCTCGGCTGACACGTCGGCGTCACCTTGCCACGTGTTGGTACTCAGAAAATATATCCCCACAATAATGTTCTCAAAAATATTTTTATAACTTATTTAAACAATTAAGTATTTTTTGCAATTTAAGTTTATAATCCAACCATTGCATGTGTATGACATCAAAAAAAAAAAAAAAATCTATTTCCTTCCCCCCGCGCCTTTTTTTTTTTTTTTTCACGAATCACTCATAAAATCATGATTTTAAATACAAGATAACTGCATAAAATCATGATTTTAAATACAAGATAACTGATTGATGCCTCAAGATTAAGTGGGCATTTAATTCAAAATTATTATTATTTATTATTACCCGCTACATGCTGGTTAACATGTAAATAACGAAATAAAATTAATACTCCAATACAAATTTTACACATATTTATATATATTTTACATATTTCAATGCAGGTTTTTAGTGTCCGTTTGGAAAGTTTTAGCCCCAGGCATTTTGGCTAAAATAGTCACACACACAAAAAAAAAAAAAAAGATTTTTTAACTTAATAAGACAAAATATCATATCCAACCTATAATCATTACATTTTTTTCTCTCACAGAAGTCAAAAAAGCAAAAAAGCTCATCTCAAAGGAAGATTTTTAGCCCTAAGTTAAAATAGCCAAAAAACTAAAAAGCCAAAAAACGAATCTACTTCCCAAACAAACATGCCAAGCATATCATGCATGGCCTCTTGACGATTTCCATCGGTTGTAGACACCATGAAATAGTTTCACAAGAAGCGAAATCACAAATCCACAAAATATGAATGCCAAAGCTGATAACCAAACAAGAGGAATGCTTGAAATTTCTAAGGAACCCACTGATATGACTGAGAAACTTGGCATGATCTTATCCACCACAAGAAGATAAGCAATGAACATTGTAACCATGACAAAGGTCACAACTGAGCTGCGAGGAAGTGGCCTTACCAGAACCAGAATGGCACACATGCTTTTAAGAAACCCAGCAATGTTGAACATCATGTAGTAGAATATGCCCCCTGTATTGGTTGTTAGATTTAGAACCCAATACCAAAGAGGATAAGGTGAGGGGAGGAGGAGAATGTTTGAAATCCGCGACAGCTTGTAGATTGAAATAATTGGGTGGGTTGGAAGAAGTAAAGGCAAAAGTGGCAATCATGACGAGAACAGTTAATAAGGAGTTTCTGATCTTAACTGGCAATAGTTTTTGGGGCGGTTGTGATTCAGCGGTAGATGGTGATGATGGTTGTGGAGGTGGTGGTTGTGCTGCCGCTGTGAGGTGGTTCAAGGAACGTCCCTCGAGAGCACCAGCATCATGAAGGACTAGGCGGATTTCTCATGCAAGCATGTCATTGGCGGTGGTTTCGTAGTGGAGATCCAAGGGTGTGTATCCTTTTCCATTAATGGAGTTTACAAACAACCACCATTACTGTCCCATTTGTAGAGTTGAGGTTGAGTGAGAGTAGTAGCTCCAGAATCTATGACACAGAGAACTTGTAACTGCTGCCAAAAAATATTTTGAAGGAGATTGAAGGGAAAAATGAGGGAGCTCAGGCATCCATAGCGATCAGGTAATGTGTATGTGAGGCAGTCCAGCAAGCAGGGAAATGGAGGATGGCAACCGGTGGTCCGCAGGCATGGTGGTAGAGGAGCTGGGGCAAGAGGAGCTGGGGCAAGAGGAGCTGGGCCCTTAAGGGAGAACAACATATACTCTGTTTTTGTGGATAACATACCAGAGTCTATGAGGGTGAAAGGGTTAGCAAAAATCTTCTCCAACTATGGAGTTGTGCTAGATGTGTATATCCCAAACAAGAGAAGAAGATCCACAGGGTCTAGGTTCGGCTTTATACGGTATGACTGCCTGGTAGCAGCGGACATGGCCGTGTCCAAAGCACATGGACTTTGGTGTGATGACAAAGCCTTAAAGGTCAAAATGGTAGAGTTCAGTAAGGAATATGCGAATAATCAGAGTAAGGCCCCTCCACTACAGCAGGGGTGGGTCAAGGAGGGTAACCAACATGAACATGTTACTTACCAGGGGAGCATGTCATGTGCCGATGTGTTAAGAGGCAATGTCCTTCAACCTAGCTCGGTTCATACTATTACGGTTCAGAGAGGAAGGAATTGATGGTTGTATGAAAGCGCTGTGGTAAGACTAAAATCACATTTCTCGATTGAAAATCTTAAGGCTGAACTACAGAAGCGAGGCTATGGAGATATCATAGTTCGGGTAGGAGGTGGATGACAGATACTTCTATCGTTTCAATCAGTGGAAGCTTTGAGGGAACAAATTTTGCTAATGAAGGACTGGCTTCAAGAGTGGTGTGAGTCGATTGCGGAATGAGATGAAAGTATAGAATTGGATCAGGTGAGGTAAGTGTGGTTAAGTTGTTATGGGGTGCCACTGACCCTATGGAATAGTAATACCTTTTGCAGCATCGGTCGAGAGTGGGGTGAGGTGCTTGCATTGGATGAGAGTACTATTAATATGTCCTCTTTCCACTGTGGGAAAGTGAAGATTGAAACTAGTTGCATGACTACCATCAATCACACAGTCACTCTGGAATGCAAAGATGCAATCTACCCTGTAAGGATCTGTGAGGAACAAATCATAATCTCACAGGTAGCGAAAGAGCACTGCATATGTCAATCTTTTATGAGAAATAATGAGGAAAGCTACAACTCAGAGGAGGAAGATGAGAACATTGCAAATAGAGGCAACATGCAAGAAGAAGAAGATGCTGACGTGGTAGTCCAAGTGGGTGTTGAGGTGGATAAAGGCTGTGAGGTGGAAGCATGGGGTAGGGAGGTAGCTCAAGTCTCGAGCAATGACACAGAGGAGGAAGAAAGATTAAGAGAGGTTTCGGTGGTGGAGGAGACAGAAACGATGATGCCAGTGTCAGAGGAAGGCGCCGCATGTGAAGGGGGCTCTGCAAGGAGGCTCTGTAAAGGGGTCTCAGCAGTAGGTGAAGCACTCAAGGAAGGTGGAGGTAGTGGTGATGATGAGGTGTTCACTCCAGGCTTTATAAAAAGCATGAGTGGGTCTGTAGGTCCTCAACCAGGAATTAATCTGGAAGTGGCATTGAATAGGGCCCATTTGGGCATGAGGAAGGAGGGGCCAGCCCATTGGGCTGCAAACTCATGCAATTGGGCTGAGTTTTGTATTTCTAATTTTAGTAAATCTATCAATGGGAATGAGAAGCCCAAATCCTTGAATAAGAGGGTGCACACAGGCCTAGTGCGTAAGGATAAGCTGAAGGAGAAAGGAGAGGCTAGCACTCGGCAGAGTCTCCTGAAGCAGTGGAAGCACGGAAGGGGGAGGAAATCCATGAAGTCCAAGTTGAACCTCGGAAAATGGGCAGTCTTCCGATCTGCTGTTACTACGATTTTCCTTTCCATGGCCAGCAAGTCTACTAGAGGTCGGTCACAAGTTTCAGAGGCAGCGACAGCACTCCAGATCAGGAAAGTGTTGGGTGTAGACTGTGATGGCAAGGAGGATGAGGTTCTTAGCAAATTAGAGGAATTAGAGGCCAATGACAAACGAAGAGTGGTCAGGAGGAGTGATGGAGCCAGTTGAGCTGCAAGGTTCAAGGTGGTTATGGAGCATATATCAAATTGTAATGAAGATACAATCTTGGAATGTCAGAGGGTTGGGAAGACCTGAGAAAAGGAGAAAGATTAGACGAAGCTTAGCAGAAAGGAAAGTCAGTTTAGTGTTGATCCAAGAAACAAAGTCCTTGTCACGACCCAAACCCGCCCCTATGGGTTTAGCACCGTAACCGGCCAGTAATCCGAGATTACCGAAGGCCTGCTTAACAGTAATACAGTAACACAGAGTACAGGGGCATGGCAGAAGCCATTACAGTAATAAAGCAGTGTCCAATGAGCTGTGACAGTCTGTATGCAAAAAGACTTTTCATACATTTGTACAGGCAGTGACAAAACAGTATGTACATTATATACAACCATTCAGAGTAGGGACTAAAACCCTATTAACACAGTACAGTACAGTCTATACAACATTACAACACGGTACAGAGACAGACGGGGAAATAAAAACACCCTAAGCCATAGCTTGGCAGGCTCGGAACCTCGCAGTGAGGCACAGTGGTTGGCTTGACAAAACTGGAGTTTACCCCGACGCTTCTAGCATTGGTCCGGTGCCTGTGTACACCTACATATATATATGAGCAGTGAGCTAAAGCCCAGTGAATAACACAATACGTAAAGAGGTTTAGAATGAATGTCCTTACAATAATGAAAACGGTTCATTTCAATCAGTATATCAGTTGTTCAGTACAGTAAACTGTCATATGTGGTACATCCATTAGCATAACAGTAAACAGTAGGTCTAAAAAGACCGAACAGTCATTGATGGCCATCAATCAGTAAACAGTAGTGGTTCCAACGAGGGAACCGACAGAGATCTCTGTAACAGTAACAGTCAGTAACAGTAGTTGCTAAGGATGCCACAATACAGTTCAGAATATAGGACATACATTCATTCAGTTAACAATATCAGTTCAAAAAGCAGTACAGTTCAGTATTCAAAAGATAATCATTTTGAACATATCTTTACACGATTGTTACTCACAGAGTTCTGGGCTACAGTAAGCTAGAGCGCGTCCCCAGTCACCAACCCTACACAGTACACAGGTTGAACACACACTAAGCCATACAGTTGGGAAAGATGATAACTTAGTCCCTAATTTGCCTCGGTGTGTTCTACATCTATATCCTCAATAAGATGCCTTAAATATGCCCTAGGAATGCCTAGGATGGAAAGAGGATGTAAAGATGCACTTAAAAAACATTTTCAGAATTTTCAGTGAAACAGAGTCCCGCTCGAGCGCAGATTTCCCCGCTCGAGCGGACATGCGAACAACAGTTCCCGCTCGAGCGCCACTCTTCACGCTCGAGCGGACATGCAAAATAGTTAAAAGTGCTGGATGCTCAAAAATCACGCTCGATTGGGCGCTCGATAGCCGCTCGAGCGCAAAACACAAGGTCCCGCTCGAGCGCCAATTACCCCGCTCGAGCGGACTGTAAAACAGTACAAAGTACTGGATGCTCGAATTCCCCGCTCGAGCGCTACTTTCCCCGCTCGAGCGGAAGTGCAAAATCTGGAAAACCCAGATTGCACCTTCAAGCCAAAAACCAAGTCCAAATGCACTAAATTCGATCCTCTTGGGCTAATTTTCTGGAAAACATTTGCAAACACATAGAATAACATGATTCAAAGCTCAATTTGAGAAATCAAAGCCCAAGGGTGTTTAATTAAACTCATTTTCAAACTCATTTTCATGAACAATGTTCAAACATGACATGCATGCATTCAAACCAATTTAAAGCTTTAATGCTTGCTCAATTGAGCTCATTTCTTCAAGAACTTGGTGTAATCATGGATTATGATCAAAAGATAGACATGCATGCGAGGTTTCCATGAATTCAAGCTCAAAACTCTTCAATATGCACATGCATGCAACAATTAAGCTTTATATCGACACTATTGAACCAATTCATGCTTCAACTCTACAATTTGACATGAGTCATGCAAGAACAATCTTAAATACAACAATGAGAGGTTCAATGATCTACCTTAGGTCTTCAAATGCAAGTCTAGAGGCTCAATTTGCCAATTTACACTCCAATTCTTCAAGGTTTCAACCAAAAAGACAAGATGAACTCAAGCTCTCCTCTCTCTCTCTCTCTCTCCCCAACAGTTATAACAAGAAGAATGGCTGAACAAGAGATGCATCTAAGTGTAATAAGGCTCAATATTATAATAAACAAAGGCCCACTCACAATGGCAATTTGGTAGATAAGGCAACAATGCAATTTGACCCATTTTAATCTAATTAAAACATACCAAATCAATTTTCAATTAATTACACCATAAAATCACATAAATTCTCATGATCCTAAATCATCAATCAATTTCAGATTCGGCCGCCGATAAGGCCTTCAATTTGCAATTTAAACATATAAACATAAACAGATAATCACACAGTCAAACAGGTAGAAATGCACTTAAACAATTACAGTCAATCATTCAGTTTCAGATTTCAGTCAATTAGTTCAGTATTTCGTTTACTTCAGTCATCAATCATAATCAGTCTCGGTTTAACAGTAATCAGTGATCATTCGGTAAACAGTGGTGAGGGTTATTACAGTCCTCTTCTATCACTTCGGAAGTAGTTAGCTCTATCTGGTATGAGGATAATTTTGCGTATTTAGCTGTGGATGCGGAAGGTCGTGCTGGTGGGCTGCTCTGTATATGGAATCCGAGGGTGTTCCAAGTAGAGGCTTGCTGTGGTCATCGTAATTTCATCCTCTTGGCAGGTACTTTCTTTTCCTCTTTTAATTGTGTGGTGGTTAATGTGTATGGTCCATCGGATGTGGCTAAAAGGCAAGAAGTCTGGGACATTTTTGCTCGGTTGAAGAATAATTTTTTGGGGCCATGGTGTATGGGGGGAGACTTCAATGAAATAAGAAATATTTCCAAAAGAATTGGGTGCTCTAGACATGACAGAGAAATGAGGGATTTTATTTCCATGATAGAACAATTAGAATTATTTGATGTACTAATGCTTGGAAGGAAGTTTACCTGGTGCAATTCACAAATAAGAGAGAAGTGGAGTCGAATAGACAGATTCTTGCTTAATCCTGAATGGCTAGAAAATTTCAATCTTAAGTTATGGGGACTCTCCAGGCAACTGTCTGACCACTGCCCTATAATTCTGATAGAAGATGAAAGAGATTGGGGTCCTAGACCTTTTCAGTTCCTCAATGCATGGGCTGCACACCCTACCTTCGTATCTTTAGTGGAGAAAACTTGGTCAGAATATCAGGTCGAAGGGTGGGCTAGATTCAGATGTCTCATGAAGTTTAAAGCTCTGAAACAAAAGCTAAAAGTGTGGAATTCCGCTGTGTTTGGGCTGATTGAAACTAAGTTGAAGATTGCTGAAGAGGAAGCCAATGCTATTGAATTAATTGCAGAGGAAAGAGTGCTTCTGGGGGTTGAACAAGTCCGAAGACAAGAATTAAGGGGTAAATCTGGAGGTTGAACAAAACGATGGGATGGATCTGGTTGCAAAAGTCCAGAATTAATTGGACCACAAAGGGAGATAGGAACACAAGGTATTTCCACATTATGGCCAGCAATAGAAATAACAGAAATTCTCTATGCTCAGTACTAGTGAATGGCACAATGGTTGAGGAACTTTCGGAGGTTAGACATGTGGTGAAAAATCATTTTAAAAGCCATTTTTCTGAAACTTGGGCAGAGAGGCCTAAACTGTCTGGCTAGTTCAAAAATATTGGTGGTAGGCAAGTAGAACACCTCCTGGAAGCAGAGTTTAAAGAAGAGGAAGTCAAAATGTTATTACGAGCTGTGATGGCAACAAAGCACCAGGGCCGGATGGATTTAACTTGACCTTCTTTAAGAAATACTGGAGAATTGTCAAACCTAAGGTAATGCAATTTTTTAGGGAGTTCCATTAGAATGCCAGTCTGGCTAGGGGTATAGGTAGCTCTTTCATTGCGTTGATCCCAAAAGTAGACAGCCCATCCAGCTTGAATGAGTATCGGCCCATAAGTCTTATAGGTTCGTTGGACAAAATTATGGCTAAAGTCTTGTCAAATAGGTTGAAACTAGTATTGCCCATGATTATTAGCGAGTCCCAAACAGCTTTTCTGGAGGGTATGCACATTCTAGATGGGGTTCTTATTGCCAACGAGATAGTTGACGGGTGGCGAAAATCGAATAAGAAAGGTTTGGTGCTGAAACTAGACTTCGAGAAGGCATATGATTTAGTCAACTGGGATTTTTTGTTCAATATGTTATCCAACTTTGGTTTTGAGGAAAGGTGGGGGAGATGGATGAGAGCATGTGTTACATCAACAAGAGTGTTAGTCCTAGTGAACGGTTCGCCTACCGAGGAGTTCTATCCACAGCGTGGTTTACGGTAAGGTGACCCACTGTCCTTTTCCTATTTAATATTGTGGCTGAGGGTTTGAATGTCTTGTTTGATAGAGCAAAGGAACTAGGTTTAATCAAAGGTGTTGACATTGGAAATAATGGGGTCAAAGTAATGCACTTACAATTTGTGGATGATACAATCTTGTTTTGTGAAGCTGGGTGGGTGGAAGTGGTGGCTATCAAAAGAATTCTCCGGTGCTTTGAAATTCTATTAGGGTTGAGAATTCATTACCACAAAAGTGTGTTTGCTGGCATTGGAGTGGAGGAATGGCTGCTACAAGGTTTTGCCATTAAGTTAAATTGTGTTTATCAGAATTTTCCTTTAAAGTATCTTGGGCTACCTCTTGGAGCTAACCCTGGTAGGAAGAGCACTTGGAAGCCAGTCTTGGATAAGTTTAAACAGAAACTGTTCACATGGAAGAGAAGGGTACTGTCGTTTGCTGGGAGGTTGACTTTGATTAAGTCTGTTATAAGTAATTTGCCTATCTACTATTTGTCGTTTTTCAAACTACTAGTGGGGGTGGCAAAAGACATTGACAGAATTCAATCTAATTTTTTATGGGGAGGGTCAGAGCTTAGAAGGAAAGTCCATATGGTTAGTTAGGCTAACATTACCAAAAACAAAAATTTGGGAGGCTTGGGCCTCAGAAGCTCATCGGTTATGAATATTTTCTTACTGCTGAAATGGTGGTGGAGGTTTGGGGCTGAGACTCATGCTTTGTGGAAGGTAGTTATTTGCTCAAAGTATAACATGGGGGGTGGAAGTTGGCTGTCACACATGGAAGGAAATAATAGAGTTTCAAAAATCTAGTCAGATATCATCTGTGCAGTGATCTCTAAGCCTGTGATTCACAATTTGTACCTTGCAAACATTGCAATTCAGTTGGGGAATGGGCAGAGAGCTCAGTTTTGGCTTGATAAATGGGCAGGGGAGTTGTGCCCTAAGGAAGAATTTCCCGAACTCTTTTCTCTGTTTACTGATAAGAATGGAACAGTCGCTGAGTTTTACACCAGATGGGGAGGGACTCAAGGCTGGAATTTGGGCTTTATGAGGCCTCTGCTGGCTTAGGAAGAGGAGGAAGTTAGTAGATTACAATCTGTAACCAGGGATGTGTCAGCACCTACGGACTCAAGCTCAAATATATGGAAGTGGAAGGCTGATCCATCTGGGGTGTTTTCTGTTGCCTCTGTGTTCAAATGTTATGAATTATCCTTGGGGCCAGTTAGGAATACGACAACGGCTGTTTGGAATAACTGTGCTCCACCTAAAGTCAAATTATTCAGGTGGTTGGCTTGGCAAGGTAAGGTGAAAACATCTAGTTTCTTGCAGCGTATTGAGATCTTGGATGAATCTACAAATGTGAGCTGTGTTTTCTGCCAACAGGAGGTGGAAACCACTCCCCATATCTTGCTCTTTTGTCCTTTTGTTTGGCTGCTGTGGTCTCATGTTATGGAATGGTGGGGATGTCAGTGGGTTATGCCAAACTCAGTGGAAGGATTGTTGTAGTGGTGGTCATTTTGTACGATGAAAAAGATTGAGAAGCTAATCTGGAAGGTAGTGCCTTTAGCAGTTTTTTGGTCAACTCGGAAGCATAGAAATGATTGCGTTTTTAATGGCTCTCAACCAAATTTAAGGGATCTATGTGAGCTTGTTAAAGCAAGAATAACGATGTGGGTCAAATCATCCCCAACCAAAATGGTATTCTCCATTAATGATATTGTCTTTAACTTACCTCAGGTTCAATATTGCATTCGTTCTGGACGTTGTGACTTGCCTTTGTGTTATGGTTGATTTCTAGCTGCTGCTATGGTTGATTCTGCTGTGCTTTACTCTAAGGGTGTGTGGGTGATTGTCTGAATTGGTGTAGTATGCTACTGGGTATAGTTGATTGTCTGTAGGGTGTATTTCTACTGGTGTACACTGGTGTTTTGCTTTATTGTCTTGTTTTTCCACCTCCCGATTTGGCAGGGTTTGATGCATTTCACATTGACAGCCATTTATGGTGATAGTGGATTTAAATATCAATATTATGCTTCATGCTACTTCATGTTTTGTGCTTGTTATGCTAAAACTAGTATTATCTCAGTAATTGAGGCCCATTACTCACTCACTTCATGTTATTGCTGCTTCATGCTGCTGGTTTGTTGGAGGGTAGCAATGTGGATCAAGGCTTTTTCAATGGCTGTGGTTTCTCTGTTAATGTCCTTGTGTCTGACATGTATCAAGTGTAATACTGCATTAGGATGGCCCTGAGGTCTAATGCTACTGATCTACCGTGTTGTTGTTCTACTACTGATCTGCTGCTGTTGGGGTATCCTTCTAGATTGCTATGCTCAGCAATGGTTGTGCTATCCTTTTTGTTAGCTTGAATCTGTTTTGGGTGTCTGTGGGTGATCTGAGTATGGCTACGATCTGCTGTTGGGTGTTTGTGCTTCTGGACTCTGCTGATAATCCTGGAGTCACTGCTGATATGGTGGAGTTGAGTATTTGTTATTGGTTGATTCTAGTGTGGAGCAGATGATTAGAGATGCTGTTTTGGATGAACAGATCATGAAGAGATCAGAAGAAGCCAAAGGGATGAGTTGTTGCTGAAGCTTTGGTGCCTTGCTGTCTGTTATACTGGTCCCAGTTATGCTTAGGCTGTTGGTATGACTTGCTGCTGATGGTGGTGATGAGATGCTGCTAGCACATGTTTGCATTACCAAACCTGAACTCAGCCAGAGGATTTGAAGTAGTGGATAGCACATATTTGCATTGCCAAATCTAAACTAAGCCAGAGGATTTGAAGTAGTGATGGTGCTTTGTCTAATGCTCCAGCAAAGGGGTTTTTGGATGAATGGTCTTCAAGGGGCGTGTTTTGTTGCTTCTGCTGTTAGGCTGGGCTACTGAGATTGTAGTTTTTTGGTTGTTTGTTTTGTTTTTGTTTTGCTTTGCATGTTGGTTTCTCACCAACTTGGAGCTTCGAGTGTGTGCTAGTAGATGATTTGGTGTGCATCTAGGTGCCAACCTAGTTGGGATCTGAATGTTTCACTGTGATGTTTTTTGTACCCTCCTCTTTATTGATGTAAGTTATCATACTCGTTATGTTTTTCCATCAATAAAGCTTCTTTTTTGCTGATAAAAAAAAAAAAATTTGAAGGCATAATTATAGAGAAAGAGAGAAGAAATTAGCTGTAAGAGTTATGAGCAGTATAAGAAATTTGTGATATTAGGGGTTTTAGTGGGGTCGTGGCGGTAGCTAGAGTTTTGTAGCAACGGAGGCAATAACTGACGGGTTGTGTAGTTGGGAGGAAGGGTATATACCTGTTGTTTTTAATAGTAATTTGACTGATAGAACACAATCATAATTAGATTTTTATTTTTATATGATGTGAAGTAGGAAGAAATGGGTAAACCCCTAATTTGAAATGTTTTATTCCAATTGATTTTTTTTTCTCTCTAATTTCTTAATTGATGTTAATTAAACAAAATTTGAACAATTAAATGACAAAATTAAACAATTAGAACTATAAGAATCAAATTAATTCAATAAACAAATTACAAAAATCAAAGGTCTAATTTTTCATGTATTTATTTACATGACATCAATTGCTCATATGATATAACATATAGTGTGTTTGATTGGGGGGATTTTGGGGGGAGGGGACTATCCACTATTTGGACTTGAGTCTAAATAGTGCTCTTAATCCGTCGTTTGATTTTTTTTTTAGTCCGCCGGACATGGAGTCTGGTCGGACTCCATGTCCCCCATATGGGAGACTATCCTGTCCTGGGGGGGTGTGGGACAGAATGTGGGGGACTAATCACTGTTTGGATTAGATGATGAAATGACCATTTTGACCCTCTACTATTTAATTATGTATTATATTTAATAAAATTCAATAAAATTTAAATGTCTCAATTTAAAAATAAAATAATTTTATTTAACTTTTTATTGATGTTTTATTTATTTAATTTTTTAAAATAATTTTTTATAGATATTTTATTTTAAAATTTTGTTTATAATTTATTTAATTTCATTATTTAAATTGTAATAGGTGTTTTATTTAAAATTTTAATTAAAAAAATAATATAAATTTTTTATACAGGTTATACAGTATTTTATTAAATCAAATTTAGTGGTTATTTATTTATTTAATTGTGTATGTAAAAAATTTTTTTTGTAAAGTTATGTATGTAAAAAAAATAAATTGGATTCACTAATGACTTGTATGTAAAGTTGGACCACACAGTAAAGTTTTGTATGTAAAAAAAATAATGATTTGTTATACAGTAATGATTTAAAACAAATTTTATTGATATTTTATTTATTTATTTATTTAATTTAAAAAAAACAAATTTATTTAATTAAAAATAATTAAACGTTGGATTCATTTGTCCAAAAATAATTATCCTATCCAGTCCAAAAATAATCCGACCAAATAATTATCCTATCCAAAAATAATTTATTTAATAATTATCCTATTAAAAATAATTAATTGAAAAAGGGCAAAATAGTCTTTTGTTCATTTATCCTATCCAGTCCGTCCAACCAAACGTTGGATTCACTAAAAATAGTCCTTTCCAGACATCTAATCCCATGAAAAAACAAACACAGGATACATATCCAATCCGACCAAATAGTCCGGGGGATTCACAGTTCCAGGACTCAAGTCCAATGGATTCTAATCCCCCCTTTTCCAGTCCGTCCAATCAAACACACCCATATATATATTTCACAGGAACATCTTTTGCAATTGTGTTGATCAACTGAGGGGGTAATGAACTTGGCTTAATAGTTTTCAGCCAGGAATGTGGATTGATTGGCATCTCAAACTATAAATTATTATTATTATTTTTTTAAATTAGCAAAGTAATAGTAACATTTTATTATTCATAATAAACATTACAACGAGCTTACTCGTCACTACCCTATTGCAGAATTTTACCTTTTGATGAGGCAGCCTAAGCCTCATTATTAGGCCAGGCTGAACCTGCACGTGAAAATAGATTCCAAGCTCGTTTGCAGGCTAAATTAAAATTTGAGTTAGGCTACATATCCTAAATGATTTATCAATTTTTTACCAAACTTCTTATATATATATATATATATATATGAGACTCACGTACATATGGATTTGTGTGAATCTCACATCCATATAAGAGATTTAATAAATCATTTGAAATTTATAACATTTTTCTTAATTTTATTTTTTTACTGACACGGTCCATGAGTCAAAACCTTAGACGGAAGTCCTAGCCCATGGACTTGCAGGCTGGATGAAAAAGCTGGGCAACCAGCGTCTCTCATGAGCCAATGATGAGGCTTAAGGCAGTGTCCTTTTTAGCTTGGCTGTATTTGACAACTTTTGATAAAAGATTCATGAGAGTTAAAACCATAATTTTAAATGTTATATATATAATTTCTTGTGTATTTATTGATGTGATATGTTTAGAAATGAGAAAATAAGGTAAGAAATAAAATTATATATATGAATTCTCTAATCGTAAAGAATTTTAGCATGATCACCATAACAAAAACAAAAAGAAAAAAATGCAATTAGTGTAATTAAGAAAAGAACCCATGATTAATTGACTCTCTTTCTCTGCGAAATTCAACTCCATGCCCAAGGTGTTCTATAAAGCCACACAATCTTATAATATTGAACTCTTACCCACTTGACATGAGCATCTCTATGCACAAACACAGAGAGAGAGAGAGAGAGAGAGAGAGAGAGAGAGAGAGAGAGAGAGAGAGAAGAGAGCATGCCTGGATCAGTTTACGGGGGGTGACAATGTGCAGAACAGTGTTGCCTTCAATGTCCTTCCAGTTAAGGAGCTCCTCTTGCTTCCATTTTTGAATCTCTTCCAAAAGGACCATGAAAGCACCAGTTTGGTGATTCTTGAGGGCAAGGTGGAGAGCTGTCTCTCCGCGGCAGGTCAGCTTTCGAAGAGACTCCGGACATGCATGGACTAATGCCCTAACGGCGTCCCCTTTCCCCTTTATTGCTGCCACATGGAGAGGAACCCGATCTTCAATGTCCTCCACAAGGCAGAGTTTAGAATCGAAATCCGCCAACACTTGAACTATCTCAACGTGCCCATTAGCCGAAGCCACATGCATAGGACTAAAACCATCACTGTTTCTTCTTCTTCTAGCTAACCCTGGATTTAAATTCAGAACCACTATCACAAATCGAACGCTGCCATGTTTACAGGCGACGTGTAGAGGGTTTTCATTCTCTCCCCATAATGATGGACCGTGCAACAAGAGTGAGTTTTGTTCATGCAATATATTTAGTTCCCTGGTGTCATCTTTTTCAGCAGCCCTCAACAACCTCAGATAAAGTGTTACATATTCCTCAGGAAAACTCATCTGCTAATTAAATTGAAACTTTGATTGATTGCTTTGCTTGATACTCAGGTTGGGTCTGAAACTACCTTGAGGAAGATGATGAATGGGACCAAACCTCTTCTTCTTGAGGGATGCATCTCTCTCTCTCTCTCTAATTGTGAGTGTCTTCAGCTGCTGCTGCTGCCATGTAGTAGAATTCTTTGTTTGCCTTCTTCAAAGCCTTTCAATTGAACTTATTTTAAGAAAGTTACATTTCTCACTTTTCTATATGTTTTTTTTATGAGTTATTATATGCTTGGAAAGAAAAGTCTATTCCTACACACTTTTTATAGAGAATTTATTTATAGGATATGAATAATGTGGTAATAATGTGGTAATTTCAAAGTTATATAAGGCCTTTTGTTTTCTTTAAATAATAAAATCAACTAATCATGTCATTTTGTATTATTTTATATATATATATTCACATTGTTTGTTGGACCAGATTCCACTGCTCCAGTTTCCTTCTTATTTATTTATTTGTAGTTTTCCACCGTTCTGGGATTTGGAGAGGTACTCTATTCTTGTAGAACCCGGATCCTCCGTCGCACTTCCCTATAGCTGTCTCCTGTCGCCCTCCAAAACGACGTCGTTTTGGAGGGGTTTTTTTTTTTTTTCCTTCTTTTCTTTTCTTCTCTTCGTCTTCTCCTTCCTTTCTTTCCAACACTGCCATGTCTCTCTCTCTCTCTCACTGATAACTCTCTCTCCTCATTTCAGATTGCAAATTGAATCGGAAAGAGGAGCAACAATCATCGACCCTTCTTCTTCTTCTTTCTTATTTTGATTTTCCCCTCTGGTTTTTGGGTCTCCAGATCTGCCTCTCTGCTTCATCGTAGACTTTTCCTACTTTCTTTTTGTGTTTTTGTTTTATATTTAAAACTGGATTAGAAAATCGAGTTGACTCTGCGTTGCTTCTTCTCCAAATAAACAAACCAGTCAAACAAACCAAGATTTGAAGCCATTTTTTAAAAGCTTTTATTTGATACGGAGGTTTTTTTTATTATTTATCTAGTATTAATATTTTGGCGCCTAAACATTCATCCAATTAACGAGCAAAACTTAGGGATTGTTTCGGGTGTCTTAAATAAATGCACTTTTCATCTTTTTGAATTAAAAAGTTAAGAAAAAAAATATGGATGTTTGGATTAACCTTTTGATTTTTTATGAAAAAATGTGTATTAAAATATTGTATAAATAAGTATGTAGGAGAAGATAATTAATTATTCCGTATGGTTGGGTAGTGCCTCGGCCGAAAAGGATATGGGAAAAGATTGCCTACTTTCCGGCCTTTGATTGGACGGTGTTGTTCGGCCTGTGGGGGCCCATCACGGGTCCCGTTTTTGTAATCAGAACCGTTCAATGTGTAGAACTCGTGGAGTACTATATTCTTGTAAAAAATCACGTTCATTGGATATCGATAGCTATCTAATCGTATTAGTTTTTTTTGTCACATGTTAACTATAATACCATCCATTTTTTATACAAAACTGATTTGATCATGTAGTTAGCGATATCCGATAAACGTGATTTTTTGCAGACATATAGTACTCGACGAGTTCTACACATTGCACGGTTCCGATTAGAAAAACGGGACCCGTGATGGGCCCCCACAGGCCTAACTTTACCATCCAATTTAATAAATATATACATTTAATATTTTTTTTCCCCCTTTCACTCCTATGCTTTCAGATCTGTACATAGGCTGCCGTGAAGTTGATTAGTATTTAATATTATGTATATTAAATTTTTTATATATATTTTTTTGGTGAATAGTGATAACTTTTTAACTTTTTTAATAATTTTTTGACTTTTTTGGGAGTTGCCAAACCAGCCCTTAGTCTCTAAGATTAGGAAAAATTACAAAAATAAATTCAAAGTTTCATGACAAAATAAATTTTAAAATTTAAATTTTATAAATTTAAATTCTAATTTTTTAATTTATTTTTAATCTAATCCAACATATTTTTGTTAAATAAAGCTGAAATATTTTTTCCGTTAGTTTTACTTATGCAAATAAACGAATGATTTAAATTGAAAATAAATTAAAAAAAATGAGCGTTTAAATTTACAAAATCAAAAATTCATTTTTTATTTTGTTATAAGGTTCAAACCTTGTTTTATTATTATTATTTTTATTTTTATATATATTCTTTTTATTTAAAATTTTCCCATCAAAATAATTTTAGACTAAAATAATAGCTTTATTTCTTACACCTTCATTGTTTTTATTAAAGGTAAATTACACTTTGCACTCTAACAGTATACACCAAATTTCATTTTAGCCTCATTTCTCAATTATAAAACTTCTTAACTTTTGGGTCAAATTACAATATGATTATTTTATTAGTCTGGTGTTAAATTTATTAACAAAAATTGCCATTTAACCCCACATTAGATTTTTTTGGACAAAAATACAATTTTCTTCTTTTTCTTCTCTATTTTTTCACCCTATTTTCTTTCTCTGTTTTCTCTCTAATATATTTTCTATACCCACCATCATTACCCACATCTTCCAGCCACTCCATCATTTTCTTTTTACCCTTACCTCTTCCTACTATCCATGGCCACTGTTCACCCATGTCTCACCACCCTATCCTTTTCCCACCAACTCCTTTTTTTGATCAGCAAAATAAAGCTTTATCGTTGAAAGGATCAAGATACAAAGCACGACAAACAACAACAAAGCAGGAAAGTGCGGAGAGCATCATAGCTAATCTAAACAATCCCAACTAGGTTAACACCGAATAGGAAGCGCACTCAGATGCCAACACTTGACCCAAGATTGGTGAGATACCAAATGACATAAAAACAAGGAAAACAGAAAGGAACAAACAACACCTAATAGCAGAAACTACCACACAAAACAACCTACAACAGCATTACAAAACTAGTGACAGCATAGCAACAAGACTCTGCTACTGGAGCAAGCTCCCCTATGACACAGCAGAAGACAATAGTTCAAGACAAGATGCAAGAGTTCAACTCCACCAAGTACTCCAAATCCACCATAATCAAACCGAAGACCAACACCCCCTAACCCAAGCACCTTCAAATCTGCTGCAAATTAGACACCAACTCATGCACTGAGTAAACAATATATAAACTCAGATTAACCCCAGACTGCAATTCTTCACTATACCAATACACTAACTCCACCAACCTAGATTGCTTCCCATAAAACACACACTTAATTCTCAACCACCATATAGACCAGAAAGTATCCAAAGGAATTGCCTTTGGAGAGAAGATGATAGATGCAACTTCAGCATCACAAAAGACTGATACCAAACCAAAACCAGCACACCACAATAAAACAAAACCAGCAACAACAAGAACCCCAAGACAGCTGCAGCATAATAGCACACAGTAGCAAAACACCACTACCTTACAGTTAGACGAAGACATCAGCCATGCTTACAGAAACACCAAAACAAAACCAGCCGCAACAACAACTCCAATACAGCTGTAGTAGGGTACACACCAACAACACACCACTACCATAGCACAACCTTTCTCAAAAAACAGTCCACCCAAAAAATCAGTACACCACACACTACTAAATGTACATTGATAAAAACAACCCAAATCCAACAGCAAAGGGAACAACTTCCAGCAGAAGGCCATAGCAACACAAACCATTAGCACTAACCAGCACCCCAACCTCAAAAGCAACTACGGATCAGACCCAAATTAGAGATGAAATCATGAAATGAATACATGCTGCCAATATGATGGTTCTTTACCCAATAAGCTACTCTGACTTTGATTAAATCAGATAAAGCCTCCAAATTTGGTTGAGCTCCCCTAAATAAACAATCATTCCTGAGCCTCCATAAAGACCATACCACTGCAATAGGAATGGCATTCCAGATCCTGAGTTTCTTTTTCCTGAACTTGAAGCCAAACCACCAATGAAGCAACTCATTTACAGAGCCAGGGGAAACACATTGAGTTCCCCACCAAGCAATAACATCAGACCATATCTTCCAAGCAAAAGGGCAGAGCAATAAAATATGATTAAGATTTTCAGGGGCAGAATTACAAAACAGACACAAGGAAGCAGAATTACCTCTTAGCACACCAATCCTTTGAAGGAAATCAGCAGTCTTAAGTCTACCTCTCCACACCAGCCAAAACAGAAATTTGGCTTTCGGAGGAGCTATATTGTTCCAAATAAATTTTGATAGCTCCACAACATGACCTTCTTCAACTTGAAGCCACCCGTACAATGATCTGACTTGAAAGATCCCAGAAGGAGAAGCCAACCATCTAATCTGATCCTCACTGTTTGCCCTCAGTTCAGGACCCTCACCCAGAACCTGTGTCAGTCTAAGCAATTCCTCCTCTTCCCAAGCACGAAGGGGTCTTCTAAAATTCAAGATCCACCTACCATTGGCAACCTTTTCATCAACATACCACTTTAAAAATCCATGGGGCTCAATAGAGAAACCAAAAAGTCTAGGAAATTGATTCTCCAAGCTTGATTGACCAATCCACTTATCACGCCAAAATAAAATCCTACTACCATCTCCAATAACAAGATTAATATTACCCAAGAAATATGTAACCACATTTGGCATTAGAGCAGCCACAGACATTACATCTCTCCAAATCCTAGACTCAAAGTTCAAAACACTAGGAAAAGGTAAAAATGATCCATTCATATAACTATAATTACTACTAATCAAATGTCTCCACAAAGCCATCTTTTCAAACCCAAACCTCCACCACCACTTAACTAATAGGCATATATTCACCTTTCTAATATTTCTAATCCCTAACCCTCCATGATATAAAGCCTTTGTCACCTCCCCCCAACATACCAAATGAACCTTTCTATAATTATTTGACCCACCCCATAGAAAAGAGGCTTGCAATCTGTCCACCATCTTAGCCACACACTCAGGCATCTTAAACAAAGATAGGTAGTAAACTGGGAGACTTGACAGGACTAACTTGATCATGGTAACTCTACCAGCATAAGACATCAATTTCCTCTTCCAACCTGTAAGTCTTGCTTTGATCTTATCCAAGATAGGCTTCAAAGTTGATTTCCTTCTAGGATTTGCACCCAAAGGTAAACCAAGGTAAATCAAAGAAAGGATCTGATGAGAACAATTCAGTCTATCAGCAAAATCCTTAACTAGCTGGGCAAGGGTTCCAACTCCACAAACAACACTTTTTTGAAAATTAATCTTCAATCCTGAAATGATTTCAAAGCATCTGAGGATCCTCTTAATAATAATAAGTTCACTCCAATCAGCTTCACAGAACAAGATTGTATTATCTGCAAATTACAGGTGGGAAACAACCAAACCACTGGGACCAATGATAGCACCTCTAATTAGGCCCAACTCCTTAGCTCTAGAAAGCAAAACATTCAAACCCTCTGCTACGACATTAAATAAAAAAGGTAAAAGTGGATCACTTTGCCTTAACCCTTTCCTAGGATGAAACTCAACTATAGGAGAGCCACTTACCAACACCGAGATACTATGAGAAGTTACACAGGCTTTATGTAGCGACTCTAATTTTTCGTAGGTCATTATTTATTTATTATTATTTTATTTTATGTTTGACTTTATTAATTGGGCGGATACATGAGAATTTAATGTGGTATTTAATTATATATAATTAATTTAAATATCTATATATATAATAAGTGTTTTAAATATTGATAAAATATATATTATATTTATGTATATGTATGTGATAAGTGTAAAATATAATATAATAGTCAATTAAGTTTTAATATAAGTAGACTTAGTATAATATGCTTGACCTAGTATGAATCACAAAGTGAAGTTCTCCAAGAAAAGCAGCAGTCGTGAGAAAGGGAGAAGGAGAGAGAGAGAGAGAGAGATTAATCAAGAGAGAGAGCCGAAAAAGAGAGAAACAGTGGGGAGAAAGAAAAAAAAAAAGAGAGGAGAAAAAAGAAAGAAAAAGAAAAAGGAAGAAAAAGATTAGGGTTTTGTTTTGGTGACTCCATTAGTTCTTCAAATAATTCTTTGATCTTCAAAAAAATATTGTGAGTACAAAACCCACTTCCCTTGATTTATGTTTAATTCGTTGTTTTTATTTATTTATTTTTATTTATTTGATGTTGAATTGATTTTATATTTGCATGTAGATGATTGATCGATTTTAATTATTTCGATTAATAGTGTATGTAAGGTTTAGGGTTTTTAGATGATTGATTGATTTTAATTATTTTGATTAGTTGTATATGTAAGGTTTAGGGTTTTTAGATGATTGATTGATTTTAATTATTTTGATTAGTTGTGTATGCAAGATTTCGGGTTTTTATAAGAATTTATTTTATGATTGTAATCACACTCATGGTTATATGAAATTAAAATTAATTAGGAACCCATAGATAAATTCCTTATACTCCACCATGACTGCATGGATTGTTGTTTTACTTGAGTGATGGTGAGAAAGAGTATATAAAAAAAAGTGAGGATTATGAGATTTATTTGAATGCCTTAGGCTTGACATTATTATGTTTGTTCTCATGAGTGAGATGTTTTGTATATGTATATTGTTGCCTCACTCTCATGAGTAGACGAGTGCTTTGATTTACGCGTGTACGTATATGCTAACCATCTGGGGAGTGTGGGTCAAACTTGGGACGATATCCCCGTGCAAGTTTGGCTTCGGAGCGATGTTAGGTATACGGGAGGCACATGGGATATATGTGTAGGCCGGAAGTGATGGGCCGAAGTGGTGGAGTTAATAAGGTACAAAAAATTTAATTATGAGTTTATTAGCATAGTGTGAATTGTGTTGATTTGTACATGTTAAAAAAAATAGTAAATAATCTCGATAAATTATGAAATTTGAGCAGAGGCATGTATACCTGATTCTAGACAACTTTTGTATTTTAACTTTTTATTAAAAAGATCGATTAGAACTTATAATCGGATGATCTTAGATATTTTAGTTTTGATTCATTTTAGCAATGTAGATTTTAGAGGCTGTTTTAACCTACGAAACGAGCTCATTTTTATTGGTTTCGCGGAAACTGAAGTAAAACATTATTCTGAACACTTTTCGTGTTTTAAACTTTTCCGAAAAAAATTCATCTTTTGTCAGTTTCTTTTCGTTTTCAGCAGTTTCTTTTTGTTTTCAGCTTCAGATTTTTCGGTTGAATTCCGTCTAGGTTTTTCTATCAAGTTTTTCTCTCAACCTGTTCAGTTTCTGTTAAATTCGTTTGCAATGTCTTCTAGGAAATTTGATTCTATACAACTTTTGTTCTTTGAGTTTTGGTCAATTCGAATTATTTAAGCATGAAATGGTGCATTTTTATACTTTTTCAGCAAGTTACTTATGATTAAATTATACTAATTTTATTTTTTTCGCAGGATGGTGGGTCTTACTAACTTTTTTATGCAGGGCTGACCCACTATATTTTTATTTCTATTTTTTTAATTTTATACTCAATTTATATTTCGTTGTGAACGGGTAAGAAACTAAATGTCACCGTATCTCGAGAAACTACTCATTCGTCTCGGTGCAGTTGGAACTACTTGTCTTGTCTTGTAACAAGAATTAAACGTATTTTTGTTTGTGTCTAGTGGACACGTGGGTGTTAAATCTTGTACTCATACCAGTATACTTGTATACTGACCCGTTTTGTCTCTTGGCAACTCGAGTGCGTTCTGTTTGAGCACAGCCGAGCTTTCTTTGCAGGATTAGTTGGGGCTACGGTGGTGACGTAGAATAACTATAGTTGTTGGACATGTCGTTTGGACTTCTTTTGTTTTCTTGAGCTTAGGGTTGATATTAGTTTATGTATTTATTATTTTATTTTTTTTTATGACTTTGGTATTGGAATAATTTGGCATGGTTTGTAACCGTACATTATTTAAGTTATTTTGGCTATTTATTGTTACTTTAATGTTGGAGGTATTGGGTAGTTATGAAATTATGGTTGATGGTTTGGTTAGCGTTTAGTTTTTTTTGTTTCACCTCTAGGATTTGAATGATGGAATATTGATTGGGGTTTAGTCCTAATTTAATATTTAATTGTCCAAATTTTGGGGTGTGGCAGTTTAATCCACCCAATCCATCTAATACCAAATCCAAAATTTTGAAGCATATCAAGCAAATATTCACGACCTAACCCTTACAACCAACCATGGCCAACCACAACCCTCAATTGGTTTCGGTAAAACATCACCGCATAAAAACCATTTACTACACAATGCTATGGGCCACAAACATTACCACCTCCTTCACCGCAACCCTCTCTCTCATTCCTATCTGCCTACCATTATTGCTATGTCCATTCCACTGCAAACCCAATCCATTTGCTTTTCTTCTTCCTATCTCTTTAGAGAAAGAGGTAGAAGGAAGACAACGGGGGCACATACAAGAGAATGTGAGAGAGAATTTAAGGTAGGGTGATTGGAATATGTTGAAGGTGATAATGGTTGGGGAATAAGAGAGACAGAGAAAAAATATAGGAGGTGCGGGGAAGGTGTGAAGTGGTGGAAATTGCGGTGGGTAGTGGGCCAAGGGCAGGAAAGTGATGGTCGTTGATTGTGGGTTTAGAAAATATAGTACAAAGAGAAATATAGTGAAGAAATAGATAATAAGAAAAGAAAAGGAAAATGAATTTACATTTTTGCCTTAAAAAATGCTCATGTATAGGTACACGATATGATAAAGTCTGTTAGCCAATTTAATTATAAATTAATGAAAAGATCACATTGCAACTTAATTAAAAGTGCAAGGGTTACAATTGAAAATAAGAGAGCAGAGTAAGATTTAGTATAAAATGCACGGGTATAAACCCTTTATAAGTAAGTCAAATTATACAAGTCATCTTATTTTATTTATTTTGTCAATTTGGTTGTTACAATTTCAATTGTATTAATTTCGCTCTTTAATTTTTGACATTGTGTCAATGTAATCCAATTGATAATATTAATTAAGAAAATAAGACACAAATAAAAGGCAAAATGATCCATTCAAAAGAGAACAAATCATTTAAGTTAAATGTCAAACCGTAAATCATTTTTAAGAGAGTGAATTGATTTATTTTGGTCATTGAGTTCAATTCAATTTTTAAAGTATATTAATATAATTTAAAAAATTTAAAAATAAAATTGATACAATTGGAACTATAATAATCAGATTGATACAAAAAATAAACTATAAACTACGAATGTAATTTGTCCAAAGAGTTGAGAGGCTAGTTCCAAACAATCCAGGCTTCCCTAGCTATTCTCAATTTCAAGGATAGTGATGATACCTGATGATACTACTGATCCCTAGAGGGCGAGTCGGGCTGTCCCACGCTGATGATACCTGATGATACTGCTGATCCATGGAGGGCGAGTCAGGTTGTCCTACGCTTCCAACACTACTCACCAGTCACTAAATTCACTGGAGTACCTACAGAAATGTCCAACGGGGAACGGGAGTCCCCTAGCAGACCCTCCGGCGATTAAGTTAGAAGAGAGAGAGAGATTGATAATGTATAGAGAGAGAGTAAGAATAGAGAACTTAACCATCTTTTTCTATCTTGGAAGCCACCTTATATCCTTTGTCCATCATTTCCTTGTCCATTCCGACCTGTCGTGTTGGCCGAAAGTCTATACTATAGCTTGCATTGTTCATGGTGAGGCTGCTCGTTCCGTCGTGAAACCATTACTGTATTTAATGCTGTAGGAGCCTCATTAATGGCTGATGTGTGGTGCAATAACTATGCAAGATCTTTGTCTAGTTAAGTGGCTGGTTCCCTGTTTGACACGTGTTTAGATGCCATTGGTTTCTAATTCGACTCTGGGTTCTCAAAGGTACTGGGCTTTAGTGCTTGAGTTATGAATTCGGCTCTAAGTAGCGGGCTAAAGCCTTTTGTGGGCCCACCGATGTCAGTAGTCCCCCATTCCCAAGTGCAACTTCAGTCCAACGAAGGGAATAAGAATGAAGATGGGGAGTGTGCGGGGTTCAGCGAGAGAGCCTACTAAGAGGAGAGCCGACCGCAAAGGGGGCCAAACGAGAGGACCGAGCGAGAGAAGAGCCGACCGCGGAGGGGGCCGAGCGAGTGGAGAGCCAACTGCGGAGGGGGCCGAGCGAGAGGAAAGCCGACTGCAAAGGGGGTCGAACGAGAGGTGGTGGCAGCGCGCGGGGCTCGAGGAGTGATGAAAGCATGTGATGAAGTGAAATAGACGGGAGAGGGAAAAAGAGAGGTGAATCATGGTTGTACACTTGGCATGAGCCAGTGGTGAGAGAGGTGATGCGTTAGCAGGAAGCGAAGGGTTAGGACTAGGATGGGACGTGGGAAAGGCGGGGTTGGAAATTTTTGAAAATTTCAAACTGGCGAAATTTAATCTTGATCCTTGGAATATAAGCAAACTGTGGGCATTTGGAATCTTTCGTTTTACATATCTCTTTGCGAAAAATCAACACATCCCAGAGTTGAGCTCATTTGTTTCGTGTGACATGCCCATCCAACACTTTGTCAACTTTCTCACGCGCGGCGTCCGAAGCAATACACAGAAACGTAGAAGAGATGGCTCGAGAGGAAGTGCCAGCCATGAGGTTAGAGGCATTGGGTGAGGATGATGCGGTGGAGTTGGCGGAGCAATATAGGACGGAGAGGCGGGAGGAAAGGGGGGTGGAGCAAGCGGCGCGAGCCTGGCCGTCTACCATGATCGTGGCCACAAGGCCGATTAGCTAAGTGGAACCTGACCACTGGTACTCCAAGGCCGACAAGTCGACGTTTACGGCAGAGGAGTTGGAGGAGGTACGTAGGAAGTACCAGATTTCGGCGGAGATAGAGTTGAAGGTGCCCTCGTCTAAGGAGAGGGCGTCAGATGCACGTCCGATAGAGTTTACGTTGTACGAGGAAGCGTTGCGGGGGGGTCTAAGGTTGCCGCTCCCACAAATAGTGGTGGACGTGTTGAACTGTTTGGAGGTAGCGCTAGGGCAGCTAATGCCCAACGTATGGAAAATATTATTGGCCTGTGCGATCGCATGGCCACAGGCGATCGGGGGAGCGATGATGACAGTAAATGAGTTCTTTTCATGCTACAAGGCCTCCGGTCAACAAGAAACATGGGTGACTTTGTAGGCGGTGGCGGGTAGAGGGTTAGTGGTAGGTTTACCATCATCAGTGAAGGGGTGAAGACCGAGGTGGTTCTATATATCAGCGACTGGGAGGAGGGGGGTGCGCACAACGTGGAAAGTTCCCACGAAGTCGGTGAAGCCAAGGCTGGAGGCAAAAGCTGAGAATAGGGTGAAGCGGGTGAAGGAGTGGAGGGAGAATGAGGGTGTGAAGTAGGACGACCTTATCCGACCTTCGACCTTGTTTGCCTTGAGTCTGGAGCGCAGCCGATCGAGGAGGATCCTGCACTGGAGGAGTTGGAGGCTCTGAGAAAGGTGTAGGAGGTAGAGGAGCGGAAAACTTTTGCCAAGGTGGGCAAGTATAAGGAATCGCAGTTAGGCCCTACGCCTAAGTCGGTCATGAGGGAGCGAGTCCGACCATGTCCCAAGCTGTTGGGAGGTAAAGATGTGACTGATTTTGCACCGCTGTCGCCCCCAGTGGATTCGCTAAAGGTGAGGAGCAAATAGGAGGTGGAGGTGATGTTGAAGAAGAAGAAAAAAAAAAAAGGGCGGCTGCAGAAGAGAGTGAGGGTGGCCAGGTTTTGAAGAAGACGAATGAGGGGGGACGGAGGAAGCCCCAGAAGTAATGATAAGAGAGACAATGATGGAGGAGGGGGGGAGGGGAAGAAGCCATGGGCCCAAATGCCCAAGTGGTGATGAGCGCAGTGGAGCCAGAGCAGGTGGTAGTAGACGAGAGATTGGGACCGTAATCACTCAAGATGGGGCTTGTGTCGGGAGTGTTCCCAAGTCCTGGAGAAGGGAAAGTTGGGGTGAGCAAATCAGAGATGGGTGCCACGTTGAAGACCACCAAGTATCACGTGCACGCGGTGGCCGGTCGATCGGCAGAAGAAGGGGGCGCAGCTAGGGTCGCCACTGACCGTCTCGTTGGGGTAGTGGAGGATGCGGCCGTGCGGTCGATGACGCGATTGACAGAGGCTAACCTCCTGAGAGGGTTCTGCTCAGCGCAGATGGAGGCGATGACCTTGGCGGCTGCCCTACTGAATAAGGCAGCGAGTGAGAAGGTGGAGGCAGAGCCGCTAAAGGCCCAGCTGGAAGGGGTGAAAGTGCAGTTGCAAAACCTATAGGTTGAGATAGCGGGCTGGAGGAAAGCCGCACGGAGCACCTGTGCGAAGGGCCTGGAGTATGCACAAAGGGAAAAGAAGATGGAAATACTGGCGGTGGTGTGAGACCCCTAACTTTTGTAAACCTTATTAGGTCCCTAAATTTTGAGTTATTATAATAAAGCCCTTAATTCGTTGATTGTTCGCAAATTAAACCCTAGAACCGAAAACGCATCACGGACGAACCCATACAAACCCTAATCGACCCTGGAAGCTTAGAAATCATTTCTAACACTCTAATATTAATTATTTAACTCTCAAATTTTAGATTAATCACTCCAAACCTTAACTTCCGGTTTTCACAATTTTCGTTCGGTTATTTACCTTTAAATTCAAAGCAAGATAATACAAACCGAATTATTTTTCCTAACACTAATTTATTAACTCTACACTTGAAATAGATACTTTAATTGAGCCCAAGCCCTCACATTTTTATTAAATCACAAATTGACCCCAAACAAGTACCATTATATATTTATATATACACTTGTATCCTAAAATCTTTTTTAAAACATTTTATTTTACAAATTCCAACAATTGTACACAAAAAAATATAATAAAAATAAAAATCAAATATAAAACAAGTCCATCAATTCACCATCACATGGCTAGCCATCACCATTGTAGGTGTAATGAATGTACTATGAGACAATTTTCCATGATTTAAGGAAGAAAAATCTTTGACTTGGTACAAACTTTTATATACATGTATATAAGCAACTAGGTTGGTTTGATTAGGAGGAAAACCCTAACTAGATCATATTTAGGAACCTAATTAAGACCTTTAATCCTCCACTATTCCATTGAATTCAAACTAAATCCAAACTATCCAATCCAATTCCAACCAAGGGGCATTTAGGACCTTTTGCACCAAATTCATTATATAAACAACCCCTCCCCTAGCATTTTACATACAAGAACAACACTTATACACACTATATTCAGCTGAGAGAGAAGAAAGGAAGGAGGGTGAGCTTGGTAGAAGAGAGGAGAGGAAGAAAAAGTTTGCTAGCAATTCCAACAACCCTCAAGTAAGCCACAACACAACTCTCTCTTCCATTTTCCTTTTTCAAATACATGTTATTAGAAGTTTAAAATGGTATTTTCAGATGTGTTATAATGGTATTCTTGTGTCAAAAATGAAAGGAGTTGAGCCTTGATTCTACCCTTCTTCTATTTCTCTTAATCGGTATAAGACTACATTTTTCCCTATCAATCTCTCAAAATTTTCAAAGGCACACCTTCACCTTAAATTTCTGAGTTTAATACATATTATTTAGCATGTTTTCATCACAAGATAAGTGGAAAATTTCCCCTAGCTGACCTCTTTTCTCACAAACTTTCTATTTTCAAGAACTGTGCCAGAAAAATCTATTTTACAGCCACCTTACAAAAATTGTAGAAAAATGTATAAAAATATTATGGACCTCCATTTTATGTCAAAATCTTTCTTAAGGAGTTATCTTTCAAGGAAAATTGGTTTCATTGAAAACGAGTGAGCGGTTTGTGAGAAAATCTGATTTTCGTAACGGTCGACGAATCTGGACAGAGCTGGAGTATTTCTGAAATAACTACAAATCTGGAAAAGCTATTCCATTTCCGAAAAATGTTCTGAAAACTAGATAAAATTCCCTACGAACCATAGGAAGGCCGGGCTCTGGAAAAATCTGAAATAGCCCTTTTGAGTATAATCTTTAGGTAGTACTGAATCTGGAAATTCTGTTTTCATTAGTGTTTTATGCTCTTGTGTTCATGAATATGCTTATTAATTTATGATCATGTCTCGATATGATATTTCACATGTCATAGGTTTATGTATTTTATTTTAATCCTTCGATGGTGCTCACACTTATGCAAATCTGGAAATTATATTCATGTGCGAATTTATTCCCTTAACTACTTGAATATGCCTAGAGCTACTTGTGCCTATCTTCATATGTGAATCTCATGTGTTGTAACCTTATTTCCTTCTATTTGTACTATTTAGTTGTTCAAACTTGTGCAATAGATGTTGTTTCAAGAGCATGTCCTAACTCTGACTTAAATTATCTAACTCAAACGGGAAACTTAATGGGTGGTAATGGGTTGCGAATTTTTGGACAAGATTACTAAGATATTGATTGGTTGACGGGATGCGTTCCCTATTTGGAAGTTAAAATCTTGCGCAAGTGGTTTTCGGAACCCTTGAACGGAGCGGTTGTATTCGGACCCTAGGTATTTGGTGTAAGGAGGGATTTGGGCAAGGCCCATTATTACCGTCTCTTTTGAGGCCCTGCGGTTGGCGCTACGTATATAACCGTTGGTAGGCATCCGAGGTTAGTTCTGCAACAAAGCAGCAAAAGAGGGGGCATACCGAATAATCCGCGTCCGATTCTTGTGGTTGGGAGGACGAAGTCTCTTTGGGGATTTCTAGATTTCTAACATCTAACCTTGTAATCCTTTATTATTGAATGATTATCATGCTTCATTACTTGCTTGTTATAATTGTGATGGTGTATTGGATTGGGAAAAAGGGATGGGGTGTGTGTGCGTTTACTGGGCATTCAAAGCTCATGGCGTTTCATGCCAGGTATCGAAGAAACGTACGAAGCCAACGAAGAGTCAAAGACATTTGAAGACTTAAGTTTTCCTTAGAGAAAGTTTGGAACCATTTCGCTCATTAGTCTAATTGTGCTTTTATTTATTCTTTTTGGATTGTAATAGTAATGGAACTCGTTTTGTAAATTTAAAATTTGAGACGCTGTAATTATTATTTACTTTGTAATCCTATGCCTATCTCTGCGTTGCTTATGAGACCTTGCGTCAATGCCTTTTAAGATCTGTCAAAAGGGTGGTGCGCTACCTAAGAAAGCTGGACTTAGAAGGGAGGCTAACTTGACTCCTCCGGCGATCTGGGATCTTATTCGGTTATTGGCCATAGGACTCATTAGTGCTGTTTCCTAGACTCCTAACCTTAGATAAACCTTGTATTTAATTGATAATATATTCTCTGAAGTTCACGATTTTTGGGGCGTCACAGGTGGTGCAGAGCTACTTGGCAGAGCGCGCTGCCGCCGAACTCGCTTCGACCAAATCAGAGTTGGAAGCGGTGCGCCACAAGGAGGTATCACTGGAGTTTGAGTTGGCAGGGGAGCAAAGGAAGCTAGGTGAAGTCCAAACAGCCTTCACCACTGCCAAGGAAAGGTTGGAAGAGGCCCTCGCCAACAACGAAGATATGTGTGACCAGGCGATTAAAGACAAAGAAGAAGCAGATGGGCGAATTGCAGAGTTGGAGAAGTCGTTGGCAGAAGAGAGGGCCAAAATGGCCTCTTAGAGGGCGGCGTACCTAGACTTATGAGTGGCGGCTTTGGAGCAATTCAAGGGGTCTGCCGAATTCCAGATGGCCATTGACGCGGCGGTGGCCAGGAGTTTGGTGAAGGAGGGGGAAGGGGGTGCTAGGCCGTCAGGAGTGGCCGCTGAAGGTAGGAGCGAAGAAGAAGTGATCCAAAGCTTCTAGCGGTCAGACTTCTACAAGCATGAGATGAGCTAGTTCTGGGACAGCGGCTGGATGAGCTTCAAGTATAAGGCGCAAGAGCTGTTCCCAGACGTGGACTTCAGTCTCGTGAAAGTAGGAGAAGACGACGTTGCCCAGACTCCCTTGGATGAGGGGGTTAAAGAGGAAGATCTCGCGTCCAATAAGGGAGATTAAGGGCGAGGTGTTCTTCTTGCTTAAATGTAATTTCTATAATGGAGTTTTTTTTTTTTTTTGAAGTAAATGTAATTTCTATAATGAAGTGTATAAGAGTGCAAATTTGTTAATAAAAGTACCCGTTCTGTTATTGTTGTCGTTGCCTCTCTTTCTTTTTGTGTTAATGAAGTATATGAAACATAACTTGTATAAATGATAAAAATGGGTAAGTAAGGTAACTTGTATGAATGTATGGTAAAAATGGATAAGTAAGGTAACTTGTATGAATGTATTGAGATTTAACTAAGTCTGGCTGAGACTAGTTTTAACTACATGGTTAACTCAGTCTGGCTGAGCTCTTCATGCTCAGTTTGGCTGAGACTTGGTGGACTCAGTCGGGCTGAGGCTTTGGTTAACTTAGTCTGGCTGAGCTCTTCATGCTCAGTTTGGCTGAGACCTTCATGCTCAGTTTGGCTGAGACTTGGTGGACTCAGTCGGGCTGAGGCTTTGGTTAACTTAGTCTGGCTGAGCTCTTCATGCTCAGTCTGGCTGAGACTTGGAGGGCTCAGTCGGGCTGAGGCTTTGGTTAACTCAGTCTGGCTGAGCTCTTCATGCTCAGTCTGGCTGAGACTTGGAGGGCTCAGTCGGGCTGAGGCTTTGGTTAACTTAGTCTGGCTGAGCTCTTCATGCTCAGTTTGGCTGAGACTTGGAGGGCTCAGTCGGGCTGAGGCTTTGGTTAACTCAGTCTGGCTGAGCTTTTCATGCTCAGTCTGGCTGAGACTTGGAGGGCTTAGTCGGGCTGAGGCTTTGGTTAACTCAGTCTGGCGGAGCTCTTCATGCTCAGTCTGGCTGAGACGTGGAGGGCTCAGTCGAACTGAGTCTCAGTCTAAAACTCGTCGGTGAAACGCAACACAAATATTGGAGATATGAAATTGTTGTCATTTAAGGCACAACTTATTGATCACAAATTTACACCATGTATGGAAAAGGCAAAAATGAACAAGTGCGCAGATCGGCAAAAGAGAATATTCAACAATTGAACGATACAAAAACAGGAGACGCCATTTCACTAGAAATAACGCTTCAGGTGCTTAGCATTCTAGGGATGGAGGAGGTCTCTGCCTTCCATATCTTGGAGACGGTAAGTGCCCGGGTGGGGTCTAGCTTTGACAACATAAGGTCCTTCCCATTTGGCTGCTAGCTTGCCCTCGGTCGGATTTTTAGTGGCAAGGGTGGCTTCGCGTAATACTAGGTCTCCCACTGTGAACTCTCGTGGTCAGACTCTGCGGTTGTAATGTGTTCTCATTTTTTGCTGATATGATGCCCGTCAGACAGCAGTTGCCTCTCAGAGCTCTTCAATTAGGTCCATGTCAGCCCAACGTAGCTCTTCGTTTAGTTCAGGATTCGGGTGTAAAACCCGAGGGGTCGGCAGGCCGATTTCCACTGGGATGACTGCCTCGGCACTGTATGTTAGGCGAAAGGGGGTCTGCTTAGTGGGGGTTCGAGCGGTCATCCGATAAGCCCAAAGTACGTTCAGTAATTCCTCAACCCAGAGTCCCTTAGCGGCTTCCAACTTAGTCTTGATGATCTTCAAAAGAGAGCGATTGGTGACTTCGACTTGCCCATTAGCTTGGGGATGACCTGGGGAAGAGAAACATGGTCTAATGTGGAGCTCTGCACAGAATTTCCTAAACTTGGCATTGTCGAATTATTTGCCATTGTTTGAAACGATGGCTTGGGGGATTTTAAATCGGCACACGATCGACTGCCAGATGAATCTGGTGGTGTTTCGCTCAGTGATTGTAGCAAGGGGTTCGACTTCCACCCATTTGGTCAAGTAATCAATGGCAACCACAGCGAACTTGGTTTGTGTCACGACCCAAACCCGCCCCTATGGGTTTAGCACCGTAACCGGCCAGTAACACGTGATTACCGAAGGCCTGCTTAACAGTAAGACAGTATTACAGAGTATAGGGGCATGGCGGAAGCCAAAACAGTAATTAAACAATGTCCAATGAGTTGTGACAGTCTGTATGTAAAAAGACTTTTCATACATATACATATAAACAGTACATATACATGCATATACAGTCAACCAGTGCAGGGACCTAATCCCTATTAGGACAGTACAGTACAACATTATTCAGTCTATACAGTATTCCAGAAATAGACACAAAAAAAATGGGAAAATCTAAAGCACCCCTAAACAGCCCTGGCTTGAAGAACTTGGAACCTTGCAGTGAGGCACGGTGGTTGGCTTGACAAAACGGGAGTTTAACCCACGCTCCTAGCTCCGGTCTGGTGCCTGAACACCTACATATATATATAAACAGTGAGCTAAAGCCCAGTGAATAACATAATGCGTAAAGAGGTTAAGAATGAATGTCCTTTCAATATTGAAAACAGTCAATTGATTCAGTATATCAGTTATTCAGTCATAACAATCATATGTGGTACATCCATTAGCATAGCAGTACAGTAAACAGTAGGTCTTAAAAGACCGAACAGTCAATGATGGCCATCACAACAGTAAACAGAAGTTCCAAGATAGGAACTGATAGAGATCTCTGTAACAGTAGCAGTAACAGTAAATAGTAGTTGCCATGGATGCCACAATACAGTTCCGAATAGTGGACAAACATTCAATCAGTAAACAGTATAAGTTCAGAAACAGTACAGTTTAAACAGTCACATTTGAACATATCTTTACACAATTGTTACTCACAGAGTTCTGGGCTATAGATAAGCTAGAGCGTCTCCGGATGCTAACCCTACATAGTTTCCAGGATGAACACACACTAAGTTCACATTCGGGAATCAAAGACTTAGTCCCTACTTAGACTCGGTGTGGTTCTACATCTATATCCTCATTAAGGTGCCTTAAACTAGGCCTAAGAATGCCTAGGATGGAATGAGAATGCAAAGATGCACCTTAAAACATTTTTCAAAATTTTCAAAAAACAGGGGATCCGCTCGAGCGTAGGTTACTCCACTCGAGCGGAGCGGACATGCAACAAAGGTTTCCGCTCGAGCGTAGACTTACACGCTCGAGCGTAATGCAAAACAGTCAAAAGTGCTGGATGTGTGAAAATCACGCTTGATGGGCGCTCAATATCTGCTCGAGCGTAAGACACAAGGTCCCGCTCGAGCGTAAATTACCCCGCTCGAGCGGACTTCAAAACAGTGCAAAGTGCTGGGAGCACGAATTTCACGCTCGAGTGCCAGTCACCCCGCTCGAGCGTGAGTTTAAAATCTGGAATTCCCAAATTTGAACCTCAAGCTCAAAATCCACTTCAAATGAATCAAATTCGATCCTCTTGGGCTAATTTTCTGGAAAACACTTCAAAACCCATAATATTACATGTTTCAAAGATCAATTTAAGAAATCAAAACCCAAGGATAGTTCAATTAAATCCAATTTCAAACAACATTTTCACGAACATAACTCAAACATGACATGCATGAATTTAAACCAATTCAAAGCTTTAGTCACTTGCTCAAATGGGCCAATCCTTACAAAACATGATAAATTCATGCACTAGAACTCTAATATGACCATGCAAGTAACAATCTTCCATGAAAACAACTTCAAACTCATCAATATAGGCATGCATGCATGGAATGAGCTTCAATTCAACATTATAAGGCTCAATCTAGGCTTAGATCACTAAGGACACAAGAACCATGCATGAATCAATTCAAAAACAAGTTCAAGAAGGTGGATGTTCTACCTTAAGTCTTGTATTCAAGTGTAGAAACTCAATTTGCACAAACCCTCTACAATTTCTTCAAGTTTCCAAGCAAAATTCAAGATGAACAACTCAATTCTCTCACTCCCTTCTCTTAGTCGGCTATGCTCTCAAGAAATGGCTGAAGAAAATGTTTTGTCTAAGTGTGATAAGGCTCCAAACAATGTGTAGGTAATGGCCCACTTCTATGGCAAAATTGTAAATAGGGCAACTTATGTAATTTAACTTAATTTAATCTAATTTAATCATACCAAATCACTTTTTAATTAAATATGCCATAAAATCACATAAATTCTAATGATCATAAAACATCAATCGATTCCTGATTCGGCCGCCGATAAGGCCTTCAATTTGCAGTTTAAACATAAAACATGAACGGATAATTAAACAGTCAATAGATAGACATACAATTAAACAGATATACTCAATCAATTCAGTTCTAGATTTCAGTCAGTCAGTTCAGTATTTCAATCAATTCAATTACTAATCATCTTCAGTCTCAGTTTAGCAGTAATCAGTAGCGTTATCAGTGATCAGTGATGAGGGTTATTACAGTTTGGCCCCTACCAGTGGGCAAAGGACTGACTAAGTCGATGCTCCACTTGGCGAAGGAGTATGGACTGCTGAGTGTAATCAGTTCTGTTGGTGGAGCATGGGAGATGTTGGCAAAGCACTGGCATTTGTCACACTTAAGCACAAATTCGGTGGCATCTTGATTGAGACTAGGCTAGAAGTAGCCGGTGCGGAAGATTTTATGGGCCAGAGACCTTGCACCCGAATGATTACCATAAATGCCCTCGTGGACTTCCCTTATCACATAGATCGCTTGAGCAGGATTGAGACACCTGAGGTATGGGCGTGAATATCCTCGCTTGTACAGTAGGTCGCCGATGAGGATGTAATTGGACGACCGGGCTTTGACCTTGGCAGCCTGCTATTTATCGTCTGGCAACTCCCCTTGTGATAAAAATAGAAGGATGTCTTGAGCCTACATGATAGGTTCGTTCTAGAGGAAGTGAACCTCCTGTGGGTTTGGCGAAGTAGCCGGATGGGTCAGATATTCAATGTGGACGCCATGGCTGAAGTCTGACTGGTCGGTCGAGGCTAATTGAGCCATTTCGTCCGTTTTGGAGTTTTTTGACTTGGGGACGTGTTTGATCTGGAAGGTATTGAAGAGGCAGACAAGAGAAAGGGCAATGTCCCTGTATGGTCGCATCGTCTCTTTCTTTGCGTCGAACTCCCCAGTAATCTGTCTGATAATCAATTGGGAATCACTGAATACTTGGATATGGTTTACACCAATGTCTCTGGCTAATCGAAGACCTGCTATCAAGGAGTCATATTTGGCCTCATTATTGCTCGCGCCGAATAGGAAATGGAAGGCACACTTGAAGTATTCACTTTCTGGGGTGGTGAGGATTAGACCGGCACCACTACCCTTTTTGCGAGATAAACCATAAACACTGAGGGTCCAGGAGTGCGGGTCTTCTGCATCAGTGGTGAAGTGTGCTGGTGGAGGGGGCACGTTTGGAGGAAGATTAGTGAATTCCAAAATAAAATCGGAGATAGCCTGACCTTTGATCGCTGTTCGAGGTTGGTAAGAGATTTCAAATGGACTGAGCTCGACGGACCATTGCATAAGTCTGCCTGACGATTCTGGTTGTTGTATGACCTTTCTTAGAGGTTAATCAGTGAGGACCACTATGGAGTGGGCTTGGAAATAAGGTCGTAGGCATCTGGAGGCAATGACGAAGGTGAGGGCCATTTTTTCCAGAGGAGGGTAGTTCTGTTTTGCCCCCCTGAGAGCACAACTAATGTAGTAAACTGGACGTTGTACTAAGCTGTTTTCCCTGATGAGGGCAGCACTAACTGTAGTGTTTGACACAGCTAAGTAGAGGAAGAGGGTCTCGCCTGGCAGTGCTTGAGAGAGGAGGGGAGGGTTGGCCAGGCACTGCTTCAGTTGTTGAAAAGCTTCCTCTAATTTGGTGCTCCACTCGAAAGGTTGTCGGAGGACTTTGAAAAATGAAAGACACGTGTCGGTTGCCCGGGATATAAAGTGGTTGAGGGCGGCAACTCTACCCGTGAGCCGTTGAACCTCCTTGATCGTTCTGGGAGACCGTATTTCAATCAAGGCCTTAATCTTTTCGGGGTTAGCCTCAATACCCCATTGGCTAACTATGAAGCCCAAGAACTTTCCAAATCCTACGCCAAAGGCGCACTTCTCCGGATTCAGTTTCATCTGATATTTGCGTAAGGTTTTGAAAGTCTCTCGCAGGTCTGTCAAATGATCGGAGGAGAGTTTACTCCTGACTAGCATGTCATCGACGTAGACTTCCATGTTCTGAGCTATCTGGTGTTGAAAGACGGCATTAATCAGGCATTGGTAAGTTGCTCCAGCATTTTTCAAGCCGAATGGCATAACACGATAGTGATAAGTCCCTTTGTTTGTGATGAAGGAGGTGTGTTCCTGGTTGGCCGGGTGCATCAGGATTTGATTGTAGCCAGAGAAGGCATCTATGAAGCTAAGCATCTGATATTCGGCAGTTGCATCGACCAACAGATCTATCCAGGGGAGAGGATAACTATCTTTTGGGCGGGCCCGGTTGAGGTTGGAGTGATCAACGCAGAGCCGCCATTTACCATTATGTTTGTGGACCAAGACTACATTGGACAGCCACCTGGGGTAGTCCACGTTTTTGATGAACTGAGCCTTCAGTAGTTTGTCCACCTCAGAGGCGATGAGGGCATTGCATTCCGGGTGAAAAATAAGCTACTTCTGTCAGAAAGGTCGGAAGTGGGGCTCAATATTGAGGCGATAAGTGATGAAAGAGGGATCAATACCTGGCATGTCTGAGTGGGTCTAGGCAAAGACATCGTTGTGCTCGGTTAAGAGAGCTGTGAGATCGGCCTTGGCCTGGGAGGATAGTTGACTTCCAATCCTGGCTGTTCTAGCTGAGTTGGTATGATCGATAGGTACTTTGACAAGTTCCTCCACTGGTTCCCCTCTGACTAATTCTTCCTTGTCTCTGACGTCGAGACCTTCGATGACCATAGTCTCCTTCATCTTGACTTCCTTTAGTGAGGCAACGTAGCATTCCCTAGCCATCATCTGCTCGCCCCTCACGGTGCCAACCCGAGATCGATCGGGAATTTCATGGCTAGATGGTATGGAGGTAACAGCTTGGAAAGCGTTGAGAGCCGTGTGTCTGAGGATTATGTTATAAGCAGAAGGATAGTCGACGACGAGGAAGGTGAGTAGCTTTGTGGTCTGCCGTGGATATTCGCCGATGGTGATGGGGAGATCGATGAAGCCTATAGAGGTCACCCGATCGCTAGTGAAGCCGACTAGCGGGGTTTGGAGAGGGGACAATTTTTCTTCTCCGACCTTGAGCTGGCGATAGGTGTTCAGGAAGATGATGTCTGAAGAGCTGCCGTTGTCGACAAGCACCCGTCTGACTTTGTAATTGGATAGGAGAGCAGAGATGACGAGGGGGTCGTTGTGGGGGTAACGGATGCCTGTGCATTTGGCCTCCATAAAGGTGATGGGTTCAGTCCATTGCTTGGGGTGTTTGAAGGGGCAATCCAATGTCGTGACTTCTTTATCGGAGCATTGTCTAATTTTTCTAAGTTTGGCTTGCTGGGCGAAACGGGATGGACCTCCGCATGCGAGACTGCCAGCGATGACTCTGATCTCTCTAACTGGCGGGATAGGATTGCCTTGTGCTCGGGGTTGTGGTGGGGGCGGATCATTGTCTCATTTAGGTTGCACAGGTTGCTGGGGGAGGTATGTCGGCGGTGCCCCCCCGGCGGGTCGGTCCTTGGGCTCTGCTAGGGACGGGGTGCCGTGAATCGACCGAGGCACCCCTGGCATATCAAATCCCCGACCTGGTCTTTAAGGTTAACATATTCCTCAGTGTTGTGGCCGTGGTCCTGATAGAAACGGCAGTACTTGGATTGATCTCACCGGTTGGAAGAAAACCGTGATGGTTGGGGCCATTTTAGGTTGTAATCTCATTTGATCTGGTTCAAGACTTGTTCCATGGGGGAATTGAGGGGGGGTATATTGCTCCAACCGACCGGGCGGTTGGGTAGGTGCCGGTCGGTCGGCTCGAGCGAGTCGGTCGGTATATTGAGAGGTTTGCTGTACATATTGGGAGGATTTGATTTCGAATTCCTTTCTTTTCTCCCTAGGGGTTGGATTTTTAGTTGTAGTATCTTGGCGGGCTGCCAAAGAGTCTTCGACATTCATATATTTTTGGGCTTTGGAGAGAAGGGTGGCCATGGTGGTCGGAGGGTTTTTAGAAAGGAAGAAAATGAAATCGGATGGTCGTAAACCGGCCATGAAGTCTGTGAGGATGACCTTGTCGTCGTTTTCTGCCACCTGTAGGGCCTCGGTGTTGAAACGGGTGACAAAGCTACGCAGTGACTCCCCTTCCGTCTGACGGATATTAAGTAATTGAGTTGTCGAGCGCCGCTGGCATTGAGCACCAATGAAATGGCTCAGGAAGGAATCACTTAGATGTTGGAAAGTAGAGACAGAGTCTGGTGGCCGCTGACTAAACCAGAATTGAGCCGACCCTTTAAGCGTTACGGGGAAAACCCGACACATGATCTCTTCAAGAAAAGCATGGAGGATCATGAGGGTCCTGTAGGTCTCCAAATAGTTAATTGGATCCGTTGTGCCGTCGAATGAGTCGATCAAGGGCATTTTGAACTTGGGAGGTAGGGATTTGTCCCTGATGGAGGCGACAAACGGGGAGTTGGCTGTTGTAGAAGGTTTATTCTGTATATTCTGCATGACTCCTTGAAGCTGGAGTTTCATGGCTCGGAGTTCCGCATCCCAAATAGGAACATTGTCACCTCCAGAATGCAGTGGGGGCTGGACACTACTAGCCTCGCATTCAGGAGCAAGTGCTTGAACTGATGGATGTAAACCCCGAGGTGGCGGGTTTATGTCTTGAGCTGGGGCTTGCAAACCCTCTAAATTTGAGAGGTGGGCTTGCTGGAAATGATGGCTCGGGGTTTGTTCTCGATTGGGAGGGACATCTTGTGGTGGTGGAGGAGGTATAGGGAGGTCTCGCTGGAGCAAAGCGTTTTGCTCGGCCAAGCGGTTGATGCTGTTGGTGAGTTCTGTGAAGTATTGAGGTGGTTGTTTGGTTTGGGAGGGTCGGCTTAGGGGTCGACGCCGTTGTGTTGAGAAGCCATAGATCTCGTTGTGACCATCTACCTTGATGGCTGGTGAGGAGGAATTATCGGGAACGGGTCTCCGGCAACAATGAGCAGAACTGTTACCCGGAGTGGCGTTCCTACAGATGGCACCAACTGATGATACCTGATGATACTGTTGATCCCTGGAGGGCGAGTCAGGCTATCCTACGCTGATGATACACTACAACAAATTTGAGATTTAAAGACGAAACAAATTTGTCCCAAAATGTATATATTTCGTCACCCAAACTAATTACAACGAACATTTTTCGTCACCCGTTTTGTCTCCAAAGGGTCGTCGCTAAAGGGTCTTAGAGACGAAAAAAAAATTTCGTCATTGAAAATGATAAATTTGTGACGAATTTTTTTGCCTCCAATACACTTTGTTGGGAACATACTTGTAAGTAATTAGCGACAAAATATTTTGTCATTAAAGAAGAAATTAGAGACAAAAGTATTTCGTCATAAATATAAGAAATAGAGATGAAATAATTTTGTCACGTTTAATATAAACGAAGACGAAAATTTTTTGTCAAAGAAGCTACCAATAGAAACAAAAACAAATTCATCATTAAAAATGATAAATTTGTGACGAATTTTTTTGTCTCCAATACACTCTGTTGGGAACATACTTGCAAGTAATTAGCGACAAAATATTTTGTCATTAAAGAAGAAATTAGAGACAAAAGTATTTTGTCAGAAATATAAGAAATAGAGACGAAATAATTTTGTCACGTTTAATATAAACGAAGACAAAAAAAATTTGTCATTAAAAATGATAAATTTGTGACGAATTTTTTTGTCTCCAATACACTCTGTTGGGAACATACTTATAAGTAATTAGCGACAAAATATTTTGTCATTAAAGGAAAAATTAGAAACAAAAGTATTGTGTCATAAATATAAGAAATGGAGACAAAATAATTTTGTCACGTTTAATATAAACGAAGACGAAAATTTTTTGTCAAAGAAACTACTAATAGAGATAAAAACAAATTCATCATTAAAAATGATGAAATAATGTCAAAAAAAATTCGTCACACATTGAGGGTAATAATGACAAAATGCGACAATATTTTTTGTCATGACAAATTCATTTAGCGACGAAATAAAGAATTTATGACAAAATTAATCATCCACCTAAGCCAAATAAGAGACAAAAAAACCTTCTTTAGGGACGGAAAATTTTGTCAATAATTTCATAATATTTTTTTTCCACATTATATACCTATTTTATCAAAATCTAAATTTTAGTTCAACAAATATGACCCTGTTCATGTTGAAACCTATTGAATATAACAATTCCATCACAACTTAACCTAACCTGTTATCAACACATTTACGAATTAACAAAATGAAAATATCCATTCATCATTACAAATAATTTCATCATGATATAATAAAATAGTGAAATATCCACAAAATATCCAAAAATTATAACTTGTTCAATTCCACCAAAAATCCAACAATAACTAGTGTAACTCCAAAAAGTATGTGTATCCTTATCAAACAAAAATGAGCATTCAAACAAATTACATCATTGTTGCACGTCAAAAATGCCACCCCAATCCAATCTGCAAAAAAATAAATTAAAAGTTTTAATAATTAATCAATTATACAAAAGATTAAAAACATTAGTAACTCATCAATTTACAGTTAGATCAATTATACAATTTATCCCTGTAACAGACTTTTTTTTAAATTATGAGAACAAAAAATTAATTTTAAGGCTAATTCACAAATGGTGCATCCCATTAATATGCCATAAGTTCATACAACTTATATTGGTCCCTCCTAAGGTTTTTCTATTGGTTCTTGTACAAATCTGTAATTGTGTGATAATTTAGCATTTCGACGGCCTTTTTTCAAGCTTTAAGTATAGAGAAAAAAATATATTTTTTAGTGGATCCGTGGTTGGTGCTATTTGATTATATAGTCCATCAAATGTATCATCATGACAGTTTGAGATTTGCAACAGCTTTGTTGTGCTAAAAAAAAAAATTTGTCTAACTTTTTATGTGCCACCACCAAGGTCGAACACAAGGATGTTCTTCTCACAACCTTTACTGTCGAATCCATAGGCAATAGCTGCAGCAGATGGTTCATTTAAAATTCTAGCAACATTCAGCCTAGCAATAATACCAGCATCTTTGGTAGCTTGCCTTTGGGCATCATTAAAATAGGCTACAGGTTGCAAAAAAAAAAAAGTAAAAGGGAGTACCACAACATCCTTGGAAGAGTGGAGAATAATAGTAGTAATTTAGAAGAGTTCTACTCACCAACAACTGTGACAACAGCATCCTTAATTGAATTTCTTCCCAAGGAATGCCTCACAGTCTCCTTTATCTTAATTAGAATCATAGCACTGACCTTCTCAGGGCTAAATACCTTGGGCTTTGCATCCTTAATCTTAACTTCGATACAAGGCTTTCCATCTTTATTCACAATTTTGTGAGGAACAAGCTTCATATCCCTTTGGACTGTTATTTTGTAATTTTAAAATTGTATTTGATTTATTTAATTTATTTTATTTGATATTTGCATTTTGTTAGGAATAAGTTTATAACGTTATATTAGTTTCCTAATTTTTTGGATTATCCTACAATATCTCCTAAATATCTAAATTATGGTTATTTAAAGACACATTAATGTGTACTAATTGGGCCTTTTTTTTTGTTTTTTTAATTGTGTATATAATAAGACTTCAAGTAATCATCTAAAGAAGTCAAAAATCCAGCAGCATTCAAATGGTACAGAAGCACAACAATCAAGCATGTCGACAAGGCCCTGTCGTAAGACAAAAACACAAGTTCATGTGCATGAAATAAGAAAAACCCAAGGACATGTCAGAGCAAGGTGCCTTCTCCCATGCCCATCATATATAGTGCCTTCTCTACTTTCACAATGATTGACCTCTTTGTTTTCCCTTTTTATTTTTTGTTGGGCTTAAGATGATTATCCACTTCATTACATATTTTGTTTAATTCTGGTATGAGTATCAGACCAAGGTGTGTGTCTTAAGTGTTGAACCTCCCAAAAACCTATTGTATGTTAGGATAAAAGAATATATATGCATATATCCAAAACTTTGGTAGAGAATATATGTGGACACATCTTGAACATTTAAATACATTGTATAGTCAATAGTGTGTAATATTATGGCATAATATGTTGTCATTACATAGGAATTTACTTGAAATTAAATGGAAGGATTTCTATCTCAAATCCATGCAAGAAGCTAGAAAATTTTCTTTACTATCAAAGGTGGTGTTTTTCTTCATCAAGCATTATAAAAAGATTAAAGAACCCAAATGTCTAATTTGGCCATGTAACACTGTTTAGGGAAAAAAAGGTCTAACTTAATAGCAAGGGACCAGTACTTACAAGAGCTTGGCATTTTTCATCCAAAGAGCACGGCTGAGGCGCCTAGACTGTTTCTTAAAATGAAAAGCATTGTCTTGCATTGTTGCTGTTTTGTCAACAAGAAGCTCAATCCGGTCACCCCTTTCCAGTATCTTCTCTATATTGTCCTCCATGATAGTGCGTACCTGTATATTATTATACCAGTTGTGAGCATAAAACAACCATTTTCAAAACCATTTTAAAAATGACCATTTTCAAATGTAATGATATCATAGTTTAAAAAATGTAATGATATCATATTTTTAAAAAACTTCCAATCTTATAAATAAACCTACACAAGCAGCCCAACAATACATAGTTTAGATACAACAATAACACCAAACACAAGTTTTTTAAAACACTTCAAATATATATATTCAATCTAAAAGAAACAAAGCACAAATTGCTACTGAATCAAGCTCTCCAACAAAAATATATATATATATATATATATTCAATCTGCAATAGATAGATATAAATAGATAAAAACATATCTACATGACATATATATATACCACTAACAAGAACTAAAAAATAGAGACAAATCTAAAAGCTTTCATACACCAAATCAGATCAGTTTTATTAACTGTGATGATTCGTTACTCTGTTCTTTTACGTTACTTTGTCCTTTTAGTTCCTTCTCAAACAATATATTGCATATTTACCAACAAAAAACAAGCCCATAATATGTAACTCTGTCCTTTTAGTTCCTTCTCAACAATTAGGATTGCTGACTTTTGTCCTTTTTTATATGTTGTGTGTGCATGCAGTGGGGAAGAGTGTATTAAAAATTAATAATAAATAAATAAATAAAAAAGCAAAGTTACTATTGAATTAACAATAGAATCCAAAATATTTGACCCTGAGCGCATAGAACAAAAAGAAAGTTGGTTGGACAATCATATTTATGCCATGTATATGTGGATTTGTTCTATCATACAATTTTTTTCTATTAAAAATATTCTATCACATGTACATCTGCAGGTCCTATAAAAATGTCAACCTAAAAAGATTTTGCCATCAAATTAGGTCACATAAGCACACTTATCCATTGACTTACAGAAATTGATGAAGCAAATTTTAGTGTTAAATGCACCATCTCGCTACTGCATATTAGCAGATTTCCTAGTTTACCATGCACCACAATATCCTTACTTGAAGTATTGACCAATAAAACATTGGTTACTATTGTTTTTACTATCAGTTCAATTTAGATTGTCACAGATTTGATATTGAGAGAAATATCTCAACAAGTGTGCGATACCAAAGTAGGCCAGATGACAACAAATCATGCTCCATATCATTTACAAATAAATTTTTGATAGTGGAGAAGCTTAGATGACAAAATTATACTGCTCATGTCCATGGACCAATCACTTGATGTAATAAAACAAAAACTGCTCTCATTCCACGCCATGGTAAAAGATAATGCAAATGATAAAATGAAAGTTGTTAATATTATTGACTTCATCAAACTTGATACTATAGGCAAAATGTGTCAATAAAATAATAGTTTATTCCCCCCATAAAAAATAAGTGCACAAATCCAAGTACTTGGAAGTTTTCCCAATAAATTTATGAAATGGAGCCAGTAGTTATAATATTCTAAGATTCCATTCAGCATCAGGGTTAATGTATGTAACTAGTAGATAAACTACAAGGGATAGACCAGACCATAGTAAAACATAATGCACATGATAAAATGGAAATAAGTTCGTCAAACTAAAATTTCTGGGAAACCTGTTCATAGCCACCAAGTCTGATGACTGCTCTCCATAACCTAACTCACATATACAAGAAACATTAGTGCAAATCAGGAAGCGCCCAAAAAATTAAAGCAAGCAAATTTGACAATTAGGGTCACTCATAATTCACTTGAGGCAATTTAATGGCTCTCCATAAAATCTTGGGGGTTTGAATTCCAAGCACCTCTCTTTGTGGAAAGTTTCCAGCTCCTTCATGAATGCTGTTTGCTCTTCCTCTGTTCCGGCCTCATCGCCCCCATTAGCATTTGTTTCCAAGAACGACTTGTTTGAGGTCTTGTATTATAAATCCCTGCAAACAAACAAGCTATACTGCTGGTTACCAGTATCATGAGAGGGAATCCTTCCCATATAAATCTTTTTGTTCCTATTGGGATGTTTTTGTAGAGGGCCAAGAAAATGAAAGAGAAATGAGAAATAAAGTAGAAGTTAATTTATTTTTTCTTTTAGGAAATGCCATAAGTTTTCCTCCTGTTGTTGCCAAAACTAGAACAGGTAATTTTAAAATGCTTAGATAGTTAGAGTTGCAATGGTGAAGAAGAAAACACTTACAAATACTTCAATGATTTGAGACCAAACAGAGCAGGAGCTATTTCCCTAGTCAAATCACTAGAGGAAAGGTTCCTGAATGAAAGAAATGCAACTCCATTTAGAGATTAAATGGTTATGGTCAGTGTTGATATATAGGCATAAAGATGGTAGGGTACTCACAATGTGGTAGGATACTCACATACAGTAATAAATTACGAATCGAACCCAGATCTGGAAAAGTTTTCCTCCGAATGTTCACATTGAATAAACACATCGGATACAAAAAATTATTCAAATTACGAAGAAATTAAACAAATGAGAGCGATGCGAATCAAAAATTGAATCAATTAAACAAAAAGATTCAACAGAACAATTGAATCAATGAAGTAACCTTCAGATCAGCGAACGAAGCAGAGACATTCAGGATATGTAAATTGTGGATCTTAGATCTGCTAATAGAAGTTGTGTATATGTGTGTATGTAATTTCGAAACACACAGAGAGAGAGAGAGAGAGAGAGAGAGAGAGGGAGAGAGAACCTGCTTGCTTGCGAAGGACTAAGAGACTAATAGCGCGAGACAGAGAGGGAGAGAGAACCTGTGATCTGCGGCGGTGGCGGTGGTGATTTGCGGCTGCGGCGGTCGCGATGTGCGACGTACGGTGAGCGACGGTGGTGAGGGACTGTGCTGAGATGAGGTGGGGTGAGGTTTGGTGGTGATGTGTGAGAAAGATGACTTTTGTGTTTGTTCAAAGCGAGAATGGAAGAGGGCACGAATATTAAAAGTAATTTCCCCCGCAAAGTTTTAGACCAATTTAGCGACTAAATTGGTTATTTGTCGGCAAATAACGCATATATGACTAAAACTTCTTGTGGTTAGAACTTTTCGTAAAAAAAAAAAAAAAAAAAATCCCTATATACCAAAAAATACAAAAAAAAAAAAAACTAAAATTCAGTATATTTTCCATATTTTGTGTATTTATTAATTTTTAAAAATATTTTTTACAATATTTTACTTTTTAGATACATTTAAGTAAGATACATCTAAAAAAGTAAAAAAAAAAAAACATAAAATTTTTAAAATATTCACTAAAAAAAAGCCCGAAAAATAAAATATTCAGTGGCGATGGTAGAGGAGAGGTAATAGTAGTAGTAGTGGTGGTAGTGGTAGTGGTAGTGGAGTGGTAACGATGGTGGTAGGAATGGTAGTCGTAGAGGTGGAGTGGCAACAATGGTAATAATGCTGGTAGTGGAATAACATTTGCAGTAGTAGTGAATGTGGTAGAGGAGATGGGTGGTGAGAGAGAGATGAGTGAGAGACAAATAGAGAAGAGAGATAGAGAGAGACAGACAGACAGAAACAGAGACAGAGTGATGAGCGAGAGAGAGACAAAGTGAGCAAGGTGAACACAATGGGAGAGAGAGACAACAGACGAAAAGACACATAGAGAGAAAGATAGAGGAGTGAGAGACAGACAGACAGACATAGAGAGAGAAATAGAGAGAGAAGAGTGATGAGTGAAAGAGAGACAGAGAGAGAAAAAGATAGAGATAGAGACAGAGAGAGAAAGAGATAGAGACAGAGACAAAGAAAAACAAGAGATGAGTGAGAGATAGACAAAGAGAGAAAGAAAGAGATTGAAAAGAGATGATCGGGAGAAAAACATAGAAAAAAAGAGAGATAGAGAGAGAAAAAAGAAGAGCGAGAGAGATAGAGAGAAGAAAAATGAGTGAGAGATATAGAGATAGAGAAAGATAGAGAGAAGTGAGATGAGCGAGAGACAAAAAGAAAAAGAAACAGAGACAAAGACAGAAAGATAGAGAAGAGTGATGAGTAAAAGAGAGAAAAAGAAGAGAGAGAGAAAGAGAGAGAGAGAGAGAGAGAGATAGAGAGAAAGAGATAGAGAATGAGAGACAGAAAAAGAGACAAACAGAGAGGAGAAATGAACGAGAGAGACAGAGAGAGATAAAGAGAAGAGAGATGAGCGAGAGAGACAGAAAGAGAGATAGAGAGAAGAGAGATGAGCGAGAGAGACAAAGAGAGAAGAGTGATGAGTAAGAGAAAGAAAGAGAAGAGAGAGAGGAAGATGAAAAGATGGGTAAAAAGAGACAGACAAAGAGATAGAGAGAGAAAAAGAGTGAAAAGAGATAAATGAGAGAGAGACAGGGAGAGATAAGCGAGAGAGATAAAGAGAAGAGAGAGAGAGAGAGAGAGAGAGAAAGACAAAGAGAGAAGAGAGAGAAGAGAGAGAGAGAGAGAGATGAGCGAGAGGACATAGAGAGAGAGAGAGAGAGAGATAGACATACAGACAGACAGAGAAGAGTGATGAGTGAGAGAGAGAAAGAGAAGAGAGACAGAGACAAAAACAGAGACATAGAGAGAAAGAGAGAGACAGATAGATAGATATAGATATGGCACATACCATTTATATGACACAAGGACCAAAGTACTGGGACAATTGCTGCAATTTGCCCTCATCTAAATTAAAGGGATTTAAAAAGTAAAAAAAAAAATTATAATATTAAAAAATGTTCACTAAAAAAATATAGATTAAAAATTAAAAATTAATTATTGAAAACTCCATACTAAACAAGGTAATGTTTTTTATTAATTTTGAAAATTAAAAAATTATTATTAATTTTTCCTCTGTTTTTTTTCTCACAAAAAAAAGCTTTTTTTTTTTTTTTTGTGGAGAGGGGTTTTGACCTGCGATTTTTCTAAAATGAGTGTTCTAGACAGAAAGGGTAGAATTGGTTCAAACAATGAGAAAAAGTGCTTATGCAAGGGGCGCCTTCACTATGAGAAAAAATAGTCGGTTTTGCATAGGGTGCTTTCTTGGATAATAGCTTCAATACTGGCATGCATGAAGGGCTTAAGTGTGAGACATATAAGAGGAGCTTTAGTGCGAAAATAAAAGAAATGGTTTACAGAGTGTCTTCTTGCTTCACGACTTCAATACTTGTGAGAGAGGAGTAGGCTCAAGTGTGAGAGAGAAATGAGGGTTTCTAGGAAGTGTCTTCTTGGGTCACGACTTGAGTGTCCGTGCACATGAAAATGAGTGATAAGGGTCAGAGTGTGTCTCTTGGGGTGACGGTTTCAGTGCTCTGAAACACAAAACCATAGCATTTTAATAAAGAGAAATAATTAGTGATAAAATATTTTTGTCTCCTTAAATATAAGAACAGAGAATTTATTATTGGTGACGAAATATTTTTGTCTTCCACAACATAACCTTATGAGACGAAAAATATATTCATCGCGCAATCAATCAGAATTTATTAGTGACGAAATATTTTCATCTCCCACAACTTATTCTTCCAAGACAAAAATATATTTGTCGCCCATTTAATAGAAAGATGAAACGGCATCGTTTGCATGATGGAGTGTTTATTGGTGATGAAATATCTTCGTCTTCCATAACTTATCATTCTTAGACAAAAATATATTTGTCGCCTAATAAATGGAAATATGCAACGACATTGTTTAATAGGTAGGGAATTTATTGGTGACGAATTACGTTCGTCGCAAAATATATATATATATATATATAGGTGACAAAAATGTTCGTCTCCAATGAGCTAAAATAATTCACGCCAATGCAAATGAAATTGGCGCCTGAATTTTGCAGACGAAATTTTTTTTCGTCTTCTATACGTTTGAGAAAAATTAAAACAAACGACAAAATTAATATTTTGTCATTTTTGGGTTAAATTTTAAGTCATCAAATTTTGTCACAATAGCCTAGATTTCTTGTATTTTGTTTCCTTGTTTAATTATTATTTTTTTTTCCTTTTTGTGGAGAGGGGTTTACTGTGAGAAAGAATAGTAGCTTTGCACAAAATGTCTTCTTGGATAACAATGTTTGCATGCACAAACGGCTTAAATGTGAGAGAGAATAGAGAAACTTCAGTGCGAAATAGAAGAGATGGTTTATAGAGATTGTTTTCTCGAGTCACAACTTCAATACTTGTGAGAGAGAAGACTCAAGTGCGAGAGAGAAATGAGGATTTGTAGAGGGTGTCTTTTCGGGTCACAACTTTAGTATTTGTGTGTGTGTGAAAGTAAGTGATTAAGGTAAGAGCGTCTCTTAGTTTCTGACGACATTTTAATAAAGAGAAATAATTAGTGAGAAAATATTTTCATCTCAAACTCATATGTTCGTTGCCTAATCAACAAAAATACAAAAACAATGTTGTGTGGGGATGGAGAATTTATTGGTGATGAAATATTTTCGTCTCCTTCAACTTAACCTTATGAGACGAAAATATATTCGTCGCACAATCAATCAAAATGCAACACGACACATGGAGAATTTATTAGTAACGAAATATTTTCGTCTCCCAAAGCATATCCTTCCGAGACAAAAATATATTTGTCGCCTAATTAACAGAAAGATAAAACGAGCATGAAGGGTTTATTGGTGATGAAATATTTTCGTCTTCCATAACTTATCCTTCCCAGACAAAAAATATATTTGTCACCAAATAAATAAAAAAATGAAACGACATCGTTTAATAAGTTTGGAATTTATTGGTGAAGAATTCCTTTTGTCGCAAAAAACTTTAAATTTTGTGACAAAAATGTCCATCTCCAATGAGCTAAAATAATTGGCGCCAACAAGAAAAAAAATTGGTGCCGCTTTTTTTTCTGACAAATTTATTTTTTCGTCTCCTATAGTTTTGAAAACAATTAAAAGAAACAACAAAAGTAATATTTGGCCATGTTTGGGTTACATTCTAAAACGAAAATAAATTTTATCACCAAATTTTAAAAATTAATTATTGAAAACTCCATACTAAACAAGGTAATGTTTTCTATTAATTTTGAAAATTACAAAATTTTTATTATTTGTTTCTCTGTATTTTTTTCTCACAAAAAAAATAGCTACATTAATTATCTTCTTTTTTTTTTTTTGTTGGAGATGGGGTTTTGACCTTCGATTTTTCTGAAATGGGTGTTCTAGACAGAAAGGGTAGAGTTGGTTTAGACAATGAGAAAAAGTGCTTGCGTGTAAGAGGGGCCTTCACTGTGAGAAAGAATAGTGGGTTTGCATAGGGTGCCTTCTTGGATAATAGCTTCAATGTTGGCATGCACGAAGGGCTTAAGTGTGAGACAGAAGAGATAGGCTTTAGCGCGAAATAGAAGAAATGGTTTACAGAGTGTCTTCTTGAGTCACGACTTCAATACTTGTGAGAGAGGAGTAGACTCAAGTGCGAGAGAGAAATGAGGGTTTATAGAAAGTGTTTCGCGCCAATGCAAATGAAATTGGCGCCTCATTTTTGCACACGAAATTTTGTTTTCGTCTCCTATACTTTTGAGAAAAATTAAAACAAACGACAAAATTAATATTTCATCATCTTTGGGTTAAATTTTAAGACAAAAAAAATTTCGTTATCAAATTTTGTCACAATAGCCCAGATTTCTTGTATTTTTTATTGATTTTAAGCATTTGGTGATGAAATTTAGTTTTCCTCTCTAAAAATAATACATTTGGAGACGAAATTATTTCCTCTCTAAAATTTTTTACAATGGTGACGACAAATTTCGTCTCCAAAATGGCGCCAAATCTTCCACCAAATTTTCCAAGAGCGGGAAATTGTTTTGTGACGAAAAATAAAATTTAAAGACGAATAAAATTTTCGTCACCTATTGTTTTATTTGATTTTAAGTATTTGGTGACGAAATTTGATTTTCCTCTCTAAAAATAATACATTTGGAGACGAAATTATTTCCTCTCTAAAATTTTTTACAATGGTGACGACAAATTTCGTCTCCAAAATGGCGCCAAATCTTCCAAGGGCGGGAAATTATTTTGTGACGAAAAATAAAATTTAGAGACGAATAAAATTTTCGTCACCTATTGTTTTATTTGATTTTAAGCATTTGGTGACGAAATTTGGTTTTCCTCTTTGAAAGTAATACATTTGGAGATGAAATTATTTCCTCTCTAAAAGTTTTTACAATTGTGACGACAAATTTCGTCTCCAAAATGGCGCCAAATCTTCCACCAAATTTTCAAAGGGCGGGAAATTGTTTTGTGACGAAAAATAAAATTTAGAGACGAATAAAATTTTCGTCACCTATTGTTTTATTTGATTTTAAGCATTTCGTGACAAAATTTGGTTTTCGTCTCTGAAAATAATATAATTGGAGGCGAAATCTTATTTTCATCACTAAAACATGCATATTTGGAGACTAAATATTTTTTCGTCACGTGTTTTCGTCACCATAGACCTTTTTTGTTGTAGTGATACCTGATGATACTGCTGATCCCTAAAGGGCGAGTCAGGCTGTCCCACGCTTCCAACACTATTCACCAGTTACTAAACTCACTGGAGTACCTGCAGAAATGTCCAACGGGGAGCGGGAGTCCCCAGCGGACCCTCCGACAATTAAGTTAGAAGAGAGAGATATTGATAATGTGTAGAGAGAGAGTAAGAATAGAGAACTTAACCTTCTTTTATGTCTTGGAAGCCTCCTTATACCCTTTGTCCATCATTTCCTTGTCCATTCCGACCTGTCGTGTTGGTTGAAAGTCTATACTCTAGCTTGCATTGTTCATGGTGAGGCTGCCCGTTCCGTCGTGAAGGGGTTACTGCATTTAATGTTGCAGGAGCCTCATTAATGGTTGATGTGTGGTGCAATAATTCTCCAGGATCTTTGTTTGCTTACATGGCTGGTTTCCTGTTTGACACGTATTTAGATGCCATTGGTTTCTAATTCGACTCTGGGTTCTCAAGGGTGCTGGGCTTTAGTGCTTGAGCTGTGAATTGGGCTCTAAGTGGCGGGTCAAAGCCTTTTGTGGGCCCACCGATGTTAGATAGTATATCATTTTTGTAGATTGGAATAACGAATATGAAAAATATTGGCTATTTGGTATCATTTTTTCATTTATAAAATATTTTTAATGATTATGACCTTTTAGATGATTAGTTTAAAAGAATTAAAATAAGTTGTAAATCTATTTGGTATAACTTTTCATAATATACATGAAAAAAGTTATACTTGTTTGGTTAAATAAATTGCGACATAACTTTTTTTTTTGTTCAAAATTATAATTAAAACTAAAGAGATAAGGCTATTTTGTTCACATACAGATAAATGTTTTAAATAAATGAAAAAAGTTTACTTCTATTTTTTTTTTTTTAGAACGAGAGAAGTTTACTTCTATTACTCATCAATAAATTATTATTATTATTATTATTTTTTCCCTTGAAGATTGGAACTCGTCAATCAGCGTGCACTTCGCGACTCATTGCTGACATATAATCCTTTAAATTTGATAATGTTAAAATTATTTGCTAGTGTAAGCTACACTTTTCCTCTTTTGTACGTGTTTATTTTTTCACTTTAGTTAGTGAAGGATTTTTTATTTTAACTTTAATCTTTCGTTGTCAGTTTTTTTTTTTTTTTTTTTTAAATTTACTCGTAAAGTTAATTTATATTTAAAATTAAACAAAAAATATCATGTTTAACTGTTATTTGACATAAAAAATATATTATTATATTAAATTTTGAGTTTGTGTTAGAAGTGCGAGTTATATATTTAAAATATTTGTATGCCACATGTGAGTGTTGACTTTCGACCTCACAACCAAATAGATCTCACTGTTGAGATTTAGAGAACTTAGCTAGAGAGCACACGGAAGAATAGATTAAGCGAAACATCTGCATACAAGAAGACAAGAAATACCACGGTGGCTCGTCCACCCGGAGACACTCCGATGATGAAGTCAGTCAACTTATCTCACAAAGATATCGACACAAGTAGAACAACTCTCAATTAAAGCATACCTTAGACCCACGCGGGTGCCTTACTTTTAGAGTCAACAGTGCCCTCGTCCTCTAGAAGGATATCACTTCATATGACTCTATTCTTTACAAAGATATTACTTATCCAAGATTCTACTTATTTAGATTTGAATCAACTCTCTTAAGAGTTCAACCTTACCCAAATAAGTAGTCTAACATCACCTAGGACTCTTGTCCTCTATTCGAATATCTCGGATTTTGATATAATCGCATCATATCTTGGTAACATGGTCTATCCACGTAATACCTCGGCCAATAACTTCAGCCACGTGGACAACCCTAAAGATATATCCCCACAACTGCCCCTAAGTTCTATTATCTAAGCAACCTAAGATAATGGAACCTATATCGTCTGACCTCCCAACATGTCGACTAAATATGCTGGAAGATGCTCTTCGATCGAGATCATGACTCGTCGGCGTTAAGAAACAAGGACTTGCATGTGTCCCACTCGGAAAAAACCAAGAACTAAAATATTCTTCTCATCCAAGATCAACATCTCAACTGAGATCATGACTCGTTAGTTCAAAAACATCAAGATTCGAAATCTATTATCTCAAAACAAACTCAACCGTCATACCAACATTATGACGTGTCACCTTCTCATTGGTTATATCATCTTCGATTTGATCTCCTTATTAAGTTCCTACAGATGACACCGAATTGTGGGTGCTGATTTTTGACCTCACAACAATAGATTTTACTGCTGAGATTTAGAGAACTTAGCTGGAGAACACATGGAAGAATAGATTAAGCCAAACACCTGCACACAATAAGACAAAAAATACCACGGTGGTTCATCTACCCCAGGATACTCTAAGGATCAAGTCAGTCACTTTATCTCACAAAGATATCGGCATAAGTAGAACAACTTTCAATTAAAGCGTAATTTAGACCCACGGGGGTGCCTTACTTTTATAGTCAGCAATGCTCTCGTCCTCTAGAAGGATATCACTTCATAGGAGTCTATCCTTTATAAAGATATTACTCATCTAAGATTCCACTTATTTAGATTTAGATCAACTCTCTTAAGAGTCCAACCTTACCCAAATAAGTAGTCTAACATCATATAGGACTTTTGTCCTCTATCCGAATATCTCGTATTATAATCGCATCATATCTTGGTAACATGGTCCATTCACGTGGCACCTCGGCCAAGAATCTCGGCCACGTGGGAATAACCCTAAAAGTATGTCCCCACATTACATAACTGTCAATGTGTCATTTTTCTGTCTAATTTTGGATATAAGTTAGTTTTTGAAATAAATTTAGAAAAATTTAAAAAATAAAGGGCCAAATTGAAAAAAAAAAATCAAAATAAAGTATTATTTACCTTGATTTGCTATCATATTGTCTATTATCTCATTTATCAACATCTATATAATAAAACAGGATCGTTTTTGAATTTGTCCTATACACATTTGTACTACTAGGACATTTGGACGGCCGAGATCTATTTAAATTTTAAAACAACAGCTGAGATATATTTTTGAAAAAATATCCTACATGTACATTTTCTATTTTCTCGCCTCTCTCTCTTACTTTTTCTTTTTCTCACACATTCTTCTATGATCTCATGATCCCACCTTCCTCCTTCTTTTCTTTTTATTTTTTATTTTCTCCCATTTTTATTTTTCTCTCTATTTGTTTTTTTTTTATTTTCTCTTTTTTGTTCAGTAATTTTTTATTCATAAAGCATAACGGTTTTTGAATCTTCAACATATTTTTGTCTTATTAGGACATTTGAATGGCTCAGATCTGTTCAAATTATAAAACAATGGCTGAGATATATTTCCCTAAAAAATATCTTATATATACATTTTCTACTTTCCCGTTTCTCTCTCTCTCTTTCTCTCTCTCTCTCTTACTTTTTCATTTTCTCACCCATGATCTTATGATCTCATGATCCCACCTTCCTCTTTCTTTTCTTTTTATTTTTTTTATTTTCTCCTGTTTTTATTTTTCTCTCGATTTGTTTATTTTTTTATTTTCACCTTTTTGTTCAATATATTTTATACATATTTCCATACAATGTATGTATGCCCGTAATACACTAAGACATTATGGGCATACATACAATTTTCATATAATTATATAAGCAAAAGCAATATTGTATGTATGCCTGTGGAAATTGTATGTATGCCAAGCACATCTATCTATCTAGCTATATATTTGTTGGCACTATAAATCTGCAATTATTATTATTATTATTATTATTATTATTTTCAAGACACGTGACATCCTCTTATTCATTTGGAAGTTAAAAGAAGTTATAGAGATGATGGAGAATGTGAAGGACAAAGTGGATGAGTGGAAGGACACATGGCAAGACAAGAATGAAGATGGAAGAAATTGGTAGTCACTAAGTAGTTATTGCTGTATTTTTTCCTCTATAAATAGCCATTAATGATTACATTGTAAAGATCCAAAACTCAAATCAAAGACACTTGATTTCAATATTTCTTGTCATTTTCCTTATCTTAGGAGTAGTTTAACATAGATTTATATTTCGAAGCATTTATTTCCAGCATTTCCTTTTCAAAGCATTTTATGCACTTCCTTTCGAAGCATAGGAGTAGAGGTAAGTAATTATTACTTTGATTGTTCACTCAATCGTCTTACTCCATCTCCCTCATTCTTCTTTTAATTTTTTTTTTAGGTGAATTTCTTTTAATTTTTCTTTTCTCTATACTTGGCAATTTTGAAGTCCTCTTCATTGAGGCTGAAAGAACTAAAACACAATCATCTGATAATTGGTTGGCAATTAATTTTCTGTAAGGACTGATTGATCTTTGCTGGCACGCTCACAATTACAATAATAACCTTCAAAAGCCAAAAAAGCCAACAATATTATATAAGCAAAAGTGAGTTTTCGTGAGGAGTTTTATGAGAATTCCAAAATTTTATAATAAATTTGTGAATTTATCAAATTAAAAAATAAATTTAAATACTATTGGGATTACAATTATATTCTAATTCTAATATTATTTATACCGTGCTTTCAGGTACGGGCATACGCTAGTGCATTTATAAGTAGTAAGACTAAGTTATTTTACATAACATTATTGATACATTTTTATGCCTAAGTTAGTTTACATTACTTATTTTTGGTCAACAATTAATTCAAAATTCTTACTTAGCTAAGTACCTGAGAGGGAGTTTTTATGAGCATTAAGGCCGAGCTAAACCCAGGCGTAGTAATAGGCCATTCTATGGGCTATGGTGAAAAGGTCTTAGCAAGTGGACCTTATTGTTAGCTCGGTCCAAGTATGATTACAGTCACCACGGTCGGAGTGGTGATAATTAGCTCGGTCATGGTATTCGGGGCTGAGGTATTATGGCTTCTTATGGTGGACCTTGCTTTGGTTAGCGCGGTCAAAGCTTGCTATAGTTAGCTCGGTCTCAACAGACAAAACCGAGGTACAAGTGAACAAGAGCCGAGCTATTAGTTGTATATGAAGGTGCTGGATTAAGTATGACAAAGTGCTAGTGTTAGCTCGGTCATACTTTCATCCAACTGAAGCAAAACCATCTCACTTGGTTTAGGCAGTGAAAGGGGTGTTGAAGGATAAACATTATCTTTCAGTAGTGTGATTCCTAAGAGGACTCTACATGGAGGAATAAGAGTCCTACTAGGATTGTGCCAGGCAAAAACTATAAAAGCTCACAACATAACCTATGTAGAGGTAACACAACTTTGATTCCCGAATACATAGAGCTTTTGTCTATTTGTCTATTTGTCTATTTTGCTGACTTAGGCATTAGAGAGGTATCCGGCACACACCCGCCGGTTAGCTCACGTTTGTGTTTTCAGGAAGTAAAGCGACGACGTTTGGAGGAGCGCAGACTTGATCAACAGAATTATACGAGAACATTATTTCGTGCTCGTACAATTGGCGCCGTCTGTGGGAATTCCACAAAGAACAAAATCTCTTGATCAAGCTTTCCTCTCTAGTTGAAAGTAATGGCGCACAATGAAGACTTGCCGCAATCAGCCATTGATGGGCAAACCCTGGAGGGGGGTGGGAGGCGCGAAGGTTTACCTTCTATCCCTCCTATGGCGGATTTAGAACCCTAGCGACAGAACCCCCGGAGGGATACAAGGGGGAGGCGGGCTAACAGCCCAATCGCTCTCAAAGTCCTGAAAGACAGAGGCGGATGATGGACCCTCAAGTTCTGAAGGATTGTGTGAAGGAGCAGGACGAGTTCATAAGGAAGATGGCGGCAGACATGGAGTCAATGAAACGCCAGATTAAAGGAAAAGGGGCAGCGACAGGAGAGGGGCGTAAAAGCAACACGCCCCCTCGCCACTCGGAGGATCATGGTAGGCGTACCACACCATCTCAAGAAGAAAGTAGGAGCCTTAGAGTAGGCGACACTCAATCAAGGACTTCCAGGACTCGTTACTCCAGGTCTGAGAGAACGAGAACTGAGAGGTCATATACTGATGGAAGCACCTATCGACCCTCGCACACGCACCAGACGTCATCTAGGCACACGGAGTTGCCTAGATCATCTAACTTACAAACTGTGCTTGAAGAAAGGACATGATGGAAGGAGGATACTAGGGCACGTGACCTGGGCAGAGTTTCAGTCCTTCAGCGGTTGGCACCTCGGACGCATGGAAGCGTCGAGGTAGGAATGTCAATGCCGCGCCTTGCTTACGAACCAACAGACAAAGCATTAGCAAGGTTACAAAGCTCACCGTTCGTTTCGACAATTGAGAACGCACCACTACCTTCAGGCTTCCACCAGCCCAAATTCACCACTTATGAGGGGAAGACAGACCCCTACATGCACTTAAGCCACTTTCGCCAGGTTATGGCAGTATACCGGCGAAACGAGGCTTTAATGTGCATCCTATTTCCATCCAGCCTTGGCGACCTAGGACTAACCTGGTTCGAAAGGCTACCAGAAGGCAGCATTGCCTCATGGGCACAGTTGGCAGAAGCGTTCGTGACTAGATTCAGGATGAACACCAAGACACCAGTGGAGATCGACCAGCTACTCTCCATTGACATGGGCGAAAAAGAGACGTTGAGGTCCTACAACAGTCGCTATTGGGAGACCTTTAACCAAATTGGGGATTGCCCTACGAACCTCGCCATTGCATAATACAAACGGGGCCTGCCAGTCGGTAACAAATTGAGGGACTCAATTACTATGACGCCACCCCTCATAATGGAGGCCTTAATGGAGAGAGTGCACCAACATATTCGCGTAGAGGAAGATAGCGCCTGTGCTAAGGCGAAATCTGGCACAACAGCAATGCCATATAGAAAGACCACAGCAAAAGTCAACACGGTAGAACAACCAAGCAAGAATGGGCGAGGCAGACAGGCCAACAGAGAGGACCCAGACAAAAGGAGGTTAAGAGTTCGCACTACCATTACCACAGTGTTCAAAAAACCAATCTACCGGATTCTTAGTGAGATACGTAATGAACCTTTCGTCCGATGGCCAGCTAAGTTGGGGGAAGCACAAAAAGATTACGACGAAAGGTCTCGGTGCACCTTCCATGATAAAAAGGGGCACCGCACTGAAAATTGCACACCATTGAGGCAGCATTTGGAGGAGTTAGTGGCAGCTGGGCATCTGGACCAGTACATAGAAGGAGAGAGACAACCAGCCCCCCAGAACCACAACAACCCAAACGGGATGCCGGTCGACGCTCCACCTCAAGGCGTAATTAACGTTATACATGGGATATTCGAACCTGAGAGAATATGTGAGCTCAGGGGGATGATCAAAAAGGCTGAGCACTTAAAGGAGGTATTAAGTGCACAACCTACCATCAAAAAGGGGAGAACAGAGGCCACAAATGTCATATCTTTTTTGGACAAAGATTTAGCGAGGATATACTGCCCTCATAATGATGCACTGGTTGTCACTCTACACGTCAAGAATTTCGACGTCAAACAGATTTTGATCGACCAAGGAAGCTCATGTGAGATAATGTATTACGAAACCTTCAAACAACTGAACCTGGAGGACAAAGACTTGGCACCTGCAACATCTCCCCTAATCGGATTTAACTCAATGCCAGAGTGGCCAGTGGGCAAGATAATCCTCCCAGTCAAGGTAGGAATCATGACGAAATAGGTGGAATTCTGGGTACTAAAAGTCCCTTCCACTTATAACATAATCTTGGGGAGGACATGGTTGCACGCCATGCGTTCGGTAGCGTCAACCTACCATCAAGTATTGCGGTTTCCCAATGAAACTGGAGTAATTGAAGAGGTCTTTGGAGACCAAATTATGTCCAAACAGTGCTTCATCATAGTAAATGGCAGTCGCGCTGCCAAAGGGTATGTACAGATGGTGGAAGAGCCTGAGAGCAATGAACTATTTGCGGATATTGGCAAGGCAGCTGAACAGAAGGCAGTAGAAGACATGGTACAGGTAAGGATAGATGAAAAAGACCCAGAAAAGTTCTTTTTGCTCGGCTGGTCTTTGTCCAGCACTGAGAGAATAGAGGTTATGGAATTCTTAACCTCTAACATCAAAGCGTTTGCCTGGACACCGTATGACATGTCTGGCATTGACCCAAACTTCATTTGTCACCAACTGAACATCCACCCAACTGCCAGACCAGTCATACAGTGCACTCGCGGATCAGCATTCCACCATGCCAAGACAGTGGCGAAAGAAGTGGGAAACTTGCTGGAGGCAAGAGCTATCAAAGAAGTGCAACTATCCTAGGTGGATCTCCAATACCGTAGTAGTGCCAAAGAAGAACGGAAAATGGCGTGTTTGCGTGGACTACAAAACAGTCAACAAGGCATGCCCGAAGGACAGTTTTCCCCTACCACGGATAGACCAACTGGTAGACCTGACGGCAGGACACAATCGACTTAGCTTTCTTGATGCGTATAGAGGTTACCATCAGATCACTATGTATGAACCAGATCAGGAGGTCACATCCTTTACAATGCCTAGAGGATTGTATTATTACACAGCCATGCCCTTTGGCCTAAAAAACGCAGGGGTAATATTCCAACGAATGGTCACCAAGATGTTTGAACCATTGTTAGGTAGAACAATGGAGGCTTACATAGATGACATGGTGGTTAAAAGCAAGGATGAGAAGGACCATCTCAGGGACCTAGGTGAAATGTTCCAGATTCTGAAGAAGAACAAGTTGCGCCTAAATGCATCCAAGTGTGCATTCGGCGTAGGATCAGGCAAATTCCTAGGCTTTCTGGTGACCAACCGAGGTATAGAAGCAGACCCTTCTCAGATCAAAGCCATCCAGGATCTAGAAAGGCCCAACACAGTAAAAGAGGTACAGCATCTCACCGGCCTAGCTGCCGCACTCAACCGGTTTATAAGTCAGTCATCAGACAGATGTCGACCATTCTTCCAAGCATTGAAGGCCAAGTTCGAGTGGGATGAAGAATGCGATCACGCCCTAGAAAGCCTAAAAGAGTACATGTCTTCTCCACCGTTGCTAGTAACCCCAATACCTGGAGAATAGCTCTTTTTATACCTAGCAGTTTCACAGCACGCAGTGAACGCAGTGTTGGTCAGAGCGGAAGGAATCCAACATCTGCCCATCTTTTATATTAGCAAAACCTTGCTGGGCGCAGAAACCAGGTACCTACCATTGGAAAAACTGGCCTTAGCCTTGATGATGGCCTCAAGGAAGCTGTCGCATTACTTCCACGCCCACACCATAATCGTCATAACAGCTTTTCCATTAAAAGCTTTGTTTGAGAGGGCGAACTTTTCTGGGCAAATCCTGAATTGGGCGGTGGAATTGGGACAATTTGATATCAAGTTTCAACCCAGAACCGCAATAAAAGCCCAAGCTTTGGCAGACTTTGTGGCAGAGTTCACACTAAGAAGTCATCACATCTGCCCAGTTGACTTGACTGGCACAACAGAAAAATGGATGGAAAGTGCCGCAGGAACTGCGCAACCCCCAAAACAAGATGCCCAGCCACATCCCAAGGCATACCAAATTGAAGAAAGGAAGGAAGAGGCAAACCAAGCCATTGCTAGCGAGGACTCATCAAAAAACAGAGATTTGAGGCAGTCTGACAGTCAAGATACAACACCTACAGTCGGCATGGACTTGGAGGAAAACACCAGTAACATTCAAGATCCCAAAACATCATCCGATCCATCTACTTGCTGGAAGCTATTCGTTGGAGAGATGTGGAAACTCTTCGTGGATGGAGTATCCAACAGGCACGGTGCAGGACTTGGCATAGTCCTCATCTCACCAGATGACCTGATAGTGGAACAAGCAGTCAACCTTGGCTTCCTAGCATCAAACAATGAAGCAGAGTATGAAGCACTTTTAGCAGGCCTAAAATCAGCACTCTTCATAAAGGCCACCGAGCTAATGGTCTACAGTGATTCCCAGCTGGTAGTAAACCAGATTTCAGGCGACTACGAGGCAAAAGATGAGAGGATGGCTAAGTACCAAGAGTTAGTCAGAAAGGAGATCATGAAATTCGAAGTAGTGCGGATAGAACAGATCGACCGAGAAGAAAATAGTAGAGCAGACGAACTAGCAGGCTTCGCTTCGATAGCGGATACATCCATCCCACATCCGTTACTGATCGACTACCTACCAAGACCAAGCATTGAAGAAACCGAAGTAGCTGAGGTATGTTGTGCGGAACTAGGCCCTTTATGGATGGATCCCATTATAGTATTCTTAAAAGACGGCGTCTTACCCGAAGAGAAGAAAGAGGCTAACAAAATAAGAGCAAAGTCACAGCGATTTTGGCTCTCCCCATCAATGGCCTTGTACAAAAAATCCTTCACAGGGCCTTACCTGAAGTGTGTTCATCCCAGCAAGGTCGAAGCATTCTTGTTCGAGATACACGAAGGTGTATGCAGAAGCCACCAAGGGGGAAGATCACTGGCATACAGAGCAATTTCACAAGGATATTGGTGGCCATACATGCAAGTAGATTCAGAAAAGTATGTCAAGAGATACGAGAAATGCCAAAAGTTCGCACACCAAATACATCAGCCAGCCAGAGAGCTTCTACCATTAACTAGCCCATGGCCTTTCGCAATGTGGGGCTTGGACATAGTAGGACCACTTCCAACGGCACCCGGTAACAGAAAGTTCTTTCTTGCAGCAACATATTACTTCACAAAGTGGGTGGAAGCAGAAGCACTCACCTCAATAAAGGAGAAAGATGTGAAGAAGTTCGTCTGGCAGAATATCATCACTCGGTTCGGCATACCCAAGGCTTTAGTATCTGACAACGGCACTCAATTCGATGGCAAAATTTTTAGAGGCTTTTGTGAGGAGTACAAGATAGAATTCTACAATTCTACACTAGCATACCCCCAAGCAAATGGCCAAGCGGAAGCATCAAACAAAGTCGTCTTAGATGGATTGAAGAAAAGGCTGGAGAAAGCAAAAGGCAAGTGGGCTGAGGAGCTTCCTCATGTTTTATGGGCTTACCGTACCACACCTCGGCGGTCAACTGGAGAAACACCTTTTTCCCTGGCCTATGGCATGGAAACAGTAATCCCACTGGAAGTAGGCCTCCCCACTATTAGAAGTGAAAATTTTGACCTAGATTTAAATAGAGAGGCCATAGCCTTGGAACTCGACCTTGCAGAAGAGCGAAGAGAAAGAGCACTGGTTCACATCGCCTCATACCAGCAAGAGTTATCCAAAAAATATAACAAGACAGTACATCCGAGGCAATTCAAGATTGGAGATTGGGTGCTACGCAAAGTAATGGGAAACACTCTGGTACCTGGAGATGGCAAGTTAGGGCTTAACTAGGAAGGACCATACAAAGTGGTTGGCTTAGCAGGAAAAGAGGCATACCACTTGGAAGATGGAGACAGTAAGGCCATTCCCAGGCCATGGAACACTGTCAATCTCAAACTATTTTATTTTTAGCTTTTCTTTAAAGTACTTGTAATTCTTCTTTCAATAAAACAAGTAGTTTCATTTTCAGCATAATTGTTTTCTTCTGTAAAAGTTGTTTTAGTGAGTTAGGGGCAATGAAAGCAGGGTTGGCCGGAACAACCAAACACTTGGCTCCAGGTTGGCAGGAATAACCAACTTTGAGCTCTCTTCAGCCGAGATCATGATCTAGGCTGAAGAAGTTTGGCAGGAATAACCAAACACTTGGTTCCAAGTTGGCAGGAATAACCAACTTTGAGCTCTCTTCAGCCGAGATCAGGATCTAGGCTAAAGAAGTTTGGCAAGAATAGCCAAACACTTAGCACCAGGTTGGCAGGAATAACCAACATTGAGCTCTCTTCAGCCGAGATCAGGATCTAGGCTGAAGAGGTTGGCTGGAAAAAATCAACACTTACTTCTCTTCAGCTGAGATCAAGATCTAGGCTGAAGAGGTTGGCTGGAAAAACCAACACTTACTTCTCTTCAGCTGAGATCAGGATCTAGGCTGAAGAGGTTAGCAGGAATAACCAACATTGATTTCTCTTCAGCCGAGATAAGGATCTAGGCCGAAGAGGTTGGCAGGAATAACCAACATTTATCTCTCTTCAACCGAGATCAGGATCTAGGCTGAAGAGCGGTGGGCTGGAATAACCAACTTTGGGTACTCTTCTGCCAGAGTGAGGATCTAGGCTGAAGAGTAGTTGGCTGGAGAAAATAGGCAGGTATAACCAACACAGCAAACAGTTGTCAAAACTCTTAATGCTAAGATGGTTATCTCGGCAACAAAAAGAAAGCAAATTACAAGACAAAGCATAACCGAACAAAAAGATCAAGAAATTAAAGACTTCATTCCAAAACACATTACAAAAGGAGGGGCTATAGCCCGGTTACAAACTTCATTGATGTCAAAAGGAAAAAAATACATGATCAAGCAAAGAGGTCATCCAAATCTGCATCCAAGTCAACCCGAGCTTCATCAGTTGGTAGCCCGGTGTTGGCAGGTAGGTCGGTCCTCACCACATCATCAACCACAATGGGCACCAATGGCTCTACCTAAGCTGACTGGACAGTCTGGAGACTGGGATCATTGGTAGCAGCTGGGGTATCGTTGGGCTCTGGAGATGCCTCCTCTTCCTCTACTTGAAGAAATTTTTGTTGAATAGCATTGGTGTAATCCACCATATAGCTCGGAATGATGTGCTGAGGAGGGTTCTGGAAGACCTTGGCTTCGTGGCCATAACCGAGCTGGGACTAGACTGTCTTCCATCTGCATTTGAAGAATATGTCCTTTGCAGCTTCATATTGCAGGATGTAGGTGGCCTCACCCTCCTTGTAACCACAGTCTTCAGCATCGTCCGCGCTCTTCTTCAGCTCGGCGATCTCTGCATCCTTCTTTTTCTCAAGCTTGGCAAGCTCGCGCAAGTAGCGATCTTTCAGCCCGGCTAAAGCCTTCTGCTTGTTCGCTTCCACCGAATTGACCAAACCGGTGAGTCGGGCTATTTCGGTTTGTAGCTTGGTCGTTCTTTGTTTGGATTCTTCTAGTTCGGCCGTCTTGGCGTTGGCTTCTGCCACAGCCTGCCGTGTGGTCTTACGCAACTCCAATACGCGTTTGTGTGCAACGTGATTCTTCTGCATGGCCTGCAAAGGAAGAGACAACAATAATGATTAAAACCGTACAGACAGATGTACAGATTAGAAAGACAACAAAAGAAACTTACCAGCACCATCGACTTCGTCGCCGAGGGAATGGCCTTCAGCTCGGTCAAATGATCATGATGCTCCATGTCAGCTGGCAAGCATACGCTCTTAGCAAGGTTGAAGGTGAGCAAGTGGTCTTTTTCAGCGACCACTGAATCTGTGTTCACAATGGTCTGGTTCTTAAAGGTCACTCTTGGAGCCCACTCAGAAGGGCTAGCCCGGTCAGAACGCACGGGTTCTGGGCTCGGTCGTGTGGTATCTGGAAGTACGGTGTCATCTTCGTCAACGAGACGTGGCCCTGTCGAAGAAGTGCGAGCGCGTTTACTGGGCCGAGATGACGATGCATGAGCTGTTGGAAGAGCTACCACGGCCTCATTTGTTTGTCCGACCGGTAGTACCTCGGTTTGGTCCCCGGCGGCTAGGGCAGTTGTTTCGGTGATTAGTGCTCTGACTGCTCTCTTCTTAGCCATTTCCTGCTCCTCTGTTAGTGGGATCAACCTAATTTGAGGAAGCGTAGGATCTAGTTCAGGAGAAGGCTTAAGGAGAAAGTCTGACACCCTGGTCTTCCTCCTTCCGCTATATATGTAGGTCGGTTCGAAGCTAAGTAGCTCGGCCCAACCTCGGTCGCGGTATCGAAGCGTGGTGCGGAGAGCGTCTAAGTTGGGATATTGGTATTGTGACTTTAGTTGGTTCAAATCTGCACATGGAGAAAGAAAACGGTTAGCACAGTGTAAAAGTTGTAAACAACAAGCAAAAATCAGACAAGTGAAGCCGAAGTATTCATACTGGCTACTCCTTTATTCTAGTTAATTCCGTATCCCGGTATTACGACTTCCTAGTCTTCAAAATTACCAGAAACCCAGAAAAAATCGTCATCGTTCACGTCTTTGTCCGGAGTGTTTTTGATTATTTTCTCTCGGCATCTTTTTATTCTTAAATAGTATACCCAGCCATCTTCATTTTGGCCAAGGGAGTATTGGTAAAATAGTTCGGCTAAACAGAGGTTGAGGCCAAGCCGGCGATTTAGCTCGGCGATGCCATTTATTATTCTGTAAGAATTTGTGCTAAGTTGGGTTGGGCATATTCTAGTCTGTCTGAGAAATTCGCATATTAGTGGTTGAACAGGAAACCAGAGTCCAACCTTAACAATGGATATTACGGTGAAAGGGACGAAGCCCTCTTTTCCCCAAGGTATTGTATCTAGTTCGGCCAAAGAAAGGTGAACATCGTCAGGAATATGGTAATCCTTGTGAAATTCGGCGATGGCCCCTGGGGAGTTTACTGGGAATCGGTATTTACCCATTTATAACTTAAGTTGTGTATAAATTAGCTCGAGTACTAGCTCGGTGTTGTGATGACATTGAGTATCTCGGTTGAGCGTGCAAAGGAGTGCCTGGCCAGCCTAGTCAAAGTCTGCAAGGCGAAGAAGAAAATGGTTAAGCCCAGATCGTTGGACCGTGCTAAAGTATGGAGGCAGAATAAATATGATCCTAGTTCGGCTACGTGGGAGGAGATCCTTTCTTAGTCCTGTTGGAACAAAAGTCTTTAGCTCGACTAAATGTGAAATACGGTTCTTAGACCAGTTATAAGATTAGGCGAGGCGTGAAAAATTTAGTTCGGTCATTGAGCATTATGGACCCTAACACGGTCAGGGCACGAGTTTTTAGTTCGGTCGAGTTTAAGCGTGGAGTTGTTTAAACCGGTTTTTTAGCTCGGTCACTGGGAAAGCTTTCTAGTTCGGCCGAGTACACACGTAATACAAATAAATTCCTAGTTCGGTCGTGGTGCTATTTTTGATTAAAGGGATTTCGTGATCGAATTGATCGTGATATTCAGATAAAGTGTGGTGAAGAAGTTTGGGTATGTGAGTTTTTTGAAGGTTTGTGTTAAAACTACAAGAATGTGTTTCAAAAAACATGTGTATACAATACTATACTATACATTCGCAGAAGTAAAAACAAAAAAGCAGGGATTCAGCTACTTACCACTTTGAAATGGAAGAACAGAGATTAGAACAGCAAGGATGTTGGCCAAAAACGCGAGCTTTGCAAATGTTGTGATCGAACGGGTAGAAACTCAGAGAGCGTGAGAGAGAAGATGAACATGAGTGTTTTGATTCAAAAAGGTGGTTTTTCGTATAAGGCAAAGAAAAGGTTGGACTGTTCAAAAATTTTGGAGTACGAGGGCGGCGTTGACAGCTGTACTCAACCAGTAGGGGCCAGCCACCTGTCTATGGAATAGCAAGCGGTTTAGACGTACAACGTGATTGAAGAGACGTTTTTTGACCGGACAAATCGGTAGCCCGGTGACAATTTAGCTCGATTGAAGATCTGAAGTTTTAGCTCGGTTGGTAACAAATAATCTCAATCATGCTACGCAGATGGAATTAAGGGGCAATTGAGAGGGAGTTTTTATGAGCATTAAGGCCGAGCTAAACCCAGGCGTAGTAATAGGCCGTTCTATGGGCCGTGGTGAAAAGGGCTTAGCAAGTGGACCTTTGTGTTAGCTCGGTCCAAGTATGATTATAGTCACCACGGTCGGAGTTGTGATAATTAGCTCGGTCATGGTATTCGGGGCCGAGGTATTATGGCTTCTTATGGTGGACCTTGCTCTGGTTAGCGCGGTCAAAGCTTGCTGTAGTTAGCTCGGTCTCAATAGACAAAACCGATGTACAAGTGAACAAGAGTCGAGCTATGAGTTGTATATGAAGGCGCTAGATTAAGTATGACAAAGTGCTAGTGTTATAGCTCGGTCATACTTTTATCCAATCGAAGCAAAACCATCTCACTTGGTTTAGGCAGTGAGGGGGTGTTGACGGATAAACATTATCTTTCAGGAGTGTGATTCCTAAGAGGACTCTACGTGGAGGAATAAGAGTCCAACTAGGATTGTGCCAGGCAAAAACTATAAAAGCTCACAACATAACCTATGTAGAGGTAACACAACTTTGATTCCCGAATACATAAAACTTTTATCTATTTGTCTATTTTGCTGACTTAGGCATCGGAGAGATATCCGGCACACACCCGCCGGTTAGCTCACGTTTGTATTTTCAGGGAGTAAAGTAACGATATTTGGAGGAGCGCAGACTTGATCAACAGGATTATATGAGAACATTATTTCGTGCTTGTACAGTACCCCTACGAACCAACTGTGAGTAAGACTTTCTTCAACCTCCATGTCATTATTATTATTTTTTTTTTTAACAAAGAAGAAAATTTGAATTAAGATAAGAAAAATAATACAAGGATTCTAGCAAAAGCAGGGGAAGCAATCCAAATTATTACAATGAATCTGATATACATTTTTTAAACTATATTTGTAGGCATATTTAAAATGAATTTGATATACATATTCTCCAAGTAATCACTACAAAAATTTAAGATTTTAAAAACCAAAATTTAAGGACAAAATTAATTTTTAGGGACCAAATATTTTTGTTATGAAAAGTATCGTTATTATATTTTTAGTAATAAAAATTAGACATTAGTAATGAATTATTATCTTTTTAGGATCAAATTTTTTTCTCAAAAAATAAACCATTTTGAGACCAAATTATTTTGTCCCTAAAAGTCATTTATTAGTGACATTTTCAAAATTTTGTCGCTAAAAGCCTTGTTTTTGACTTTTCGAGATGATCTTTTAGCGACTATATAACGATAAAAATTGGTCCCTAAATATCTTTTGCAATAAAATTTTTATTTTTAGAGACCAAAACATTTAGTTTCTAAAATTCTTATATGTTGTAGTGCATGTAGGAAAAGCTTTGATTCAACTAAATCTTGTTAGCATTTTTTCTTTAGGAAAACCTTTAGTTAATGTAATTTTTATCACTACAACATATAAAGATTTTAAGAATTAAAAATTTTCGTTTCTAAAAATGAAAATTCTATTGCAAAAGTCATTATCAGGCCAATTCCTGTTATATTGAGAGTCGTCACTAAAAGGCAGTTTTGAAAAGTAAAAAAAAAAAACTTTATTGACAATTTTTGAAAGTGCCACTAATAAATTCACTTTTAAAAACAAAAAAATTTCGTATTGAAAAGGTTTATTCAAAAATTTTGTTTCAAAAAATATAATAATTCTTCATTAAATGTTTAAATTTGTTGCTTAAAAAAAAAAAAAAAAAAAACAATGACACTTTTAACAGCTAAAATATTTCATTTTTAAAAAGTGATTTCATTATGAAATTTTTGTTTTTAATTAAAATTTAATTTCCTGTAATGTATTCAAGTTAATAAAAATCTTATTTACCAATAAAAATAAAACTATCATCACGCAAAAGCTATTCCATTCAACCATGATCAAGAATTGTATATTCATAGTACCCATTTAACTTCTAGGGTTGACTGCACAATATTCTACCAACTTCGAACCTTCATAGCAGTTTCAGTGATTGACAAACATGAATGTTATGCTGTTCATGAAGTCAATAATTGTTAATTAATGAGGTGAATCATGGAAGTTTCATAGCGTGCTAATATGAATATCTATTTGCAATGTCATTTGAAAATAATGATAACAAATATGTGGTCAGTCTCTCCTTTCTAAGCATGCGTGACACAGAAAAATATTATAATTATTAAGTTAACGGTGAAGTCTTGTAAACACTAGAATTTGCTATTTATTTTAATACCATATTAAATTATTGACCAGTAATTTCTCTAAAAATTTAAACTATTTATACCCTCAACAGTAGTGATGACTAATTCTTTGTAATCATTTTATTATACCCTCCTTAAATCAAGAATTGAGATACTTTTCATTAAGAAAAAAAAGAAGAAGAAGGATTTTCTGCAAAATGTAATACATTCTAGAGTAAAACTGCACTTGGATATTTTTCCTAATGCGTTGAGTCTGTTAGAGGCAACTGTCACAGTAGATCAAGAAACTATTTTCTAATTTTTTTTTTTCAAAAAATAGAAACTAATTTGATAAAAATAACACTAAGAAAATAATTTTTAAAAATTACTTTTGCCTCCAAAAAAGATAAAACTATATATTTTTCATTTTTTTCACCAAATTATATTTTAAATTTTTAGAAAAATTTTCTGAACCTAAAAATCAAACCAAACAAGCCTTAATCTACTTGGAAAAAAACCCAGGTGTTCTTGAAGACTCTTGCCACCGCAGTAGCATCAGCTGAAACTCCATTACACAGCCTCAATTTCAAAACATAACTCAATTTAAAATATAATAAAGGTTATATAAATAAGTAAAAAATTCATAAAATTTGTTAATTTGCATAGTATGACTTTTTTTTATTCATGTGAGAGCTATGATGTGGGCATTTTTTTTTTTTTTTAAATTTTATTTTATAATCATATAATGAGGAGAATCTCAATTTCAACGGGTATATCACATTAGAGTTTGTTTCATTTTCTTCAATTACAGTATTTTACTCTGAAATTACGTGGAATGTTGGGAACCATTGCAACTCTCTCAGGTCAAGTCAAATATTATCATTTTTTTCTCTCCAAATTAATTATAACCAAGTCCTATCAACTACTTGTGCGACAAGTTATAAAAGTCACTGCAATTGTTATTATTTTGAATAAATTATAAATACACTCTTTAAAATTTGTTAAAAATACAAATTCTTCTTTACATTTTAAAAATTACAAATACTTTTTTATTGAAATTTCTTCTTCAACTAACGTAACATAAAAAAAAAAAATTATTCAAATATCCCTAATACCAAAATAAAATTATCATACACCTTTATTTGCATCCACCATTTACAAAATCCCTCTCTATACATCACAATAACATTTTCCAACCTTTATTGACAACACACGAAATGCTTATACACAATAATGATGGTGGTGTTGATCGAGAGTGCGAGAGAGTGGTGTGATGATTGGGCAAAGTGGTTGTGTTAGTTGAAAGAAAATTGGGAATAAGGAATGTGAGATAGAAAAAAGGTAAAAAAAACTGAAGTGTGCTAAATTTAAAAAGGTTAATATAGGTATTTCTGAATTAACTCAATAGTTGATTAATGGAGGGGACCAGTTGTTATGTGATTAAGAAATGAGATATTTGGCCAAAAGTCCCGCATTGGTCTCTTTAAAGTGAATAGTAGTCTAAACTTTTTTAAGAAAAATGCCTTAGAATCTCACCACCCTCATTGATTTTTCAAAGGCTGGATTTTTTTTTTTTTTTTTGGGGTCTTTCTCACACTGCCCCCCATGTGGGGGTGAGGGTGCTGGGAGTCACTCCCATTGGGGGTATGGAGCATGACTGCTTTTTTAATTTGTAAGCCTCTTACAGAAGAAGTCCCTCTTTCATCAAGGATAAATAAATTTATTAATGGGGGATGCACCAATAAATCCCAAATTAATAACTTATGCACTGTTTAGTCCTAAAAGTTTTCTTATAGACTGAAAGGTCCCATTACAATGTTAATAACATCAGAGTCATGTTACAAACATTAGATTTCAAACATCTAATGTTCATCAAATTTCAATAATGTTTGAAAATATAGGATGAAAAACATCTAATGTTTATCAGATTTCAATAAATTTTGAAATTATAGAATGAAACATCAGATCATTTACATCATTTACATCATGCTGATGTAAAAATGGGACTAAATGGAGCATAAGAAAACTTTTAGGACTAAATGGTTTAACGTTTCAAAAATTAGGACTTATGGGTAAATTTTCCTTTATTTATATTTTTTATAGACAATCTTACTCTTAGTAACTACTTTTATATTCCAAACTTTAAAATGATATAACTTTGGATCTATATATTGGTTTTTAATAAAATTAATAGTTTTAAAATCCTCTCATCAAGATTTATTAAATAAGATTCATATTGGTTATGAAATTCTTTGAAAAAATCAACAGTAAAAATTTACTTTGATTCAAAGTAAAATTTTATTATGAAATAGAGTAAAATTTTATTGTTTAGATAAATTATGATGGTTAATTTTTTTTAATAATTTCATAGTCAACCTCAATCTTGATGCAAAAATTCTAAAAATATTAATTTTTATTAAAAACTGACATCTAAATAAAAAGTTATATTATTTTAAAGTTTAAAATATAAAATTAGTCACTAGGAATATTTTGGTAATAGTGGTGTACGCTGGACTTTTCAAGAATTTTTTTTTTGTGCTTATCCTTAATCCATTAATCCTTAATCTATTAAAATTTTATTATGAGGTGGTCTTGACCGAATCCTCCATTAGAAATCTAAAAGGATGAGATGTAATTTTCCCAATGTGAGAAGATAATTTATATTTTTGATAAACTTCAAGGGCATATTTGTAATTTATCATATTATTTTTTGATGTAAAAAATTGTATACAATATTTTTTATATTAATTAATGTAACATGTAATAATAAAATTTTAAAATTTAAAATAAGACTCAATTTAATACTAACATATCAATGAGCAAACAATTTAATAAAATTTATTAATTTGTGTAATATTATCCTTTTTATTTTATTTTATTTTTCTGAATTACATGAGTTACATGGAGTGGTGCCAGGCCAAGTCAACTTGCGATGTAACTTCATGAATTTTTTTCCATGCTTGGCATTGTCCTGTGATTGATAGAAACTAGTGATATTGGGGAATTATAATCCAGGGTGTATTTTATAAAAAAAAAAAAAAATTCAAATCAGTGATAAATTTTGATAATTAAAATTATAAATATTTTTATTAATTTGTAAATACCTTTCATAAATGTCACTTATGTGTTATTTTCCCTATTTATCAGAGGGTTAATTACACTTTTTTTACCTTTTTAATATGATGATATAAATTTTATTTTAGTCATTAGAATTTTAAATTGAATAATTTGGTCCTTACACTTTAAGTGTAGTTTTAATTTGGTCATTCCATTTAAATCAAAAATTAAAATTGATGATTTTGGGACACATGTTAATTTTCTAAGATATATACGTAAAAAAAATTAACAAAAATTTAGACAGAATGACTAAATTGATACTAAATTTAAACTATAAAGACCACATTGTTCAAATTAAAATTAATAGGAAATAATATAAAATTTAAGTCACATATAAGAGTGAAAAAAAAAAAAATCCTTTATTATAAGGGTCAAATTACTCACAGGTTGTGTTACAAGGATTCGTGCACCATTAACTCCTACAGGTATAGACCAAAAAGTCCTAAAAATTGAAAATTACGTTTTTCTAAATCTATTGCTAAAAGCTGAAAATTAGTCACTTTTTTTCAATTTGTCGCTAAAAAACAACAATTAGTGATAATTTCTTTTGTGACGATTTTCTAAACCAGTTGCTAAAAAAATGATAATCGATGATTTTTTTTGTGATGAGTTTTTCAAATAGTCGCTAAAAATTAACAATTAATAACACTTTTTTATAAAAACGCAGCTAAAAAAAATTAAATTTTTTTTTATAGTAATAATTAAAAGTAATTAATAAATCAACCCATATTCTTAATAGGATTTTCAATCATTCCCCCTTATAATTTCGAGTGCTCTTTTGCCCTGAACATAACCCTTCCAAACTATAGAGCCCATGGCCCAATAAGATTAAAGCCCACTGTTATTTGTGATCCAAAACAAAAACCCTCTATAAAAAGTCAAAGTATACATCTAAAACCCTAAAGTTTCCATCTCTACTCTCTCTATACTTTCTATCTCTATATCTACACCTCTAGAGTTTTTGGCCGGTATCACACTAGTGTTCTAAAAACTCATTTTATTTCTCTTGCAGGCAGGTCATCAGATCAGATCGGAATCATATAAATTTGATTGTCATCACATATTATGAAGCTTAAAAAGTCCAGATAACCAAGTCAGCGTAGACCACAAACCTAGTAAAGTAACTACATTGAGACTTTAAAATAATTTAAACCTTCATATTAAGTGAGTGATTCTATTTGCATCCAAATAGTAACTAAACACGTCCAACTAAAATTTTAAAATTTTAATGTAAATTTACTAATAAGGACAATATACATTAAATCATAAAATAAACTTTTTTTTTTTTTCTCTTCATATTCAAGTATTTTCTTCTTCCCAAAATTTCAATTATTTTTTCATCTTCTTCTTCACTCTAAAAATTCCAATCCATCCCACCAAAACTCACAATTATTATCATCATTGTTGTTTGTTATTTATGATTATTATTATTATTGTACGGTGGGCATGAAACCCAGAGACTACAGAATTGACAGCTTCCTCAGCAATCACTTTTGACAAAGAGCTTGGCACTTCTTCCATCCACGCTCGTATATTTTCAACAGTCATCCTAGCCAAAAGGTATGTTGCCTGATTTCCTTGCCGTTTAACATGTGAAACCTGCGAATGGCAAACCCCGCAGCACTGACCTTATGCTTCCAAAATGGTCCCCAAAAGCAGAAGGATCTTTAGTTTGGGCCTCTGTACAGTTGATCACAGTAAGAGAATCCACTTCTAAGTATATATCCCTGAGATCCAAATCCTTTGCCAACTTCACAACCTTCCAAGCACCAACCACTTCAATGATGTAGTTTTTGATGACAGTAAGAGAAGATTTTTTCAAATTGATTTGTTTATTGTTTAGGTGTATCATAAATTATAATTGTATTTTGAAGGATAATTTGTGAAAAATATATAGTGTATTGAGTTTAAATAATAACCCTAAATAATTTAGTAAATAGTAGAAATTGAGCGTACTGAATAATTTTTTGAGTGTAAATAGAATCCCCATATTAAGTCCAAAATTAAAATATTTTTAATAGGCCTCAATTAAATGGAGTGCCTAAACCAAAGCCAAGGGCCCAAAAAAAAAAAAAATAATAATAATAAAAAAAATGAATTCAGCTAGCTACCCCCCAAATGTTAATTAATAATTTTGCAGTTTATTATGTTATTCATTGAAAATGATATGGCAAATAAGCTTGATTATGAACAAATTAGGTCTAGCTTAGTTGGCCACCATACCTTCCTTTGAGCTTAGTCACAAGAAGGTCATGGGTTTAATTTCTCTTAGGGGGGTTGAATTAAGAGTGTGCAAATATTTAGAACATCTCCAATGGAGCTCTCAAAACACTTGCCAAAGCTATAATTTAGTAATAGTGATAAGAAGTGGGTCTTTAATGTCTTGCTATTTTACTTGTCAAAGATGGCATATGCCATATTTGTTCTCAAATTTAGCAAGGAAAATAACAACTGCCAAACATGCCACATCAGCAAATATGAACATATTTGTGGCTCCAAATTCAGTTAAAAAAACAGAATTGAAACAGTAGAAAACCAAATAATTTTTCAAATTTAATTTTTTTATTTAATTTTTCAAATTGAATTATATTTAATTTTTTTTTTCTAATTTTTCAATTTTTTTTTCATTTTTTATATTTGTCTTGTCGGGAATAATATAAATATATAATTTTTTTTTTTACAAATAGTTCAAAAAAGGTTATAAAAGACAAAAAAAAAAAAAAAACCAAAAAAAAAAACCTATATTCAAACAACACCTACAAACTAAGAAGAAAAGTTGGTTGAAAATTGCCAAAATAGCAAGTGACCATTGGAGCATTGGAGCACTGTTGCTATAATTTGGCAAAATAGCACTATTCATTGCTAAATTATAGCAATAGCAATGATATTATAGCAACAACCATTAGAGATGCTCTTAGGCGCTTTGCCAAGGGTGGGGAGATTTTCTCCCATAGGTGCTAATCTAACAACTAACATTTGTCGATCAAAAAAAAAAAAAAAAAAAGCTTACTTATGTAAGTTTAATTAATAATTTTACAGTAAAAAAATACAAGAAGAGTAAAAATGTTTAAGTGAAATTTTGTTGCATTTAAATTAATTTGATATTATAGCTTTTTTTTTTCTTATTGTATATTGGATTTTGCTAAACTATAATGTAACAAAATTATTTTTATTTTTTATTTTCTCTTTTTGAGTTCTTGAAATAATTTCTCAAAATCTTAATAGGTTTTATTTTGGCTCCCTCTTCATAAGTTCATACTAGTATAAGGACATAAAAATATGATTTTAGAGTTTAAAGTCCTTATATAGTATGCTGATTTTTTTTGGACAAAACTACCCTTACTATTAGCACTTGAAATATGGAAGATGAACATCATGTCCTTTTTGGAAAATTAAAATTTTAATAACTTTTAATATAGATCTTTGTTTGTTTATAAAATTTGTATTTTATAATCCTCTCGTTGAGATCTATCAACCAAAGCCAATGATGAACAAGAAGTTCTTTAAACAACAAAAGAAAATTTGATGAAATTTCACTGTGTTTCACTCAATGAAATTTTCACTCAATGTCTAAAAAATGAAAAATTAAAACCCAATTGCAAAAATTGAGTTCTTAATTTCAAATTTGGGCTAACAAATTAAAATTTATTGCTGCTAATTGTGAAACTTAAAATTTCATTATGTTGAACACAGAGAAATGTCATTGTGTTTTCACTATGTCAACACCACACATAGTGAAATTTCTCTGTATTCAACATTCAATCAATGAAATTTCTTCTAATATAAAAAATTCTCTATTAACATTTTCAGAGTCCTCTTGTTGATATGTATCAAATAAAACCTAAGATGAATATGAAATAATAATAAATGATTTTGATGAAATTTTCATTGACTTTCCTATTTTCGACAATGAGGCGAGTGAAATTTCACTAACAAAAGTAAAAAAGTGATTATGATTCCTTGAAGCAATTCTCCAATTTCAAATCAAACATCCACATGAAATGAAAAACCCTTGAGAGTCACAAAGCCACAATTAACAACACATAAAAGAAATTTACACACAATCACCTATTGATATGCACATCAGATATACCTGCAAATATGTACCTTCATACAGGGATTTGAAAGAAGAAAACAAGGTTAGACATATTTATTAATTAGATTTAACATTGCAAAAACTCTACTGATCACAACCACCGCTACTGTTCTTTACCTTGCACAACAGCCCCACCTCTTGAATGTGTTGTTGGTAAAGAAACCTTCATAGCAAGTCTTCTTGTTATATGTGTATGAAAAGTCAAGGGAAAATTGTAAATAAATGAGACAGTTACAAAATAATTATACTATAAATGATATTGTTTTTTGTATAACTCTGTCACATAGAAAGAGTTGCACCAAGTACAAAAATAAATTTACACCATGTATACAGGAGAGTTGCACCATCATGAAACTGTATTTTTTTTACCACTGCTCCACTAAAATACAATTTTCCCAAAAGTCAACGCCTGACATTACTTTTGTTTGCTATCACTTATTTATTTATTATTCATTATTTTTTAATGGTGTTAATTGGTTCAAGCAACGATTTTTTTTTTTTCTGTTGTTAGTAAATATTTTTTTAGATTTAACTTTATGCTTTTAGGTTCTAGTTGATTAGACAAACCAAAAAGTAAAAAAAAAATGAAAAAAAAACAGGAAAAAGAAAAAATTACAAGATAGTGGTTCTTTTTCAAAATAACTACAGATTCAAGAAATAGTTTATAATTTTTTTTTTTGAAACAGTCAAAAAGAATTTTATTGAAAATGATCAAGCATAAAAACAATGACAATCATCAATAAAAAGAGGGGTGAAAAGAGCATCATAATAAGACAACCCGCTCCCAACTAGGTTGACACCGAGAAGCAAGTCTAGCCAAAAAGTTTATAATTTGATTCGTTAAAGTTTATAAAGTTTATCATGAAACTATAATTATTTTCCAAAAGTACCACTGATTTGTTATTTCTCCTTAAAAAAAAAAAAAAAAGAAATAAAAAAAGTTGGCTTTTTAGCTTTGGTGAACTTTTTAAATTTTTTTTTTTTAAACTTTTTAAGATTCTTCTATACTAGATGGACAGAAAAAGTAAAAAAATTTAACAAAAACTAAAAAAAATCCCTAAAGACAAAAAGTTAAAAAAATGTGACTTTTTTAACTGGTCCCCAAACAAACCCAAGATAAAAAGCAGAGAGTGATGAAGGTGAGAGAGTTTATCTCATCAATGTCAGCTCATTTTTCTTCTCCTTGGTTTTGGTTGCCGTGTGTAAGGGTAAATCGGGCATAAAAAAAGAAGAAGAGGAATACATAAAAAAGATTTATCCTTTCAAAGCATAAAAACGAAGGCACCTTGGCTACCAAATATTTTTACGTAAGATCCCAACTCTTATAGACTTGTGGTTAGGGATGCATTACTAATTTTTCCAATCTTAATCTATGTAAGTAAATTTTAATAATTATATTCAAACAATCTTTTTGTAGGTACTAGTAAATAAATAAATAAAAAAATGTCTTGTTAACTTATATCCTCATACTAAAAGAGTTTAAAAAGATCATACATTTTCTATTGCACCCACTTGTATATAGAATGTATAAGTTTTATAAGTTTTTGTCCCACCTAAAGTTCAAACTTTTGGATGGCTAGCATGGAAACACAAAATCAAGACATCTGTCTTTCTGTAAAGAATTGGTGTTCTTCAAGGAATGTTTCTACCCTTTGTATCTTTTGCAAATTAGAATGTGAATCAGTGCAGCATATACTTCTTTCTTGCCCTTTTACCTGGAAAAGTTGGTCAGAAATAATGATGTCTTGGTGGAATATTCAGTGGGTTTTACGAGGATCAATCGAAGATCTATTTCATTGGTGGGCTGGAGGTTGCTTCAAAAAGTTGGAAAGGAAGATTGGGAGAACCATCCCTCTAAGCATAGAAATGAATGTGCTTTTGAGGGATCTCAAACTGATCTATCTCAGCTTACTGATCTCATTAAAATCAGAATTGCCCTCTGGATCAAATCATCTTCTGAGGACTTCTATTACTCAGTCAATGACTTCCTATTTAATTTCTGGCAAATCAGAGTTTGCATTGGTGGATCATGAAGGCTGTAGCAGGAGCTGGCCTATTTTGCTTTTGTTGTTGGGATTAGTTTGGTGTCTGTCATTTGATTGGTGTTTTGGATTGAAGGCATAATAGACTCACAGGTTGTTGGTGTCGCTTTGTTTTGTTTTTAACTGTTTTTGGGGTGATTATTTGGTACTATTGGAGTATGATCACGTGGTGCTCTATGCTATTATAATTGGTAGAGAATCTGGGGTATTATGATTTTGTGTTGGCGTGCTCCCAGAGTGCCCAATAATCACCCCTTCATTATCATATACCAGACTTGCATCATTTATTTGGCCTCGTAGCAATATTTTCACAGAAGCAGAGACACTCTTTGACCACCAAATATATGAAACATTTCCATTAGATTGGCGGTGAATTTTCTCTCGTCACTGCATGCCATCAGAAATAGTGCAACTAGTGGCGAACCACACACTCACACATTAAGTGCAATGAATTTAATTTAATTTTTTTCTCTCTACCGGAGTGTGCTTGTATTCACAAACTAGGCAAGAAGAAAAGAATATGGATATTCTTTCAAACAGCCTCGTGCCTAAGCAGTTTGGAACAACTAACTAAAAACAAATTAAATATAAAACAAAGCAACAACGAAAGCAGTAAAGTAATCATCAAATTCATGAAACTGAGAGTGGGGAAGGGTAATGAAGTTTAACACACACACACACACACACACACACACACACACAGAATCGATACCAGAAGGGTTCCAGGTAAATGCATCTCTGAATCTCTGAACCTCTGACCAACAATCTCGATGTCCAGACGAATTGGAATTAAATTGTAGGCAGTTGGACTGCGTTCCAAAGAGGTAATGATACCATCGGAAACTGAGGCTTGATACCAATGTCTTCATATAGTTAGGGTGTGTCAGAAGGAGTTCACCTATGTTTGCATATGATTCCGAAGGAGCCCTTCATGATAGACACCATTGGGTCAACTTCATCTTGAAGAAGAGCCAACAACAGAAAGAACCATAATTTTTTTTTTATAGCTTCAAATCTACTTCCAGCAAATAAGCATTACTACATGACAAAACATATGGATAGAAATTCTTGACTGAGAGATAGTGGATATTTCTCCATGATTAATTATTGACGAAACCCTCAAAGAATAAACTTGCAGGTTTGGTTTATGAGTTTACAACCATCAAACAATACTGATCAATTTTTATTTTATTTTATTCTGTGATTGATACTTGAGGGATGTTATCAATTACAAAATCACCAAAACAATGGAGACCCTAATCACATTGAGGTCAAAAACTGTTAACATACTTGTTAATTTTCTCCATAGCAAAATCGTTGTTCTTACAGACAATGAACTTAAACATGGGGATCAAAATCCAAATTCACTCTCTCCAAACTTCAAATCCAAAGCCGCAACTAATTTTATCAAACCTTTGGCAGTTACAAATATTCTAGTCCTAAGGATACATGTTTCTTTGCATTCCATGCTTTTGGTTTTAACAGAGTACAGTTTAGCAATGGAAATCTAGATTGCCACCAATGTTACCTAGAATGCAAATTGTTTTGGTACATGGAATGAAAAGTGGAAAAACAGTACTACGTTATGAAATCTAAGATACAGTATGTTAGGTTCCTTTGTGTTGTCAATTTCGCAAATAAACATAGTTTTGGTTGTAATTTGTGCTTGAGTTTTTTTGTTGGACCGCTCGAGCGAAGAAGTTGATCTCTCAGTAGTTTCAGGCGCATGCAAAAATACTAGGAGTTTTGATTCTACGCTCGAGCAAGACTTCCATAGCTTGAGCAAAGGCACTTATGAATTCCACACGTATGATGCACACTGCTAGAGCGACCATTCCATGGCTCGAACGGTCTCCGCGATCTTGTTCAGTATAATGCAACGCGAAAGTGTGATTTTAGGGTTACAACTTCTAGATCTTATTCTTAAGCGTTAGGGTTTTTCTCTAGAGGTTCTTTACTTGTTTCCTTTGATGTCTGTGTGAGTTTATCTCACGATCCAAGTCGATTACATCAAATGGTTGTTTGATCATTCAAATCAAAGAGCTTTTAATTGGTGGATTCCGAAGATTCGAGTGTGAAGGCTTTGAAGGAGCTTGAAGCAGCTCGTTGTCGTGGATTCGATGTGAATGTTGTGGATTCAATATCGGACTAATCAATTTCGAGATGAAGACTTTGTTAAAAGAGGCAAAAGTTGTTGAAGACAATTTTACAGAATGTTGGGTAAATTGTTTGGTATTCTTGTGTATTTTCATTCTTCATAGTAGATTGATTAGTGATGTTTCACCCGTGATTTTTTTAATCACAATTGGAAGTGCTCCAACTGTGATTTTTTCCACATAAAATTCATTTGTGTTAATTTATTAATTGTAAAACTATAATCTAAATCACTTTTGTACGTACTAGATGATTTAGATTATTAGTTTTGATTGTTTGGGGATTGTTGTAATTAAATCTGTTTCGAGTCACGAATCACGTAGATTTTTCAATTGGTATTAGAGCAGGTCACTCGTTCTTGTTTTTTTATTTTTATTTATTTATAAAAACTATAGGAGTGTGATTTTGTGTGATTCGTGTTAATAGATTTGATTTGTGAAGGTAATTCGACTCATAAACTTCCTTTACTTGATGGGACAAATTATTCTTATTGAAAAGCTCGTATGAGGGTGTTTTTAAAATCAATTGATGAGAAAGTTTGGCACTCTATTATCTATGGGTGGAGTGAACCTATGGTTACCATTGATGGTGTTGATATTCCCAAACCAATTGGTAAATGGGATACAATTGATTGTCAAAATTCGAGTTGGAACAGTAAAGTGCTCAATTCTCTCTTTTGCTCCGTCACACCAGAAGAGTTTCGACGTATTTGTACGTGTGAGGTAGCAAAAGAGGCTTAGAAAATTCTTGAAACTATTCACGAGGGTACTACTACTGTTAAAAGGTCAAAACTTCAACGTCTCACTTCCTCTTTTGGAACTCTTTTTATGCGAGAGGATGAGACATTTAATGATTTTTATGTTAAACTTAGTGACATCATGAATTGTTGTTTCATACTCGGTGAAAAAATTCCAGAATTAAAAGTGGTTAGAAAAATTTTGAGGTCCCTACTTGATAGGTTCCAATCAAAAGTGATAGCTATAAAGGAGGTTGAGGATGTTGAGAACCTTAAGCTTGATCAGTTGATTAGAAACCTGCAGACTTATGAAGCCCATTTGATTTCTAAGAAAAAACAAAAAGATCGTGTGGCCTGTACTAGTGTTCATGAGACTAGTAAGAACCCTGAGGTAGAAATTGATCTAGAGTCCAAAATGACAACCTTGTTTACTAAACAATTTAAAAAAAAATTTAAGAAAAAAGAAGCCTAATTTCAAGACTCTAATTCTAAAGATAAGGGTAATGGTAATGATAAACCCACTATGCAATCCAAAGTTACTCCAAAGACTGAAAAAAAAACTATGAGAGGACAAGGAATCAAGTGCTATGAATGCCAAGGGTTTGGGCATATTGCTTTCAAATGTCCTTCGAAAAAGAATTGAAAGAAAGTCTACACAGTGACTCGGGATGATGAAAGCGGGTCAGAGCAAGAAGCCGATGAAACCGAATCCGAGCAAGAAGGAGATAGTACCTACATGTCATTCTACTCGAGCTACACTCAACTTACTCTCAGACCAGTTAAGTTTGCACATGGGCCTAATCTTCATCATGCTCCTACCTTTGATAGGTGGAACTATCTATACTGGAAGTGTAGAATGAGAATCTATCGCAGAGCTTGGGATCTTGAAGGTTGGCATACAATTGAGGAGAATGTTGAAGCACCGTTTGTGATCGATCTGGACACCGATCAAAAGATTGCCAGGCCAACTGAGGAGTGAAGTATTGTTGAAAGGGCTGACATGGAGAGCAGTGAAAAAGTTCTGAATACCATCTGAGAAGCACTTTCTAAAGGAGAACAACATCGGATCTCTCATTGCAAGAATGCCAAAGATACATGGGCTGTTTTTATGTAATTCCATGAAAATGTAGAGTTATCTTCACAACCATCCAGCAATATCCACATCAATGCCTTGGTTGCTCGACTGGATGCTCTCAAAGAGGAAGAGAAACAAAAAGAAGATAAAATCTCGGAGAATGATGATGAGATGGATGGTGAAGAACTTTAACAAACTTATGAGAGGCTATACAGGGAATATCTAAACTTATCTAGATTAAATGACAAACTCACAATCAAACTCAAAGCCTGTGAAAGTGAGAATGCCAAGCTAAAGAAGGAGGTCTCTAAAGCTAAGAAGGATGTCATGAAGATCTCAGGTGATAGAAAAGTTCTTTGTGCAAAGCTCCTGTCCTACGAGACCGAAATGAATGAACTTCTAAAAATTTATGCCACATATGAAGAAAAGATTGAATCCCTCGAGATGTCTCAAGTTGCCCTGGAAGAGCTAGTCATTAGAAAGAGGAAGAACTCAAAAATGGCAACAATTGACATGTGGCATAGAGGATCAAAGACACTTGAAGACATCATTGGGTCTTAACAAATGGGCGGTGACAAAAGTGGGATAGGCTATGGTGATGTAACACAGCAAAAAGGAAAGGCTTCTACAACTCATGACAAAAGAACTCAAGCCAAGGGAAAGCTGAAGATCTAACAGGATGACAAGCCTCTCTATCAACCTAAAGGTGGCACGATAAAAAAAAGGGAGGTAAGATCTGTTTTTATTTGTCATCATTGTGGTAGGTATGGCCATATTCGCCCTTATTATTTTGAGTTATTTGGTAGAGTCTCTCAAAAAGTTAGAAATTCTAATACTTCATGGGTTAGGAGACAACCTTACATGTTAAGGCGGAATACCAGGACTCATAATGGTGTTCACAACGCTAAGACATTTACCAACAATGCCAGTCTCCCTTCTGTGAAGACCAAAATGATATGGGTAAGAAAGAGTGACCTGACTTGTTTTGTTGTTCACACTACACTGAAAGCACGTGACTCGCATATGTGGTATCTTGATAGTGAGTGCTCTCATCACATGTCAGCTGACAAATCCTACTTGACATCTCTTGAGAAATATGGAGGAATTGTTACCTTTGGAGATGATGGCACTCCTAGAGTCATTGGTAAGGGCTCTATAAGTGTCCTTAGTCTTCCTAATATGGAAAATGTCTTTCTTGTTGACGACCTTAAAGCTAATATTTTGAGCATTAGTCAAATGTGTGACTCACATCATGAGGTATTATTTTCAAAAAATAAATGTGAAATTTTGGATAAAAAAGGAAATACTGTCAATGCACGGGGTTCACATATCTAATAACTGCTATGAGGTTATTACTACTAATGATCTCACTTGTCACTCAGCCATCATAAATAATCTTGACTTATGACATCAACGATTAGGTCACATGAATTTCAAAGACCTAACTAAGATAGCCAACAAAGAGATTGTGAGATGAGTGCCTAAAATAGGTAAGACTATGAACCAAGTGTGCTGGCCATGTCAATTAGGGAAGCAAACTTGAGCCTCTCACAAGAAAGTGAATAGCTTAACAACCAAGCGTCCTCTTAAGCTTGTCCATATGGATCTTATGGGAACCACTCGTACTGAAAGCATTGGAGGTAAAAGATATTTTTTTTCATTTATTGATGATTATAATCGATTTTCATGGGTTAATTTTTTAAGAGAAAAATATAATATATTTGATGCTTTCAAGTTCTTAGTCCTTAAAATCCAAAATGAACAGGGTGTTTCTATTGGGCGTATTATAAGAATCCGAACCGATCATGGTTGTGAATTTGAGAATAGCTCGTTTTTGGATTTTATTGATATGCATGGCATTATGCATGAATTTTCTGCACCCATTACCCCACAGCAAAATGGAGTTGTTGAGAGGAAAAATATAGTTGTTCAAGACTAGGGTCATGCTCCTTAGCAAGAAAGTTCTTCCCAAGTTTTGGGCTGAAACTTTAAATACTGCTGTTTATGTGTTGAATCATGTGTATCTAAGGCCCGACACATTACAAACTCCATATGAATTGTGGAAAGGGTTGAAACTTAATGTAAAATACTTCAAAACTTTTGGTAGTAAATGTTATATTTTCAAAGATAGAGAGCCTTTGGGTAAATTTGACTTCCATAGTGATGAAGGTATTTTTCTATGGTATTCAACCAAGAGTAGAGCCTTTCTTGTCTATAATCTTCGTACTTTATCTATAATGGAATCTATCAATGTGGTTGTAGATGACACAAGTTCTCCAAAAGCATCTCTACATGAGGAAGAAGATGTTGATCCTCAAATTTTGGATATGGCACCACAAAGTCAAGGAGAAGCTCAAGGCAAAGATCAAGAAGGCGATCAAGCACTAACTTCCATGGGAAGCCACAAACCAAAGAGTGCACAAAGAGACACCACCACCACTACTCAGGTCACTACTAGTCCTGTCTTGGAGCCTTCGACAAGGGTGAAATTGAATCATTTGATTCAGTAAGTGATTGGGAGTGTCTCAGATTGAATGAAAACCCCAAAAAAAATTCAGGAGGAGGTATCTCATATGTGTTATGTTTCTTAAATTGAACCTAAGAATGTAAACGAGACTTTACTAGATGATAGTTGGGTCAATGCAATGCATGAAGAATTAAGTCAATTTGAATGTAACAGAGTTTGGACTCTTGTTCCTAAACCTAGAGAAATGAATGTGATAAGTACCAAGTGGATCTTTAAATAAATATGATAAGAATGGTACAATGGTTAGGAACAAAGCTAGGTTGGTTGCTCAAGACTATACATAAGTAGAGGGTGTTGACTATGATGAGATGTTTGCCCTTGTTGCACGTCTCGAATTTATTCCAATTTTACTTACTGTTGCATGTTTTCTGGGATTTAAATTGTTTCAAATGGATGTGAAAATTGCCTTTCTGAATGAGTACTTAAAGGAAGAGGCCTATGTTGAGCAACCAAAGGGGTTTGAGGACCCTAAATTTCCAAATTATGTCTACAAGTTAGTCAGTGCTTTATATTAGGGGTGGTCGCAGTTTGGTTTTGAACTGTTTGCGGATCGGTTTGGACCCGCCCACATGTCTACAGTTTGGGGAAAATTCAACCAGCAACCACCTGCAGTATGGGTTGCGGTTTATGCGGGTAGGGTTCACGAATATGGCCTTGTTTGGTAACCATTTGGTTTTCAGTTTATATTTACAAAAAATTTAAAAATTTATCATAAAAACTTGTTTGTTAAATTTTTTGGTTTATAATTTCAGTTCTTTGTTTGTAAATTTGCTCAAAAAAATGTAAACTCAAAAAATGTGTTTCCATTGGTTTATAAATAGAAAAACGGAAGCCATTGTAGCGGAGCTACAGTTAATGATTTGTGAGACTAGGACCACGTTTAGAATCTTCGGAGCACCATATTTCAATTTATTTCCTTCAACGGTAATAAAACGTTAACCTTATTAGCTTCTTCCTCTGCTTCATATTGAAAGAATCTTGAAAATCAGGTCAATCTCTCTCTTCTTTGTGTTTCACCGAGCTTCCATGGTTTTTTTTTTCCTTTTTCTAAAACAACAAATCTGTTGCAAATCTGCAGATCTTTTGTAAATTTCCTAACCAAATCGATCTCAGGTCTCTCTCTCTCTCTCTCTCTCTCTCTCTCTTTCTCCCCCCTCTCTTCTCTCTCTTCTCTGTGTTTCACCAAGAGCTTCCATGGTTTTATTTTATTTTATTTTTTTATACTAAAAAAACAAATCTGTTGCAAATCTGCAGATCTATTTGGTTATGAATGATTAAAGATCCATCAAACTAGTAGATTTAAGAGATCTTTATGCTATTATTTGGTTCAAGTGTTATACTGTTTTTCTCAACCCAGAGTTCAATGGTGTTGTTTGCTGTTGGTGTGTCGAAGGGATTTTGATACTATAATGGTACCGTCGTCGTTCGTGGCGTTGCCTATTTTCTCAAACCAAATCTGAAATGAGACAGGGAAGAGACACAAAACAAAGAAAAAAAGGAAAAAAAAAAACCTCCAAAATGGGTAGTCCTCATTTATACTTCTCTCTCATTCCAAACCCAGATTCAATTTTGACAAAGAGAGAAAACGAAAAAAATAAAAAATACCAAAAATCAAAATGAAGGCCACTCTTGGAAAAATAGTAAAAAGTCAATATAAAGACAAATATTTATAAGCAAAAACGTGTTGAAAAATTGAAAAATATTTATAAAAACATAAACTAAAAACCGTGCTTGGACAAAATATAACAAACGTGTTGAAAAATTTAACAAATATTTTGTCTAAAAATAAACAAAAACTAGTTTATAAAATTTTTGTAAACATAAAAAGCAAAAACGTAAACGTTACCAAACGCTACCTAACCAACCAAACTGTATATATTTTCAATTTGTTATGAATCTTCAATTTGTTTATATTTTCAATTGTATATATTTTGGTACACACACAACAACTGTTGTCAAACTTCAATAAAAGTATTTGATCAATGGGTACATAATAACAACATTAAATTGTGAAAAAACCAAAAGGTATTCTTCATTTTCTCTAGTTGCAGTATTGATTTAACAAAAAAAAAAAAAAAAAAAAATATTTGTCCAGGTTTTTTTTTAAAAAAAAAATCTAAGTGCGGCGGGTTCTTGCGGGTACAGGTAAAACCCATAATCTGCCTGCAACCCGTAATCATGTCATATTTCAAACCGCATCCGCCCGCATTGTGTACGCGAAACCGTCCATTTGCATACGGTTCAGTTTAGGTTGGGCGGTTCGCATAACCCTATGCCCAGCCCTACTTTATATGGGTTGAAACAAGCCCATCGGGGCTTGATATGATAGGCTTACTACCTTTCTTTTTGATAATAACTTTCAAAGGGGCAGTGTGGACAAGACCTTATTCGTGAAACATACTAAGTCACACATTCTAGTTGCTCAAAATTATGTTGATAATATTGTGTTTGGATCCATATTTGAATCTTTTATGAAATATTTCTCGAATTGCATGACACATAAATTTAAAATGAGCATGATGGGGGAATTGTCTTTTTTCTTGGGGTTTCAAATTGAGCAATTGCAGTCAGGTATGTTTGTTTCTCAGACCAAGTATGCCAAGAACCTTGTGTCTAAGTTCAGTCTAGAGTTGGCCAAACATGCATGAACCCTTATGAGTACAAGTCTCCACCTCTCTAAAGACTCCTCTGGCACTGATGTAGATCCTACCCTTTATAGGAGTATGATAGGAAGTGTTTTGTACCTCACAGCCAGTCGGCCCGACATTGCATTTAGTAGGTGTTTGTGCCCATTATCAAGCCTATCCTAAAGAGTCTCATCTTCTAGCTATCAAGCGAATTGTCAAGTATGTCAGTGGGACTTTGGGGGGATTTGGTTCTCGTCTGACACCACAATTGATATAACTGGCTATTCTGATGCCGATTGGGCAGGGTGTACTGATGACCGCAAAAGCACATCCGATGGTTGTTTTTATCTTGCGAATGATTTGGTTGCATGGCATAGCAAAAAGCAAAATGCCATCTCTCTTTTGACCGTTGAGGTTGAGTATATAGTTGTAGGGAATTGTTGTGCTCAAATGATGTGGATGAAACAAATGCTTTATGACTATGGAATAGACAAGGACACACTCACTCTTTTCTATGATAATACTAGTGCCATCAATATCTCCAAAAATCCAGTTCAACTCTCACATTAAACATATTGATATTCGTCACCATTTCATTTGAGAGTTAGTTGAGGAGGGCCTTATAGTTCTTGAACTTGTACCCATTAAGCATCAAAGAACAAACATTTTTACAAAATCCCTTGATCTTCTTAGGTTTGAGTTCCTTAGAAAGACCTTGGGTGTAGTGCTCATAAACTAGAGTGTGTCTTGTTGCATGAGTGGTTGTGTGTGATTGGCATTCTGTGTGTTTGGATGTTATAATCTCATTGTCATTGATACTCGTCATATTTGCACATAGATTTATTTGAACATCTCGCATGTTGCTTGAAAAGATTCATGTGTATTTGCCAATGGCTCATTTTGTATGTACATGCTCATTGATTTTATGATCTCATTTTGTATACATCATTGAGTTAAACTATTGCAAGGGTTTCTGCATAAGTGATCAAATTTCTCTACGGACTTCTGGCATTGTGTCTTGTGCATTTCTAGAGGAATTGACCTATACTAGTATATCATGGGTGATGTTGAGTTTTTTAACCACCTACCATCTTTCTGCATCTCCACGGCTTTTCCCTCGACTCTTTGTAGTCAAGGCATGAGGAAAAGGCTACCTCAAAGGCACCAACCAGGTCATCCTTATTATATTCATGCTTCTCTAGTTTGGTTTCCATACTCTTGAGCATGAAAGCCACCAATGAGTGCCCAAAAGAAACAAAGCAAGAAAAATCAATAAAAATGATCCATTGATTGAGGAGGAACCTCCACTTTTACTCAATAAATACCTCTTGATTCCTAGTGGTTTGGCTTTCCCTAATCGTGTTTAGATTCTCTTGCTGGAGGTTCAGCCATCCGATCACTATTAGGATTAACTTTAGCGATTGTGGACACTCAAGAATTGCACACACACACACACTAACTGTGTGAGGTCTAATGTTCCTATCTTCATTGATACATGATTGCCTTGCTTGCTAATGATATCATGTTCATATTGTCTATCTTGCAAGATTGAGGGCTTCATGATATGCGGATTATCTCATCTTAGTGTCTCATTATTGCCATCGTACTAATCTATCTTTACTTCAGGCGATGCTTGATTGTATGAGCGGTTTTGAATACTTAGGGATGCGTGTTTCAGGTAAAACAGGGCTTTGTTTGACTATAGACACCGCTCAAGCGGTGTTTATTGTGTTCAAGTGGTAATAGCGTTTATCCAGTACTTTTGTAGAGGGTTCAACTTCTGAGAGCTTGAAATCTGTGCTTGAGGTTATAAGTCATTGCTCTAGTTAAGGGTGTGCACATAAATGAATTCGCTCGAGTGGTAAAAGCCTCGCTCGAGTTGTCTGTGCAATTCAAAAAACCTGCGCTCATCCTTTCAGTTCATTTTTCCCCAAATCTTTTCAACTCTCTCTCTCTTCAAGGGCGATTTCATCTTCCTTCCTTGGTGTGACTTCGTGTGCCTTGATTTCATGTAATCTTACACCCAATCAAGTGAATTTCCTTAGGATTTGGTAAGTTTCTCTCATCTTTAGGCATATTTTTTATTTTATCTCTTCTCCTCCCTCTTTATAGTTCACGGATGTTGAATGTCTAGGGTTTCTAATGTCCTTTTTTTGTTCAATAATTCACGTTTAATAGTTGGTTTGTGATATCATTGTATATATATATATATATTTTCATATTTTCAAGTGTTGGTATGTTAATTTGTCTAGGGTTTCAATTTAGTTTATGCTTTCGGTCTTAGGGTGTATGCTTTATTGCGCACTCTGTCCTAGATGGTCATTTTCATAATTGTGTAGTTGACAATTTCATTTATATCATGTTCCATTTTACTTGGTCCTTGATTGCTAATGGTGGTCGGTTTGTGTGTTTGAAATTGGGGGTTTACTTTGTGGTCTGTTATGGTTGGGTGGTTGTCCTTGTTGGTTGACTAACTTGTCTTTAGACTTCACTATGTTGTCTTCCTCTAAGCGCCAAAAATCCACCGCCAATTGCCCTAGTTACAATATCGAGAAATTCTAGTCCAAAGAGAAGGTCAGACTCTTTAGGGACTTTTTACGAGTTTAGGATGGTTCACCTAGAGCGAAATGTCCAACCTAATACCATTGAGTCCATTCCCATTTGACCTGTTTTTGACTCTTTGGGTTGGGACAAGGTGCTTTCTTTCTCGGGAAGTCAAAACCTGGACTGGGTTAAGGAGTTTTACTGTAATATTCATGCAGTAGACGATGTAGGTCCCTCTTTTAGCACTTAGGTCCGGTCTAAGGCCATTAAAGTCAACAAAGACATGATTCGTGACTTGCTAGGGCTTCCCCCGTTCAAAATTGCCATTATCCCTTACTTGCCTTTTCCACTTGTGACTTCAACCTGGTAGCCTTGGATTTGTGTGGTACACCAAAAGTTTAGGTTAAAGGGGTGTTAATCAAACAATATGAGCTCCTCCCTCGTTTTAGGTTTCTTAATCTGATTGTCTGTGCCAACCTTATTGTTACAACCCATAGTTCCGATATTTCCCAAGAACAAGGATATGTCCTATACTGCATAGACCGCCAATTGCTCATACATCTCACTGTAGACGCGCCCTTGGGCCTCACTACAGTTTGGACTCAATTTGTGTCACGGTTCTTAATCTGAACCAAAGAGTCCAAATCCGGCACATCGTTTTGAGAAAAACAGATTTTGAAAGAAGTGCCAAACATGGACTGCTTTTTCCAGATACAGAGTCGCCACCTAAATATTTTTAATGGGGGAATTTAGGAAACCCTGACTCGGTGCCGAAGGCCACGTGTCCGTCATCACCAAAGTTGCCTCGGCTCGGGAACTTGGGTACGATTGGGGAAGGTCAGTTATGAGCACCCCCTCTCGCCCGATCCGAAGATCGGCCTCTACTAACCGTGATATCTTATTTTGAAAACGTTATGTGTTCTTATTCCGGTCGTTAGCCTAGAATTACTATGTTATGCGCGCAGCAAACAAGTATAGACCAAATCGCCTAAATTGGAACAAAACATTTCATATTTGTTTTGAAAATGGTTTGCTACTCGCAAGTAGGCTAAAATGCAGGTTTTGCCACCCTCGAGTGGGCTTTTAAAAAAAGATGGTTTTGCCACTATCCAGTGGGCTTTAAAACTCACAGTTTTAATGCATTATTCCAATTTAAGTAATTCGACCTCCATCCACGGGCATCCAAGCAGTTATATCACATAAGCAACTAGCCTCATGGCAAGCATGCTGTCATGGCAAACACTCACACGCATGCAAGGATGCTAAAGCATAAAAGCTTACCTAGTACTCCAAGCCAAAACAGAAGCTAGTTAGTAATCAATGCATGATCCTAGTTCATGTTAAGATGGCTAATGCAACACAGGCAAAATGCAGCTAGAATAGGCTCGACTAATCTAAGATGGCATATGAGATGCTACAAATAACATGTATTCAACTTGGAATTGAAATACAATGCAGTTAGTATGATGCGCCGAGCCCGGTATGCAAGACAAATGTATGGATGCACGTATGCATAGCATAAGCTATGCTAAGTTAAATATGCCCTAATACTAACCATTGAAAGCAGGTAAGTAAAAGGGAGAAAGAAGTGGGGGTTAGAAGACATACACACACTCACACACACTTATTACACAATTGCCCTCGCTCGGAGGGTCCGAATAAATATTACAAAACAAATGAATACTGCTAAATTAATTATTACAGAACTTCTAATTAATTAACAAATTAAATGCAGAATTAGAGTGGCCACAACCCTGCCTCAAAATGTTTGGATGATGCATGCTTGATTTGTCTCGCCCGGAAACTCGCTGCCATAGCATTACTGCCTCTGTTAACACTGCCTTGCTCCTCTGAGGACTGCCAAAGTCCAAGAGTATGCTCTTTGGATGCTGGGGGATACCACCGACCAAGTAGAAACACCACCGGCCGAAGGGGATGGTCACCGGCCACTGAATAAGCTATCGACCACAAATTCCTGGCCGGTCGGCACTGTATTTAGCCGACCGGCCAAAACTTCCTGCAGAACCTGCAGTTGACAGCAGCAAAGGGCAAGCAGTGTATGGCATGGAATTTTTAGGCAAATGTATGCATGGACACACTCCCTATCATGTAATGGACACAAGGGAGCATGGCCCTTGACCCCCGGGCCATCAATTATGCATTTTGATGCATGATGGCCTAAGAGGCCAAGTTAGCAACTTAATGTAAATGCATGCAAACAAAACACATGAATGTCAACACCCTATCATGTTGAGGTCAAGGGGGTCGGCGACCGAGGATCGAGGCGCGTTACGTCACTTTGAGTACGAACGCATCTCAATTCTCATATTTGGTTTGACACCCCAAACCAAACAATGCAATATATGCATGCAAATGTGGCTCAACTATGCAACATGAGGCTAAGTTACAAGGTATGCCAAATGCAAGGTAACCTAAACATGCAAATGTAATGTACTAAGCATGCGAGATGCAATGCAATGCAACCTAAAATGTAATGTAAACATGGCACAATGCAAACATGCAACTAAAGGGAACATGTCAAGCACGTAACCATATACAAGAGTGGACTTAGGCTGAAATGGGAGGCCTCAGCCACACCTCAAAACAGTGGCCAAAGATGCCAAAATGATGGACAACAAGCATACCAAACAAGCAAATCAAAGGGGCCTAAAGCTAAGGCATGGAGGGCTATTCTCAAGAGCACCCAAAGGTGAGGTACATGGATACCAAACACTCATGTTAGACTCTAAAATGCATGCAAAAGATGGCACCAAAACATGCTAGGAAATGGATACAAAAGAGGAAGCATTTAAGGCCACTAAAGAGAGTATCCTACTACAACCACCCCAACCACTCATGGTATGAACTAAACAACCCAAAACAGAGTTTCGACATGCAAAATGAGCCCCCAAAACCCACTGATATGGCAGCTCAAGTGACTCAAACACACGGGTATGTACAATGCTCATTTCAAGGCACAACAAAGCAACTCTTTAAGGCATGAAAGGGGTGATAAATGCGATCATACAAGCATGATTTATGGACTGAAATAGCATGGGAAATGACTCCAAATCACTGAAACATCCCAATTCAAGCATGCTCATGACTCTCACCCTTAAGGCTCACAAGCCAAAATGCAAAAAGGCTACCCTAAACATGGCAAATATGATCAAACCAGCACCTAACAGTCCTGGAGCATGACATAATGATGCTAGAACCTTTATGAAGTTAAGCTAGATCATGCAAGAATCATGGCCTAAATGCATGGCCTATTTCTAGGCAAAATGGAGGAATACAAGGCAAGTGCAATATGCATGCAAGGGGCCACAAATCCGACCAAAAACAGAGGTATATTATGACCAAACAACACCTAAAAACCTCTGAAATGGAGCCAAAGACAACTACTCATGCATGTTACCCTTATGAGCCAAAACATGAACAAAATGAGAGACCAAGGGAGAGGGGTGTCCCTCCCCTATGCAAGACCTCAAACCCCCTTCTTCACCACTGAAAATCCACTGGATTTCAGTGGTGAGAAAGCCAAAACATAAGAGTAACCAAAGCCTAACAAAATAGCACAAAAAGAGGCCAAAAGAGGCCTAAAAAGGGGAGGTCGGCCCCAAACAACCAAATGACCTTAATGAAAGATCTCAAGCATGAAAATAAAAGACTTTTTTCAGTTATACACAAAGTCTAAAACAGTAAGCAAGGTAGGCAAAAATCTAGTGCAAGATTGGGGAATCTAAAGTATGAATGTTACCCTTGAAGAACCCTTGAGGAACAGCAAGATCAGCCACCTTCCTATGATCAAAACCAGTCCAAAAACTCAAGAACAAACCCTCTAAGCCTCTCAAGGTCGAAGTGTGGTGTAATGGTGTGTGTCTTAGTGCAAAACTAAGGTCAAAACACACTTTTAGGCCACAAAACACACACAAAAGAGGAGAGAGAGGGAAATATATAGAGAGAGAGTGATGTATATCAGAATATATGTATAAGCTCTGGTTTTTTTCGTTCAACCCTCAACAAAGGAGGAGGGGGTTCTATATATAGACAAAACAAAGGTTTGAAGCTTCTTAAAGAAGCTAAACAAGAAAAGGGTCAAAGGGGGCAAGAGGGGCAAGGCTTCCTAAGGAAGCTAGGACAGCTGGCAAGCTTCTTGAGGAAGCTAAGACAAAGGTCCAAGCTTCCTCAAGAAGCTAGACCAAAGGGTGCAAAAGGGGCAAAACAGCCACATGCATGCCCCGGGGCAGGGTTAGTGCATTCCAGCTGGCACAGCTGGCATGCACCATGCCTGAAAAAGTCAAAAAAGTTCTACCGGCCAGAAAAGGAGGCCATCGGCCAAACAGATGGCCGGCCGGCCACACTGAATGCCGACCGGCCAATGGTATACTTTACCAATGGCCGGTAGCCCCAACACATGGCCGGTGGCCTCAAGACACGGCCGGTGGGTTGCAGGGGTAGCTAGAAAGTTACTCCGTACCCTTAGAAACAAAAACACAAGTGTTTGGTGCAAAACCGAACACGGAACAGTCGAGTTGAGAGATCCTGAGGCAAGGAGCGTAGCCGAGACCTCCGGGAACTCAAAACGAAACACGGACATGAGTAACCACCGAGTGCTCGAGCGGTGACGTCCAAGTCTTGAGGACGGTCAAAAATAGGGTGTCTACACTCACGACCCTTACCATGCAAAAAATTATGGCAGTTTTTTGGGGTAAAACATCTTTAGGTCTTCCATATGGTTGCCTCATCAATCGATTTCTCATCTCTCTTGAGACTCTATCTTCCAATGATGATGACACTACAAGAAATTGCACTTTTGGCGACTACTTTTGGCGACGACGTCAATTTTTCATCGCCAAAAGTATATTTTTGGCGACATAGTGATCAATTTCGTTGGTAAAAGTATACCTTTACCGACGCAATTTGTTGTCGTCGCTAAAAAGGCATAAAATTATTTTAGCGCCAAATTTTTTGGTTGGCGTCAAAATTTCAAAACTTTTACCTACGAGGCTTATGTTTTAACAACACAATGAGCATTGCTATTAGTGTGCTTACTTTTGGCGACGACAAGTTGGCGTGGGCAAAGAGTTAACCATTTAGCGACGATGACACTATTCGTCGGTAAAAGTTTTTTTAATGGAATGATGTGATTTAATGATTTGTGTTTTTGATTATAATTTTTGAAAGAGTTTTAAATATTTTGTTATTGAATTGTAAAATTAAAATGATCATTGAATTAGATCACAAAATGAACCCATTGAGCTCAAACACACTCTTAAGTTGAGATGACTAATTTGAGATAATTTAAACTTTTTCAAAGAATATGGTTAGATTATCAATTTCAATATGTTTGTTTTTATTTTCAGAAACTAGTTTCAAATTTTTTTCCTAAAAAATTTTTAAAAAATTGGGTGAAAAAAAAACTTAATATTTTTTTGTATATTTTTATCTTTTAGGTCATAAATACTTTTTAAAATTTGAAAAATATAATTTTGATTTTTATTACTTTCAAATTATTTTTAATTTTTTTCAAAAAAAACAAATCTAATTTTTTTTGATTTTTTTTAATCTTTTAGGTTATAAATACTTTTTAAAATTTTAAAAATATAATTTTGATTTTTATTGCTCTGAAATTATTTTTAATTTTAAAAAAAACAAATCTAAAAATTGTTTTGAATATTTTATTTTATTTTATTTATTTTTTTGGGGTAGCAGGTGCTGATCGGCGGCAAAATTCCCTCCTTTTTTTTTCCCTCATCAAATCTCCCCAAATCAATCTCCACGATTTCACTCTTGCGCATCCTTATCTCAGAATTCGTAGTTCTCTCTCCCTCACGATTTCACTCTTGATCGTAGGGTTTGTGCTGTTTGCTGCTGCCATGCGAGATTGGTGCTTCAATCTGCCCTTACAGGTTTGTTCCCTTTTGCTTTGTATCTCAATGCCCCTGTTTCTCTCTCTCAATTTCTTAAATGAATCCATGCTTGTCTATTTTCACTATTACGAGTTTCGGGAGTCTGACCTCTAGTGCATATATTAACCATCCATTTAGTCAAGTTATGTTAACACCAATTGCAAATGCAGTACCTATGGACTATTGATCCTTCGCATGCATTCCTGGTTCAATTCCTTATGGGTAATTTAACTAAATTTGACTTGAATTGGTAGAATAATTTTTTTTCTTCTTGGGTTGTTGAGATATGTGTGTATGATGCATTTGTTAATTTCATTGGTTAAAGTTCGCTGCTTTCAAAATGGGTTTTTGTTTTTCTGGTCTGTAATCTGTCTAATTGCTTATTTATTTATTTATTGGTTAATTGGGTAAGTTTATGTTAAATTTGGTTAAATTTTAGTTGTGTCTTACTATTGTGAACCCATCAGCGAAGAGAAATGGAAAAAGAGGGACCCATTTACTGGAATTATATAGAGTTTTTGGTTCAAACAAGGCCAGTTTGCTTATGTCATTTCTACTCTCCAGAATTTGGTTTTGTTTTTGTTTTTGTCTTTTCATTTTCTGAATTGTTTTATCTTTAAGATTATATATATTGATCTCAGTTTTTGTGTTAAGTAATTAACAACTATGATTTGTTGTTATGAAAATGCAGTAATTGGGGAAATATTGGTTTCTAACATATATATATATCCACACTTGAGTTTATACTATATATACTATGGTGGGACACTCCTCACCTTATTGTACCTTTTTCCCTCTAAACAGCTCCCACTCTTTTGGTGTCAGTTATCTTCAGATAATAATTTCTCTCATATCGCCTAGTGGTATCATTTTTAAGAGTTATTACTAACATCACTTCCATACCATTGGTGAGGGACTATGTTACATGGGCTTGAGTATGATGAGGAAACTTCTTAGGTTTGTTGATGTTGATTGCAAAGTCATGTTGAATTTTCAATGCAAGGTAGGCTTTTTAAAAAAATTACAAATAAGTGGTAAACTTTACAAGTATTATGTTGCTGGGGTAAAATGTGATTTACAAAATAAAAGTTTTATGGAGCTTAATGTACAACCAAACTCCATAAAATGTGAAAATATTTTTAGGGAATTCTGTTTACACCGAAAAAAAGAGAGTTTTAATTTGCGTGTTTTGTAAGGTTTTAAGAACTCTATCTCCCCCTCTCTCACACAAACACACACATATTGATGTATACATCTTGATTTATTGTCACTGCCTTTGTACAAAATTGTAGTTGGTTGTCAAAATTGCCTACTGGCTTGAGAATTGTGATTTTATTATTAAGAACAAGAATCGAGTTAAAATCGCATCCTATAAACTGGGGTAGGACCACTCAAATATGTGAATATTAAATAAATCAAACAGAAGCTACCAAGGCACAAAAAAATGAAAAAAGAAAAAATGTTGAGAACTTATATAGTATTTGCGGTTAAGAAGAATGATTATATCAATGTAAACCAAATTAAACCAAACCAAACCAAACCAAACTAAGCTTTGTATCCTAGTAAGGTGAGATTGGTTATATAGATAATTTTTTGTCATTTCGTTTTGTTAAGTGTTATATGCTCAGTCAAATTATGCTTTGTACCCCTAGCTCGGATAAGAAAGAGGATTGTGTGTTAGTTAGTCTGGAAATTAACACATAAAAATTCCCATTAGATCTCTTGTGAACATAAATTCTAATATGAATAAAATGAAGAACAAATCGAAAAAGGGACAATAACATGTACTAGACTTTGTTACTATGCTTATATTTAACAATTTAAGTGATAGTGTACTGTTGACATTTAATATATATATATATATAACAACTAAATAAAATAAATATTCTTACAATATATTTATATATAAATTACATAACCGTTTCCCTAGGCATTCTCAACTTTTAGAGCTTCTATGTGTGCAACTGAGGATGAGAGCAATTATTATTGGTTGGAGCACAACTGAGGTTTTGTGTCCAAATACCAAGTGCATGTTGGACAATACTATAAAGCTAGGAACAATGATAATAAGGTCGGTTTCATGTGTGGTGTAGTTAAGAAAAGCTTGTAGGTGTAGGGCTTTGCTATGTAGAAGAAGTAACATTGTAGGCTTTTATAGAAGGTTAAGTGTTTGAATTGGATTGGTTTTGGAGGTGTTTGGTTGTGGGAAATTTAGGAATATAATGCTAGAATGGCTGGATAGTAGCTAATAAGAGGTTTTGGGTGTTAGGCAAAAAGCCCTGTAGGCTGTAGGGTTTGGAGACAAGCTTTTAATTCACACCTGCCATTATGTTGTGAGTGTGATTAATAATTATAATTGTGCATGCCTCCATATCTCATTTTTATCACCTATGAGGAACCTGAAGTTCATTGATGCAGACTGATTTATTCTGTTTTTTCTTGTTTGATATCACTAGAAACTGTGCATGGTACATTGCTTACCTATTTAATAACTTTTTAATTTTTATTGACAGGGTTATTGTATGAAATGCTTAGATCAACGAAAACTGGGGGCTCGAAATCAACCTGGAAGGTATCAGCAACTTGTTCTAAAATGTCATTTGCAATTTGAAGACTATTGTTTTGCTGATTATTTCAAACGTTTTGGGGATATTTTCCATGCCAACTACATTTTGAATCATAGAATTGTTATTTCTAGTCATAGTACCTGCAAATTACTTCCAAATCAATACCATTTAGTTTTCTTTTGTGCTTTGTCAACTGTTGCATGAGGTTTCGCAATATAAGCATTGGACTATCTACTTCTATTGTTTCTGTTCTGCATTCAAGTTTCCCACGGGGCCGCAAATAATTTTTCTTTCCTTTTCCCCCTCCCCCCATTTGTAGTAACCCATGTGCAGAATAGAGAACTGGTACTCTTCTTAGTTAATGCAGTGACTTTTTTCCCTGCTCCTCTATGTCTTTCATAATTTCTTCTTGTTCAATATTGTTTTCTCTCTTGTGATTTTTGCTCAATAGTGCTCTCTGTAATACTTAAAAATTATTGCCCTCTATTTACTTCAAGCTTACATATTTCAGACCTGTCAGTTAGCTGACACTTTTACCTGTAGGTGCTCATCATGGACAAAGTGACTGTCAAAATAATGTCTTGCTCATGCAAGATGGCAGATATCACAGAGGAAGGAGTTTCATGTAAGACATAAGAAGGCCAGTGTTGATAAATTTTGAATTCCTTCTTCTCTATAGTTGCTTAGATGTTTCTGCCAAATTCATGCATGTTGTTTTTTTTTTTTTTTTGGTGAATATTCATGCATGTTGTTGGCTTTGCGCATAAGTTCATATTTTCATCATGTCCATGCTCTTGGCCAGGTTCCACATTTTCCCCTTTTTTTTGTTGTGTTCTTGTCTATTTTAATAGCTGTTGTAGGCCTGTTGCATGAGTTAATGCTTTAAAATACTTCATATTAAGAGCATGCAGTGACCACTTTTCTATTTATTTTTTATATGTTCTAGTTTTTCTAATTTGTTGCAATGTGATTGATGTTATTTGGAGAAAATGCTAGTGTCATTTACAGAAGCGCTGTTCCTAAATGGTTTGAATGTTGAACATTTTGTCATCTGCGTTGCAATGTATTTGGTCGGTCTTGATTATGGCAATTAATGCTGAATCTTACAAACCAGTCATAGACGTTGAATTCTAGTCTTGAGGAATCTGGGCTGGTCTTATGTAATTAAGATGCTGTCTGGTTGACAGAAAAACTTCATTACTATCTTCATATGAACTAGAGGGCATGTGCACACGCGATGCGTGTGCAATATTATATTTATATTAACATTTACAAAAAAAATAAACCATAATATCTACAAAGAACCCAGAAGAAGAAGAAAATAAATAAATAATAAACAACCACTTTGTAAGACTAAAGAGAGAATGTGTATGTGAAACAATAAAAAATAGTTTAAAAAATGCAGAAATAAAAAAGTAGAAAGAGAGTATGTGTATGCAAATGACATGTTAATCACCATTATTATTTATTAAAATCATTCTGTTTTAATAATACAAACAACAAAAACTGCCTAGTTTCGGACAATTTGATCTCACATCTGAATTTGGGAAATTAATTTAGCTTTTGGTAAAAATTCCTTTCTGTTTTCTCCTTTATGATGGCTTGATGCAGAAGTTAGCAGACGTGCAAAGTTGACAAGTTTTGAATAATAGACAATGGCTTGTGGGATGTGAAAAACTAGCTACACTGACATATTTTCCTCCTCTTGTTATTGGAATGTTGGTATTGTTTTGAGTAGTTGTCATTTCTATTTTTTCTGCAGTGGTGGAAGATATATACAGGCGAAGGCAGCCATTGCCCACCATGGATGCCATATACTACATCCAGCCAACCAAAGAAAAGTAAATAGTTTCTGTTTTTATTTTCTGCTGCATATGGTATTGATTTTTGTACTTAATTTCATTCAGTCTATTGGATTTAGTTGGTAAACAATAGTTTCAATGATTTAAACATTCACTGCTATATTGGTTCTGAGAAAGAAATGCTCTGTTTTGATAGTTGTGTATAAATTCATCTTTCAACTAAATACTGGTTACTTTGACTTATATAGATTTTTTAAAAACTGAATTCATTTATGGATATGAATCTGATTATGCTGTGTTCTCCCTGTGATTTTGGCAAATTGCAGTTTTTGGTATTTTGATCTCCCAATTTGGTGTTTTTACTACATTTTTGTAGCTATTTTAGATTTATTATTATTAGTATTTTTTTATTAGTCAAATATTCGTATGTTAGTGACATTTTTGTAAATTTATTCTCCTTTGTTTTATCATGGTTTTTGGATGGTAACACCCGCCCACCATCTCTCTCTCTCTTATGTTTCTGTCGGACATGTCTGGAAGAGCACCTCTATATAAAAAGTATATTAAGCAATTTTTTTTTTTTAAATTTGATATTGTTTGTGCAATTTAATTTCTTGATGATTTTTATTCACTCCCCCCCTTCCCTTTTTGCTGTTCTGTTTCTAGGGCTTTTGTTTTTTTCAGTTCATCTGTTCCACGAGAATTGGTTAATTAGATCAAGAGAGATGGAGCTGTGCTAGCTCGCATAGGTGCCTTGAGAGAGGTTATGATTTATTTGTTTTCTTCAAGATTGTTCTTGATTCTGTGATTTTAGTGAATCAATTTGCATTTGTCAACTGTTTTTTAGTATATTTTTGCCATTCTTCTCATTTTGGTGGGAAATATGCAGATGAACTTGGAGTACTTAGCCATCGATAATCGGGTACATTATGCTGATGCACTGAAATTTGTGTAAATTCTTGACAGTCTGATTTCATTTTAGCTAGAACTCCTAATCTTTGGCTACTGTTGCTCCCAAATTTTTAGTATATTTTTGCCATTCATCTCTGGCTACTCTTGCTCCCAAATTGTTTGCTTCTTCAGGGATTTCTCTGCAAGAAAAACCAAGAACTTATGAAACTCAAGATTTTTGAACAATTTTATCTCACTGTTATTCTTAATATTCAGCAATTTAATCCATGCATTCCTCCCCCAACCTCCTCAAATAAGCCCACCTACTGCCCAAAAAGGCAATTAGTATCATAATATGATCAAAAAAATATTATTGTATATCATGCTTCTTCTCAACTGTTGTTTTAACAATACAGGGTTTTGTCACTGATAATGAGAGGGCTTTAGAAGAACTTTTTGGGGATGAGGAGAGTACTCGCAAAGGTGATGCGTGTTTGAGTGTGATGGCTACTCAGATTGCTACAGTTTTTGCTTCATTACGAGTATGTAATTTATGACTCTTAATTATTAATCTGCTTTGTATTAAACAATTCTTAAACATGCATGATCTTGTGTTTTTCAGGAGTTTCCTTTAGTACGCTATCGTGCAGCCAAATCCCTTGATCCAACCACAATGACAACATTTCGTGATCTAATTCCCACAAAGCTAGCTGCTGGTGTTTGGAATCATCTTATGAAATATAAAGCTAACCTCCCTAACTTTCCCCAGACAGAAACATGTGAGCTGCTTATCTTGGATAGATCTATAGACCAGGTTCTTGGATGCATGTGTCAGTTAAGTGGTGCTTACTGTCTTGTCTACTTAGATTATAATTTATACTAAATATGCTTATTTTGCATTCCTAGATTGCTCCTGTGATACATGAATGGACATATGATGCATTTGCCATGATTTATTAAATATGGAGGGAAATAAATATGTGCATGAGGTAAGTCCTGTGCCGAATTTATTCTCTGTGTGAAATTGATGTTTAGTGTCCTTTGTCTACTGCATATCATAACCAGGCAAGTATACTTCTTAGGCCCCAGGCAAAGCAGGTAGTGCCCCTGAGAAAAAAGTTCTTTTGGAGGATCATGATCCCATTTGGCTAGAGCTTTGACATGCACATATAGCAGATGTATGTTTCATTTGGATAATTTTTTAGGTTTGAATGGAAATATCATGAGAGCTCTTTGATCATTAATAGAATTGATCGATGTTCAACACATTAATGTATAAAAAGCATCATACGTGGTGTAAGGGTTCTCATTTTTACGCTTTTAACTATCATGCAGGCACTTAAGGTCTTATTTTGGAAAGGATGGGTAAATCTGACGAAGCACTCTGTTTGCTTAAATGCCAAAGACCTATTGCATACCAATGACTATCTTAATTGATGATCTCACTCTCAGCACGTTGCAGATTGTATTCCAATGACTTGATCATTGTCAGTATAAGTATTGCTTAGTGTGCGTACATACGTGATTATATATATGTTTTTTTTTTTTTTTAAATTTTATATCAATAGATTTACATAGCTCAATAATTGTTTTATGACGGCAGTGGACATGGCTACTAGTTGCTACGAGTATGCCTGTGGGAAGTTTCCAAACAATATGGAATTAATGATGGGTCTTTTTAACTGTTACGTTTGTGAGTACTCATTTGTGAAGCAGCAACAGGTTGATGGTATCCTATAATCATATATATGTATATATATTTGTTATTTTATAACATCTACATGCATATGGGTTGTTAAAGTAGGATAGAGCATTGCTTATTTACATATTATCTCTTTTGTCAGATTGCTATTAAAATGTACAAGATTGTTGGTGAAGAAAGGTTCTTGCTTTGGGCAATCTGTAGCATTCAGTTACAGGTTCTGTTGACCTTTTGTCTCTCGCTCTCTTTCCTTTTTCTTTTGTTCTTCAGTTTTTCATGTAAATGTTGTCGGTTTTAGCACAAGATGTGTCTATAGCATAAATGACAAAAGCTGATATAATTTATGAGTAATATTGCTAGATTTACATGAGCAAGTTCTCAATGCACATTGATAGTTCATATCTTTATACATGCCGCAACATAAAACATGATTAAGTATTTATTTATTATTATCTTTTTTTTTTCTTTTTAGCCAATGCTCTTATAGATTGCCCATGTCTATTGCTAGATTTTTTTAGATAAAAGTGCATTTTTATGTTCTGCTTTTTTAACAGTTTCTGTATATCTGTAGGTTTTATGTGGTAATGGGGGAGAGAAACTGTTACTTTTAGCTGAAGGTTTGCTTAAGAAGCAAATCGCTTCTCATAGCTTGCATGAGCCAGAAGGTGCACTTTGAATTCCAAACCACCTTATTATTTTTTTTTTCTTTTCTTTCCCCACTAGCAGATGGTGGGGGAATGAGGTCAATGTTTCTAATCTTGTTTACTGGTACCTTCATTATAGAAGCATTTTGTTGACTTTCTCATGACTAATTTAATGATTTGAGTGTAATAAATTTGCCACTAATGGTTCTGAGTGAAATGATTCAACTTTGTTTCATATTTCAGTGCACCAGTCACATTCTAAAGCAGTGAAGAGAGCCATCAGTGAACATTGTGGTGTATGGACAATCTCAATGCTTAGTTACTTTTACTGTTTCCAGTGCATTGGTATAAGGTTAGCTTGGTAAACATTGTGGTGTACTTGAATTGAGTGTTTTTATATAACTCACTCTCCTAGTGTAAACATGATAGCCAGTGAATTAGTTTGAATTTTTACTTAACTTCTGTTAACCTGATGGCTTAAAAGTTACTAAGAATTGTATAGTTTTGAGGGCTGTTTGAACAATTGATGGATGACAAACATGGTAAACTGATTTCTGAGCATTTTGTATAGTTTTGTTGCTGGTTTTGTTTGATTTGTTTTCTGACTGTTCTGGTAAATGAGGTAAACTGCTGCGTCAATTCTGATTTGGTTATATGATTTTGTTTGGGTTGCTGAGTTGAAATGGTTTTCTGAACTGGTGATGATCTGTGTTGAATCAGTTTGCTGATCTGCTATACTAATCTGCTATTCTTCTGGTGTTGCTGTGATGTTACTGCTGTTGCTGAGATGCTGTGGTGATGCTGCTGTGATGGTGATTGTTATGATGAGGTGTTGCGGTGTTGTTGTTGGATGTTTGCTGGTGTTGTTGATGTTTGGAAGGGTACAAGACTTTTTGTCCAATCTGTAATAGATCAGGTTTTCATTAATGGGGGTTGTCATTAGGTGTAAGTTCGGGCAATTGCTGGTGTTTTGGATGGAAGGGTATGGAGGGGGTATTTTGTGTGATTTCATATCAATGTTATTAGTTTGTTATAGTGGTGCCTGAGGGATGCCTCTTGTAAAACTGTAAATCTTTTAAAAAATTATAAATGAGTTTCAATTATTTTTGCCACTGCAAATTTGTCGTCGTTAAAAAGTAAAGCTTTCTCGACAAATAACTTGTCGGTAAATGTGTAGCTAAAAGTTTATTTTTGCTCACTCATATTGTGTTGCTAAAAGTGTATTTTTTGCCAATGCCAATTTGTCGTTGCCAAAACTAAAGCTTTATCGACAACCAAATCGTTGGTAAATGGCAACATTTACCGACGTAAATGTGTCGCTAAAAGTTACTTTTCCCTACTCATATTGTGTTGGTAGAAGTGTATTTTTTGCCAATGCCAATTTGTGTTGCCAAAAGTAAAGCTTTAGCGACAAACAAATCGTCGGCAAATGGCAACATTTACCGACGTAAATGTGTCGCCAAAAGTTTACTTTTGCCGACGCATATGTTGTTGCTAAAAGTATATTTTTTGCCCATGCAAATTTGTGTCGCGAAAAGTGCCACACAATCATCATATTTGAATGACTTTTACCAACGCAAGGTAAATTGCCGACGATGGATGGAGGCTTTTAGCGACGACTGTGTTCGTCGCTAAAGGTATTACTTTTACCAACGCAATGATAATTTCGTCGGCAAAAACTTTTGCCAACTCATTTTTGCCTACGGGTTGCCAACGTAGCTTTGTGTGTTGGCAAAACTCTTTGCCAACGAATTTTCCCTTTTAGCAACATATTTTGTTACGTTGCGAAAAATGTAATTTCTTGTAGTGTGAGTACAACACCCCAGTCAAACCTTTTACCAAAAAGTCTATCTCCTAGAGTTGGGGCACATGTTAAGGGGGAGTCTTTCGAAGAGGGTACTTCTAATGAAGGTGAGAGGACCAGTTGGTAGAGAAGGCTGAGCTCCATGCTGCAGCTGTCGGTAAGGATGAGCATGCTGTCCGTCCACTGACTATTCGAGGCCAGCTATGTTAGTTTGAGCATACTATGACCCAGTGCCTTGACCGGATGGATGCTCAAATTGATGTGTTTGATGGCCGACTCAGTCATATTGAGCATACTGTCACACCCCAACTCCGGGCATGACCGGCCGTGGCCCACAGGGACTAAGCCCAAGGCACACGTAAGCCTTAAACATGAACCCTAAATCACAAAGAATAAATGTGACGATAGCCCATAAATAAATAAATCAAAACCCAATCTACTGACATGTCACAAAACTAAATGGTAAAACCAACCACAACCAACTTCCAAAAATATATACTAAATGGGACACAAACCGCCTACAAAATAAAATAATTCCGAATCAAACTCAACCACAATGTATGCACAAAACTCGACATAACAAGCTAAAACAAAATAAATGAATGTCCTAGAGGTCCATGCAATCGAGTCTCAGCTACGCCATGAGTCCACCCTAAGTCCTTCTAACACCTGGAAGTGATAAAAACTAAGTTAGCTGATAGCTCAGTGAGTAGCAACATGGATAGTAAATACAGTTTTGAAAACATAGCTTAATTCCAAAATAAGATATATATCACAGAAACTAGATTGGCATACAGTTTGGTAAATACAATCTGTTTAAAAAAGAAGGTTCCACAGTTCAACACTTAAAATACTCATGTCTCGCAAGAACATGATAAATGACATTTTCCACTTAAAACAGATTATAACATAAACACTAATAATTTTCTGGGTACCAATAAAAACAAATAATATGCCACACAGTTCTCAAGGCTATAAGCCCTGTTGGATCCAATACCAAACTAAGAGTCATCCTCAGGGTGGCACCTGGGCCTTTTCTCAAAGACGATCTGATTGAAGGTCACCTAGCTCTTTTTTAAGGTTTTTTTCCTTACAATCGTTGAGCACTAGAGTCATCACGGCCCAACCCGGATCTGTTCCCTAGTGGCCAGAGTCACCACACACAGTGGAATAATTTCCTTGGACTAAATACACATATGGTCCCAATAATCAATACACATCAGTTTCGCAAAACATGGTAGTTCATCATTATAAACATGAGACCAAAACAAATAGTTTACAGTATGCCAAGTTCACACATGTTTTAGAAATAATTTGATTCAATTGATAATATAATAATTTATCAAAATAGTTTAGTCATGAAACAACAATTTAATTTTCCAACAGTTTAGAGTAGGGGAACATTTATAAAAATATGTAGCATGAAACTACTAACCTGAAACCGAAATAATATAATCCTCGAATAGAGTATAAAAGTCCAACTAGTGCCCTGAACCAAGTATGAAAACTACACGTCACTACTAATTTAAAAATACTAAAGAATAAGAACTAAGTAACCCCAAACTAAAGCGCACTAACACGGCTCAACCCAACTCATTGTTACTCTTAAATATTACCTAAGTTCATGTTCTTCAAGGTCTAAAATCACCCAAGACATGGGTTCCGATCGAAACTTAACTAAAAATAACTTTAAGATAAAACAGAGTTTTAAATAAGTTTTCCCAATCTATTCACTAACTTTGAAAATTACAAAACCCACTCCACGCTATTCGAAAAATTCCAATACCCTCCAGATATCAACTAATATATCCTAAGTTTCAAACCCAAATGGTTTCACTTGATTTGCTTATCAAAATAATTATCTACAATTAATTATATTTAAACAGGTTGTTTTCTGCAGCACTTTAAAAAAATTAATGGTTCTCTTAGCATACATGAGCAATCAACGCAAGGCCAAAAATGTACAAAACTAAACTCGTAACCAGTTCTAATGACACTGATTTGATAATTTTCGGATTTATACCCAGAGAGAACAATACTCCTGAAGTTCCTGTTTAAAACCAGTTTTCTTGACAGATTTGAACGCATCGGTTTATATGGATTTTGACTCCCAAAAATTATGAGAAAATTCAGATATGCAATTCAATATATAATTAATCTGCTGTAAAAATTTTAGTTTAAAATTCATTCGTTTGATATGATTTCTTGATTTTTAAAGTTTGTGACTCTGTACAGAATTTTTGTACTACAATTTACACCCTCTACATTGCACTGTCACAATCTAACCCCATACCACCCAAACACACCTTTAGCCCTTCACCTTACCAAAGCCATACATGCTAGCCTCCAAATAACCTCTACACACAAGCCATACACCACTACAACAAAACGCACCAATGGCGACTAAAAAATAGAATTTCGTCGCTGAAAGGTGCACAAATGGCGACTAAATCCATTTTAGTCGCCAAAATGAAGACATTTGGCGACTAAAACAATTTGGTCGCCAAATGTATATGTATTGGCGACTAAAAATCAGTTTGGTCGCCTATTATATGGGTTTCAACGACTAACACAATTTTCGTCGCCAAAAGTCATGGTTTTTGCCGACTAAAACAAATTAGTAGCCAAAGGTGCTGCTTTTGGCGACTAAAAAGCAGATTGGTTGCCGATTGTAGGTGTTTTGGCGACTAAAACCAGATTGGTCGCTGAAAGTGAAGCTTTTTGGCTACAAAAAAAAAAAAAATTAGTAGCTAAAAACTGAGTATTGGCGACTAAAATTCTGTTTAGTAGCCAAAAGGGGACGTTTTTGGCGACTAAAATTAGGTTTCGTCGCCAAAAGTGCTGATTTTTAATTGGAACTTGTTTTTTTGGCGACAAATAAATAATTAGTAGCCCAAAATAATACAATTAGCGACTAAATAATGGTTTTAGTCGCCAAAAGTCGCCTAAATTTTTTTTTTAATAAATAATTTATTTTTGACATAAATTATATTGAATTAAAAAAATTATATTTATAAATATTATTTTGTATTAATTGCGGTTAATATACTATATAAATAATATATATTGCATATATATTCATGTGATGATGTGCTGGCATAGTGGAGGGAGTGTTGTGCAAAGGGTTTGGCATGTGGAAGTGGGACGTCGCAAGTTCGAAACCAGGTGGGAGCAACAGGTTCAAAATTTTTTTTTTTTAAACTGAGTATTGGCGACTAAAACAGGTGGTCGTCAAAAGCTTTAGTTTTGGCGACGGAAAAAATAGTCGCTAAATGTATAAATTAATAAAATAAAATTCACTATTAGCGACTAAAAATTTAGTCGCCAAATGTATAAATTAAAAAATAAAAATGAGCTTTGGCGACGAAAATTTTAGTCGCTAAAGGTGCTGTTTTTGGCGACTAAAAGCGGGTTAGTCGCCCATACCTTCCGTGACAATTTTCCAGCGACAAACATGGCGACTAAAAAATTTAGTCGCGAAAACCTTAAACCCGACTTTTGGCGACTAAAAAATCACTTTTGGCGACTAAAAATTTAGTCGCCAAATGTGTATTTTCTTGTAGTGCACTATACCCAAAATAGTACTCAAGAATACCCAAAACAGTGCCAAACTGCACAACGAAGAAAGAAGGGGAAAAAATGTAAAAGAAGAGACAAAACAATTAAAACATTAGTCTACCTGGAAGAATTTGCTTTAGATTCAGATGATTCCTGGAGACAACCCAACGCAGCTTCTCTTTCCCTCTCTCCTTTCTTTCTCTCATGGCTGCTATGTGTTGAAAGTGTTGCGGAAAAAAATTATAATAAGGGTTAGGGCTTTTGTTAGGAAAACTAGGGGGTTTTTTTTTTTAATATATCTAAACAAAAGGTTTTAAATTATTATTTCTTTATATTATTTTAAATTTATATCTCCATTAAAATACAAATATTATTAAATCAAAATATGCTTACTAATTTGGCACTTAATTTTTATTTATTTATCTATTTATTTTAAATAATAAATCTTGCCTTTATTTTATGTTTTAAAATTAATTAAAAGACCTTCCAAATATTTAATTTGCACTTTAGGATTCACCACCAAAATATTTGAGATTGTAATATTTACTTGATTTGTATATTCGGACTCTTGGGAAATTAAAATTAAAATTCTTGTGTCTTGGGACTCTTGGGAAATTAAAATTCTTGGAATAGAAAAACTGATAACTCTTTTTTTTTTTTTTAATATATTGTGTCTTCCATCGTGGGTGTTCCTCTAGAAAATAAAGAACTCGCAAGCACCAATTACACTACATGAGGAAGCTAAAAGGGTTTTATAATAATATTCGGACTGTTCGTATTAATCGGTTTCGATGCATTCAAGCTCGTGAGCCAAACTGATGATTGAAAATTTGTCAACATTAGGCTCGCTGCCGACCGTGTGTGCATTCAAAACCATTCGTAGGTCTCTTGGATCAGTCGGGTAGATCAATTTGATTGGATATGTGTGCAGCCTTATCTATATCTGTTAGATGCCTCAATGGAGGTCTGTATAATATCTCCCTAATCCGCTCTTTCGTGTTGACTCTTTTTTGAACATATTGCATTGCACGCACACGCGCGCGCGCACACACACACACACACACACACACACACACACACAGAGGTGTCAGTTTCTTGATTTGTTTTTGGTTATTTCTACTGATAATTCCATGATTTCTATCTTTATAAAAAAAGATTTCCCAATCCCAAATATGAAATGATCATATTTGAGATTCAAATTTTGCATTTTATTTTTCTCTAGCAATTAGGGAAATAGAATGTGTTTACTCTATTTTGGATGTTTAATTTTATGCACATCAATTGAAGCCTAGGTTATTGCTTTGTATGACATGGGTTGCTTCCTGGAGCAAGACTATTAATAAATAATTATTTTAATAACCATTTAGTTTTCTGAGTGCCCTTTGGTTACTACTAATATTTTTGTAATTCAATTAAAAACATAAATATACCCACATTAGTCTTGTTGATTATCGAAATTGTTCTAAATTTGAATTAAATTTCTTGAATTTCAGGTGTTTTTGTTTATCTAAAAGCAATAAGCCATTGCTATTATTACAATAACAACTCAAGCCCGTGTGTGCACACACAACACACTATTGTATGCATGCATTTGAATGAGAATGGAGAAATTAGGTTATTTACATAGTAGTTTAAAATTGTTCCAAAGTCCTTCTGTGAAACCAAACAAAAATGCTCATATAATTTCAAAAAGATTAATTCTATGACACCCATTCCCATATGTGTGTTATGTATATATGTTTATGACTATATGAGATAAATAATTATCTAGCATACCAATGATCCCTCTTGGTCATTTACTTTATTTGGTAGATTTGTGATGATAATACATACATATAGTAATAATAATGAAAATGGGTTTTAATTGTTCAGTATCGGTAATCTACTTATTGTTGTTTTTGTTTGCAGTTACCTTGTTTCCTGCATGTATGAGGAAGCAACATCAATTGCCTCTTCTGTTCTAAGGGATTTATGCCATAATAAGTTCATTAAAGCTGGAGAAGAAACTCAATTGAATGACATGTTGGAATCAACCAGTGTGGTGCTAGTTTAATACTTTAAGGAGCTTAGGAGGTGCCATAACTCCTCTATACATTTTGCTTCTAGATTTCTTCTTTCATGGTGATGTCTTCATTAGTGTCTCTGGTAGGGTGTTATATATGTTAGGGAATTGGGGAGCCAACAAGCACACATCAATCACTAGCCCAATTTGTTGAGGAGAAACTTCAGTGACCACATGCTTAACATCAGGGCCCAACATACATTATATGGAACTCATACCCACTTAAAAGCTTAAGCCTATAAGCGAAGAGCCCATCTAATGTATATTAAAACTTATCTCTTTTACTCTTTATCCAATGTAGGACTCTACCTTCATACATGCTCCAACACTATGTTCCCTTATAAGTTTTGTCATGTCCCAAATTTGGGGTATGACAGGCCGTGGGCTATCAGACCTTAGTCTAAGGCACACGTAAGCCTAAACAAGAATCCATAATCATACACTAAATAATGCAATTATAGCCTAATGTCATAAACAAAGCAATACTCAATCCAATGACAACTCAAATAATAAATTGGTAACTATTTTGGGTTGTAAGGTGTCTACTTTGCCAGTGTCTTATTTGGGGTTGCCGTTGGAGGCCCCTTATAAGGCTAGGGGGTATGGGATGGGGTTTTGGAGAGAGTTTAACGTAGGTTAACAGGATGGAAGAGGCAATATTTGTCGAAAGGTGAGAGGCTTACTTTGGTGAAGAGTGTGTTGGGTAGTGTTCTGACTTATTTTATGTCGATACGTGTTATTCTAGTATCAGTGGCACGTCATTTGAAGAAGTTGCATTTTATTAGTTGGGATCATGTTTGTTGAGAAGTGATAGATGTGAGTTTCGTTATCATTTTATTAGTTGGGATCATGTTTGTTGCTCAAAGAAATATGGGGGGTTTGGGGGTGCGGAGGTTGTGTAAGTTTAATTTGGCTTTGCTGGATAAGTGGTTGTGGAGGTTTTCAAAAGAGAGGGATCAATTGTGGCGTCGGGTAGTGGCTTCTAAATATGGAGTGGGCTGGGAAGAGTGGTGTACTAGGGTGATGGAAGGGCCTCATGGGTGTGGATTGTAGAAGGATATTTGGTTGGGGAGGGAAGGGTTTTAGAGGTATGTTCAGTTTCGGGTGGGTATTGGAGACTGGGTGCGCTTTTGAAAAGATAAGTGGTGTGGAAAGGATGCTCTACAGGTGCGTTTTCTGTTTATTTTCCATTTGGCAGTGAATCCTGATGTGATGGTGGCTTCTTATCTAGGTGGGGGTAGTGAGGAGGTGGTTTGGGATATTGTTTTGCGTTGGCATACTCAGGATTGGGAGGTTGGGTAGTTGGTGGATTTGTTGACCATTTTGTATGGGTAAAGGTTGGGGGGGCGGAGGAGGATGCTTTGGTTTGGGGGGTTCCTGGTGCTAAAGGTGTTTTTACAGTTTTGTCTTTCTATTGGAGTTTATGTGGTAGTGGTGGCAGGGAGGGTCTTATTGGGCGTCAAGTTTGGGCTTCTAGTGTTCCTTCCAAGGTGGCCTTCTTTGTGTGGACATTAGCTTTTGATAAGATTTTGACTATTGATAACCTGATTCGTCATAACCATATTTTGGTCAATTGGTGTTGTATGTGTTCTGCTGATGTAGAGACAATAGATCATTTGCTTATTCATTGTCCGATGGCTTTTCATTTGTGGGTGAACATTTTCTCTTTGTTTGGAGTGGTGTGGGTTCAGCCAAGGTGGGTCATGGAGGTTCTTCATTGCTTGAGGGGTTGGTCAAGTAGGGCGGAGTTGACGAGAAACTTGGGTGTTAGCCCCTTTGTGTTTGATGTGGTTGGAACGGAATCGTCCGACTGTTTAGGGGTGTGCTATGTGAGTTGCTCGGTTGAACTCTCGATTGTTTGTTGTTCTGTATAGTAGGGTGTCTAGTAGTGTTGTTCCCAATTTATTTGTTTTTCTAGATTTCGTTGATGAGTTAATTGGTTAGGTTTCCTATTAAGGGGTTGGTTTTTTTTTGTTTTCTTTTGCATCTTCTTGATGCTTTGGCAAGAGAGAGAGAGAGACAGAGAGAAAGAAAAAGAAAAAAAAGAAAAAAAAAAGAGGGCATATCTAGTCCTAACCAACTCCATAAATATATCAATTGGGACACAAACAACCCACGTAATAAAACAATTCTATATAATACTGAAAAATATTTATTTACAATGATTGACATAAATTAGCTAAAAAATATATCTTAAGTCCCACCTTAAGTCCTCTCACCTGAAAATGTTAAACAACTAAATAGGGTTCAATTCCAAAATATGAAGTATATGACAAAGGCTAGTTTGGCACATAATTTTGAGAAAACACTTTGTTCAAAGAATTGGGTTCCACTAAGGTTGTTCACGGGTCGCGCAGTTTGAGTTTTCAGGTGAAACCACAACTCGAACTGACTGTATCAAGTTTGAGATATCCACAACCGTCATCGACCAACTTCCTGTTCAAAGTTTACCGTCTCCTTCCTTCGGTCTACAGGCAGATTTCAGACGGTTTCGAATAATGGTTATCATTTCCCTATATACTAGAAACCGTAGCATATACATATATATATATATATATGTATGTATTTATATACATACAAATATGTGATTGAAGAGAAAAAGAAAAAAGAATATGAGATTAAATTGGGAAACTACATAGTTAAATAGCCCGTGAACTCGTCTTTTTGATGTCTGCCATGCGTGCTCTTCCATTTGCAACAATCAATGCCCCGTTCATTACTTGAGCCCAGTTTTCGTGAATGTGATTAGATTTGAGAACTCTATGTCTAAGAGTGAAAGACTTTGAGATGAGAGGGATGATAAGAGTATAAAGGGAGTTAGAGAGAGGGAGGAACTTTAGGGTTTCTAAGAGAAAGGGAGAGAGAGGAAGAGAGAGTCAGTGGTTTCTAAAAGAGAGAGAGGGAGGGAAAGAGAGTCGGTGGCGTTTGAGTGATAGAGAGAGAGAGAGGGGGGGACAAATGGTGATATTGTTGATATCAACAAGGTAGAGTATAAGGTAAAAAGTCTCTTTGCCTTGGGAAGATAAAAGAAACTTACAGATGGAAATTCAAAAAATGCTTTTATGAGAGAGAGAGGGAGAGGGAGAGGGAGAGAGAGAGAGAGAGATGTATTAATGATGGAATAGAGAAGTGGATTGTTGCTGTGACTCTGCCTTGGGAAATATGAAGTCTATTGGGAACATAATATAAGTCATGAAACGGTGGTATATATTAACAGTAATTATATAGGTCGGTTTAGATTAATCGAATATTTTATTAGCAAAACCGTTACTCAATTGAGATTTGGAAAAAATTGATATACTTCACCCGTAGCCGACAGTGATGTTCATCGAAACCGTCCATGATTGACATGGTTGGTTGGGTCAGGTCGGGTACGTCGGGTAGTCGGTTATTTGAACACCCTAGGTTCCACAATTAAAAACTTAAAACCTCATAGTGTCTTAGAAAAAGCATAACAACTACATGTCTCCACTTAAAATAACAATTGCATAATCTTTCTCATAATCTGGCCACCAAAGAATAACAAGTAACACATGCCACAAAGTTTTCAAGGCAACAAAGCCCTATGGATCCAACATTGAACAAAGAGTCATTCCCTGGATGTCATCTTGGGCCTTTTCTCTAAGATGATCTGATTGAAGGTAACCCAGGTCTGTTCTTTACAAATGCTGAGCACTAGAGTCATTGTAGCCTAACTTAGATCCGTTCCCTGGTGGCTAGAGTCACCATATATAGTGAAATCGGTTCCTTGGGTTTTTCACATATAGTCCTCACATAATTAGAATGATTCAGTTTTGTACAACAAGGTAGTTTACTATTACAAGCATGAACCTATAACAAATAGTTTACTATATACCAAGTTTACACGTGTTCCAGAATGTGTTAGTTTTAGTGATATAATAATAAATTTACCAAGGTAGTTTAGTCACGAAATGATAGTCCACTTTTCAAGGTAATGGATCATTATAAAAATACATAGCATGCAACTACTCACCTAACAAGGGAACAATACAATCCTCGTAAAGAATATGAAAGTCAAACTAGAGCCTTGAACCAAATATGAAAAACTACATGTCATTACTAACTCAAAAGTTACCTAGATAATAAACAAAGCAACTTCAAGCTAAAGTGCACTCATCTACCACATACAATCATCAATAAAATAGTATATGGTATCCACCTCTCATACCTATCTAGTCATGACAATGTTCAAGAATTGATAGTTATGGGAAAATGGAATAAATGATGAGGAACAAGGAAAAGAAAAAAGAAAACCAGAGGCCTACCTCCTAGATGGCCACACACGGCTATAACATACCCAAAGCTATCCCTTCCCTTGGCTATGATTTCTCTCTCTCTCTCTCTCTCTCTCTCTCTCAGAATTTTTGTATAATTATTAACATTATTTTCAATTTAATAGCCTGTATATTTTGTAGTGTAAATTTATTCAAAAAAAATATTCTTAACTTTATATTATTACTCGATATTATTTTCTGAGCATTATGGTATTTTTATTATATTTTTCTTTGCATTTTCACAGACCAAATTACAAGCAAACGTAGCATTTTCTGTAGATAAATCCCAACTTGTTGCCCTAGTATTGCATAGAGCCCTACGCCTCACCTTCTTTCCCGTACTTTCTCTCCCTCACCACTACATGTCTTCCTCACCTCTATGAACCTATCTATGTGTATATATACATATAAACACCTATATATATGCATGTATAGATATCATCTCCATCTCTTAAGCTCTCTCTCTTTGTTTCTCTTTATCTCTATTTTTCCTCCTCTCCCTCAAGAGCTATCATCACCAAACTTACCTCCATCACTCTTGATCACAACTAGGTTCCATAGCCACCACCTTGATCACCATTACCTCCATTATCCGTGAGCTTCTCTACCATCGTCACCATTGCTGGATCCCCACCACTACCATCACCCAGCTCTGTCAAAATTGAGAACCACCCTCTAAGGCATGCCACAGGTGAAGAGGAAGAAGGAGAAAGCTAGAAGAAGAAACACATGATGAAAATATTGAAATTTTCAAAGTTGTTTATCGGGTTACTTTGGCATATCGAAACCACCTTTTTCACGAAAGAGTGAGAAAGCGAGGTAGTGTAGGACGAAGTACGAAGCAAGGCGAAGATGTTAGTGAAAGAATAGAGTAAAACAGTTAAGAATCGAGACAGTTATGGAGTCTGAAACATGGCTCAATGAAAAGTCACATAGGGGAAGAAAAATATCTTATTTTGGTTAACTTTCAGAGCACCAATGGCATGCAAAAAGAGGAGGAACGAGGAGTGTGCCGTGAGGTGAATCCAACGACGCAAAAAAATGAGGCAAAACAGAGTTACGATGAAGGAAATGCAAGGACTTGAACTGGTGAGTTTGAAATTGAATTTCTGGGTCTTTGCATGCGGCTGTGTTGGAGAAAAAGAACTGGATTTTTATCTAGTGCTTTTCGACTTTTGGTATTATAGTGCATCCGGGTTAATCGGGTGGTCTAACAATTTCAGAGATGACCACTCTAAGGTTTTTTGGCATGTAGAATCCATATTTGGGGCCAGATCCTACAAATTCCAAGTCTAAGGCAAAGATCGACAATAGACAAATCCGAGAGAATCAAATGGAAGATCAACGGTGAGATCGTGTCCGATCGACGAAAAATTTCAACAGGATGATCATGGAGCTAGGATGGTCATATCCTATGGTTAGAATCATAAACCAAAGTTGGACAATAAACTGTTAACAACCTAGCCATTGTAAGAACTCCCTTAAACCCTTCATTTCTCCTCTTTTTTTTGTTCCATCTCGTCTTGTTCTTTTACTTTATTTGTAGATGATAATATATGTGATATTATATGTTGATTAGATAGTATAATGCATGAGAGTAGTGATTATAACTTGATTTATTATTTGCTCGGCAAGTTATTCCTACTATTTTAAAAATTATTAAAATAACAAAATCTTTATGAAATCGAAATCTTTTTAAATAAGGAAGTATTTGGTATATGTATAGCATGTATGAATTTTGATAAATTCTAAAGTAAGGTGTTTTAATAGTCTAAATAAATTTTCAAATGTGTGAAAGTGTTCTATCACCTTTGTGCCATATCTCGTGTGTTTTAACTTCGTGATATTATATATGCTTATTTTGTGAAATTATTTTAGCATGCCTAGTTGTCTCATGTTCAACTTTGGTCAACTTTGTTGTGATTATCCGTTGTTCTAATTGAGAACATAATGAATTTAAGAAGGGAAAACTTAAGTGGGATGGTAAATGAGTTTGCATTCATCAGTAATGAATTGGAAAGATAATTGTAACTTGCAAGTGTTGGCATGGTAATGAGATATGGTGAGACGTGTTCCCTTTGAGTTAAATCTTGAGCAAGTCGTGTCGTGGCACTCAATTTAGCTTAGGTTTAGAACGTGGTCCTTAATGTCATCCATGCGGAACACAAAAGAGAATTCTTGTAGCACAAATGAGAATTCCTATGGCAGATTGGAACACAAAAGAGAATTCTTGTGGCATAGATGAGAATTCCGGTGGCAAATTGGAACACAAATGAGAATTCTTGTGGCCGACGGGTTATGACTAGGAAGAGTATTGGTTTGCCTATAGCCAAGCTTAGAGTGTGGTCTGTCACGATACCTTAGGATGGAACAGACTTATGCGAACTCTATGCGGTGGTTTAATTTGGTAAGATAAGGACGGGTCCAGATAGGACATTCATGAGGATAAAATCTTTTGGTTCTAGAGGGATAAGGTTGTGTTTAGGATAATAAAACCTTTTTCTATTGGTCGTCCCTTTTGAGGTCCACTGATGGCACTGTGCGGTATATAATCGTTGCAGGTATCTATCGTAAATTTTGCAAAGCAGCAAAAGGGGGAGTTCCGAATAGTCCGATGTCCAATTCTAGCGGTTGGGAGGATGGGTCTCTTTGGGGGACTCTAGTGGCCTTGATCTCACTATACTAACTGTTAAGTGTTACTAACCAATTGTGACTTGTCATTGTTATTTCTAGCTATTGTTTATGACTGTGCATTGATGTAACTATTCATAATTCTCTATAATTTTCTATTTAAACAAATTAGATGTTGTACTTCAACTGGTTTGTACTATCTATACTTGTTCATATATTTTGAGAGTGTAGAAAGTTAGGGTGCGTGTGTGTTCTTACTGTGCATCACAACTCATGGCTATTTTCTGTGATAACCCTGTCCCTTATTATGCTAATTGGTCCTTAATTTGAGTATGATTACGTGTTTAATATGATTTCATGTGCCATTGTGTGAAAATAGGTGGTTTTGAATTTCTATCTGTTCACCGTAGGAATATCTGTTTGATTATCTGTTTTGGAAATTTAATTGAAGGCCTTATTGGCCACAGAACCCGAAATTGATTACGCCATTGTGATTAGCGTAACTTTTAGAGTCTACGGTGAAATTTAATTGAAAATTGATTCGGACCAAAATAATTAGATTCACAATGATCAATTTAGTACCCCCTTATCTAATATTAAAATAATGGCTTAGTGGGGACTTATGTAAAGAAAAGGGGCACTACACCTCTATTCTCTCTTCTTGCTTCATTTGACTGAATTTGGGCTCAAAATAGAGGAAGAGCCGGCTTTAGAGAGAGAGAGAGGAGAGAATTGTACAAGTTTGATCTTGAAGGCTTGGAAATTTGAAGTCCAACACCAAATTGGACCATAGATTGAAAGAATTGGGCTTCTAGGTAAGCATTGATTCTTGAATTCATGAGTTTAATGTGTAATCTTATGTGTTGAAGATTTATTTGTGATCTAGAGTATGTATTGAATTGGTTTTGTTGAATTAGAAGACAATATGTGTATGCATGTAAGGAATTGCTTTAAAATTGCATATTGAGCACAAATGTGTATAACCTATGTGAGATTTTAATGGAAACTCATGTTTTGACCACCTCTTCACCAATTTAGTTGAGGATAATGGGCATCTCCCACATGCATGTACAAATCATGGGAGAATAAGTCTTGAATGTTTGAATTTGAGCATGTTGGTGATGAGTTTGAGATATTTTGGAACATGCATGTAGATAGATCAAGAAATTGAGCTTCCTAATGTTGTAATCTTGTATTGGTACCATGTTAGTATGTGTATATGTGAGATTGGAGCCATAGTATGCAAGAAAAATTGGTTGAATGTCGAAATTGAACTCAAAGAACCATTCTGGAAAACCCAGAATTTATGATGTCCGCTCGAGCGGGGGAACCGACGCTCGAGCGGGAAATTGATGCTCCTAGTATTTTTTTTTGCAAGCTTGGGTCCGCTCGAGCGGGGAAGTCCACGCTCGAGCGGGGAGCTATGTAGACAGACCTTCCGCTCGAACTCCCGAGTTCACGCTTGAGCGTGAATTTGATGCAACCAGTACTTTTGCAGACCAATTGGGTCCGCTCGAGCGGGGACCCTGTTTGGTGAAAATGTTGTTTGTGCGTTCTGTGTTTTGTTTTCCGTTCTCTTTCACTTCTAAGCACTCTTAGGCATGCATTGGGCATTGTAATTGAGTTAAAGAGATATGAATAAAGCCTAAAGAGGAAAATGTGGATTTAGAACGGATTGAATTGTTAGTGACCCTTTTGTATTCATGGAATGTGTAGGGTCGAGCTCCAGGGCAAACCAACCAACCGATCACTGTGAGTAATATCGATATTTGAACTTGTCATTTGTCCAATTGCTTATTTTCTTATAAGCCTTATGAGTTTGCCAGTTCGAATTACGGACAAATGTTTTGATATGAATAAATGAATGGGCCCAAGGCTATTTTGACATGAATGAATGGGCCGAAGGCCATTTTGACATGAATAAATGGGCCAAAGGCCGTTTTGACAAGAATGAATGGGCCAAAGGCTGTTTCGACATGAATGAATGGGCCGAAGGCCGTTTTGACAAGAATGAATGGGCCGAAGGCCGTTTTGACACGAATGAATGGGCCAAAGGCCGTTATGACACAAATGAAAGAATGAAGGGGCCAAAGGCCAGTTTGTTTGGAACTGTAGTTACTCGACTTAAATTGTGTATGTAAATGCTAGATAAAAATGTGAATTGGGCCCAAGGCCGTTTGGAGTATGTTGTTCTACATGTCGTTTGAATATTCTTATTTGATATTATTCACTGGGCTATCGCTCACGCTCATTCATGTGTTTGTAGGTGAGCCAAGAGAGGTCCAGACTCAGCCTCAGTGAAGTCTGTGTGGGATAGCCGAGTTTTGGAGAGTCAGACCTTGTGTCTCACGCACGAGACTCGCCTTCGCCTTTTTGTCATACTATGTTATTTTTGTCTTGTTGGCGAAGTCTTTGTATGTGTTGTATATAGTTCTCATGGGTTGACTTAATTTTGAATGATCCTATTTGTACAAAACTTGTTGGCTACTGTATTTCTGTTGTGAGTTATTAATATATATATATATGTTTGGTTGTTTGGATGTGCCATGTAAGTACAACTCTATGGACAAAATTTTGAACTGCTTCCGTTTGGCCCCCATTAACTCTGTTAAAATACATTTGTGTTTGGCTTGAGGCCGTAGGTAATCTAATGATTACTGGCCGGTTATGTCCTTAACCCACGGGGGCGGGTTCGGGTCATGACATTTTTGTTGCCCTAACATTAATGTCAGATTTTGGAAGAATTCATCGGCGAAGAAGATGTTGTTGCAAGGCTCAGGAAGTTGTGGTAGGCGTGGACTGATGTCGGATTTTTCATCTCGCTATTGAAAATTTATTTTACTCATAATTTGTAAAATTGGAGCAACGTTGTCTATAATACAATCAATTATGATGTATTATTATTATTTTTGGACTTATAACCTTAGAAAAATCCTTTGTTTATTTGTTAATATGTTTAATGTTCCCAATTTTTGGGACGTCACTCTCTTTCTCTCTCTCCCTCTCCCTTCCCTTGACCACACACGACTGCGAGTAGTGGAAATAATACGAGAGTTTAGGGTTTTCCAAACACTTATATAACCAGTCTTTTATTATTATTATTATTATTATTATTATTATTATTATTGTTATTATTATTATTATTATTATTATTGTTATTATTATTATTATTATCATCAAAACCTTGCCTCTTAATTATAGACTTGCATCATAAATTTACTTGAGGCTTAAACTTAATTAAAATACCATTCAATAATATGAATTGACACTTTAAGATTCAAGAAAATTAGTTTGATATTTATAAAATTATATTATCATAAATATTATCTTTATTTTATTTATTTATTTGTTATATTGGGTTCTCACGAGTTCTTTATTCGCTATATACTCACCACTCTACCATTCCTTTCTAAGTATTACTTGTACCCATGTTTTAAATTATGGTATTTTCTTTTTTTTTAAATTGAAAAAGATTACATTTTGTGGATCATTGCTACAGTTGATTGCGATGAATTGTTACAATTAAGCACAATTACAATACAGAGTCAACTATACGACATTGTACAATTACAAAGGAAATGCAATAGTGGGATTGAGATGCCCTTATATAGGGAAAAAAGAAGCGAAGAAGTGTAGCATTTCCTGATTGATATTTAATTTATTTTCAAATTCTTGGAATATTCTCTCTAGTTCATGAAGTTGAAAGTTGGCATTTTATCATGATAGTTTCTATGTCTTTTACCTAGAAAAGTGGGTGGAAAAATGTACGATTTGCATATGAGAAGTAAACCTTGTTATAGTTTAATCGTAACTTTACTCATAAGTCCTATTACCCCTACCTCTGTATATGATGGCAAGAGTTCTCTTCATATTATTCCTGAGCATCCACCTCATGAGTCTCTTAATCTTGTTCCTTCAGTTGATTTTAATACCTCTCTTGAAGACATTTTTCCTATTTTGTGATCCTGGCATTTGTATCACTCCATTGCAACAAAAGTCTGGTCCAAAGAATTATTTCACTCTCGCATCTCTCGAGCATGTTTTAGCCATTCTTGAATATGGACCACATGCATATTTTATTGATGTTTCTTTGATTTTAAATATTGGTTGAATATTTCATGTGAAAAATACGATGGTTACTACTTGATCAAGGCACTTTGCAGCCTTTTGTTTTATCTGATGGTGTCTGTTCAAGAGTTGATCTTTTTCCACTGCCAGTTTGCATGCTTGTGTCTTGTTACTTCTTTGGTTGATGTCTTATCGTGGATGATGGGGTACATTCCCAAGTCCCAAGATGATAGTTAAAAGCACTATTGTTCATTCATTCCGATTTAATTGCATTGTTGATGTCTTGTGTGAGGTTGCCCTTCATATGAATGATAGCGTAAGGATACATTGATCATTGAGTCTACTTGACATAAATAACTTTGATTAAGACTCCATTAATAAGTAGGAGCATGTGTGCATGTGCTTGCACATGTTTCTGTGTGGGTTGTATTCTTTGTGTCTCCATATGCTCATGTGCTCGGTTGTATGTGTGCGCACATTAAGTGTTTCAAGTTGCTATTTCAGCCTCATCACCTTCTAATATCATTTTACTTTTCATATACATGTACATAATGCATAACTTTAAAATCAAGTCATATTTATGATTTTTGTGATTTTTTCTAAAGGCAGGACACAAGACATATTAAATGAGCTTTTGCTGTTGTTTGGTTCACTCACAGACATTCCTATTTAAGTTTTTCTAGCTGGGTATCTCTTATCTCTTTTACATCTTACTTTCAATTCAGTTCAAAGTCTGTTTTTGGGACGAAATTTTCCAACTGAGTTTTGAAATTGTCATCTCATGTATTGAGAGTTTACAATAAATTCCATAGGTGTGTTCCATAAGTGTGTTTGTTTTCGTAGTTTGGTTATCGTTTGTGCTATGGTTTGTTACATAATTGTGGGAGATCAGTCGTTGATCGAAGGTGAAGAACAAGTACAAAATTGTCTTCTCAAGGTAGTATCATTTTGTATACGAATGCATGTTTATTTATGTGAAGGATTGCATGCTATGTTGGAATATATGGGAAATGCAAGTGTTTGTTTGATGAATGGGGTCATGATTTTTGACTGGTAATGCATGCATATGTATATATATATATATATTTTTTTTGATTAAATTTTAGATATTTGATAGAGATACATGTACACTTGTTTGAACAAATAGATTGTGGTTGATCATTGGTGAAAGGTTATTTTTGGTTGGTTGGTTTATTTTTTCTTGTTGTTTTGATATTGTTTTCATATGGTTTATGGGTACTTGTTGTGTCGTCTCTGTTTGGTTAGGTAATTTAAATTATGTGAACAATATGAATGTTCACATATCATTGGTTATAGCATGTTTGTAGTTTTATGTGGTTGTTCACTTCATTTTTTTTTTCTTTTTTTTTGCAGCAGATGGACACCTTCATGTTGTTAGTGTGCACGTACGGGTGCAATACTACTGTAATAAATGTGGTGCAAGTATTGTGCTATTCACATTTGGTGGAGTATATGTGAGAAATGGAGCGAGTTGTTTCCTGGTTCTGTTTCATTGGTCTATTGGCTACCTGAGATTAATAGGTGTAATTTGGACAATGATGATGAGTTTCAAAGTATGTTCTTGTTTGCCAAATCGATAGGGGTTCAACATGTAGAGGTTATTATTGAATTGGAAAGTGATATCAGTTAGTGTAGTAGCTTTAGGTAGTTGCGTATGGAGTGTAGGGAAGAAATGGATGCACTTTGGAGATTTTGCCACCATAAGGAGAAGAAATTGTTGTCAAGTCCTTGGGTCAATGGTGTTACACATGTGGGATAGCGGTTTGTAGGAGGTGCAGAAGAATTTCGTAATGTTTTATGCAAGTATGCAATCTAAGAGGTTGAGTAATATGCATAGTTATGGTACAAATGTCCAGACGTTGAAGAATCCAAGAGTCAATTTTGATTTGGTATCGAGTATTATCTTTGAAATTGTTAGGGACAAGCTGTTAACTCACCCCTATGAAGTGGTTAGTATTTTGAAGCGGGACTATGGGCTAGATGTAAGTTATCATGTTGTGTGGTTGGGTGTAGAGAAAGCAAATGGGTCATTCAAGAGGATCACTCATTGTCGTTTGACGAGTTACAATGGTATTCAGATGATGTGATGTGTTACAATTCAGGAAGTTATGTTAATATTGACTACGACTCGAGCACTGAAAAGTTTAGCCCCTTTTTTGTATCATTTGTTGCGTGTATTTCTAGGTTCAATTTCTACTGGCCCTTGTTATTCCTTGATAGGAAATTTTTGAAAGGAAGGTACAAAGGTCAACTAATTGTTGCAATGGCGAAAGATGGAAACAATGGTTAGTATTCTTTGATATTTATGTGTGATTGAATATGGATGTTCACATTGATGGGGAGTATTGCATATGTATTGGCATTTGATAGTGTGAACATTCACAACCCCTATTGGCTTTCTAGTTTTGTTGTAGCACAATGGTGTTAATATTCACATTGGAATATTGTGATCATTCGTTTGATGTTGTTGTGTTGTATTTGTTGTAAGTCTATTTCCTATAGCATTTGCGATTGTTGATTTAGAGAACACAACCAAGTGGTCATGGTTCTTGCACGAGCTTGGGAAGGTTGTTGATGGTAGACAATGTTGGGTATACCTCCTTATTGGAGTGTGGGACCCAATTGGTTTTGGAAAAAGAGTTTTAATTTGGCTTGGTTAAAGTATAATATATTTTTATATATTATATTTTTGAAGGCCCAATTCAATTTGGATACAATTAGGGTTTGATTACAAAACCCTAGATTAACAATATATATATATATATTGTTTTAGTGTGCTGTGCCGCATATACAGAACAACATTGAAAATAAATTTGGTGGGTTTTTCAATTGGTGTTGATTGTGTAGTGTTTTTGACTTGGTCAAATTCAATGCCTTGTTGCTGCTTTGGTTCGATTGGCTGCTTTGGATTCAGCTGTTTGGGTTAATTATTTTGGGTCTTCTTCAACTCTGGTTCTGAAGATTTTGGTTCATCTATTTGGTGAGGTCTTTCCTCTTGTTTATTTGTGATTATTTGGAATTCACCTAAGGGTGGTTTGTGAGACCATTCGTGTCTCGTTTGTAATCGTTTGGAACTTATTTGGTTGATAGTGGAATCGGATTTCGATCCCGTGGACGTACCTCACATTGAGGGAACCACGTAAAATTCTTGTGTTGCCTTTGATTTAATTTTTCCGCATTAGTTTTTATTCCCATTGATTGATTTACTTGTGGGAATCATCGATTTTTCCTAACAACTGGTATCAGAGCTTACGGTTTATTGAGGTTTATTTATTTGTGTAAATCAATGGAGGGGAATGTGGGTCGTATGTCTAGCTTCAATGGAAGCAATTGGGTAACTTGGAAAACTAAAATGGAGGACCTATTATTTTGTAAAGATTTGTATGGGCCTATTGAGGGTGATAGTGGCAAACCTGATGATATGAAAGATGATGAATGGAAGAGGCTTAATCGAAAAGCCGTTGGTGTTATCCGTCAATGGATTGATGACAGTGTGTTTCATCATGTTGCTACTGAAACTTCGGCACATGATTTATGGAAAAAATTAGAGAGTCTTTATGATAGAAAATCAGCCACAAATAAAGCCTTTCTGTTTCGTAAGTTGGTTAATTTAAAATATAAAGAGGGCAGCCCTATTCCGGAACATCTGAATGAAATAAAGAGTATTGTTAACCAACTTGCTTCTATGAAAATTGTTTTTGATGATGAGTTGCAGGCTTTGATGCTACTTAGTTCTTTGCCCGAAAGTTGGGAGACTTTGGTTGTGACAGTTAGTAATTCGGCGCCCGATGGAGTTGTCACAATGGGCCAAGTCACTAGTAGCTTGTTGAATGAAGAAACTAGAAGAAAATCAGCGGTTCCTCTCATTCAGAAGCATTTGTTGTGAGAGGCCGAAGCAAAACAAGGGGAGGAGTAAGACTCCTCATGGTCGTGATCAAAGCCGTGACAAATCAAAAGATGGTTCTTTTTCAAAGAAAGACGTTGAGTGCTATTATTGCCATGAGAAAGGGCACATGAAGCGGGAATGCCGAAAGCTCAAGAACAAGGAGAAAAGGCGTGACAAAAGTGTGGATAAGAAACAAGAAGACACAACGGCAGTTACTACCGATGATCTCATGGTCGTTTGTGAAGATGATTGTATCAATTTTGTGGGCCAAGAGAGCATTGGGTGATTGATTCTGGTGCTTCTTTTCATGTGACTTCTCGAGTTGATTTCTTCACTACCTACACTGCAGGAGATTATGGTTCTGTTCGAATGGGTAATGAAGGTTTGTCCAAGATTATCGGCATGGGTGATGTTTGCTTGGAAACAAATTTGGGCTGCAAGTTGTTGCTTAAAGATGTGAGGCATGTTCCCGACATTCGCCTCAATTTGATCTCTACTGGGAAGCTAGATGATGAAGGCTTCAACAACAAATTTGGTGATGGAATATGGAAGCTCACAAAGGGTTCTTTGGTGGTGGCTAAGTGCAAGAAGACTCATACACTTTATTCGATGCAAGGAAAAATTTGTAAAGGTGTTGTCAATGCACTTGAAGATGATACTTCTACCGAATTGTGGCACAAGCGGCTTGGCCATATGAGTGAAAAGGGGCTGCAAGTTTTGTTCAAGAAAGAGCTTCTACCCGGTTTGAAAGGTACACATCTTAAAACTTGTGTTCATTGTTTGGCGGGTAAACAACATAGAGTTTCTTTTCATAAAAATGTTGCTTCTAGAAAAGAAAATGTTTTGGAGTTGATTCATTCGGATGTTTGTGGTCCTTTAAAAGTTAGAACACATGGTGGTGCACTTTATTTTGTTACTTTCATTGATGATTATTCAAGGAAAGTTTGGGCTTTTCTACTAAAAACTAAAGATCAAGTTCTAGAAGTATTTAAGCATTTTCAGGCCATGGTTGAAAGAGAAACAGGGCAGAAATTGAAGTGCATCCGATCAGACAATGGTGGTGAATACATTGGGCCATTTGATGAGTATTGTCGCAGCCAAGGTATTCGGCACCAAAAGACAGTTAAGAAGACTCCTCAACAAAATGGCGTTGCCGAGAGGATGAACCGCACCATTGTGGAAAGAACAAGGTGTTTGCTTTCACAAGCTAAATTGCCAAGATCCTTTTGGGGTGAGGCAATGAGTACAGCGGTTGACGTGATCAATTTATCTCCTTGCTATCCTTTGAATGGTGATGTTCCTGAAAGAGTTTGGACTGGCAAAGATGTGTCTTATGAGCACTTGAGAGTGTTTGGTTGCCGAGCTTTTGTTCACATTCCAAAGGATGAGAGGTCCAAGCTTGATAGTAAGTCAAGACAATGTATTTTTCTTGGCTATGGGCGTGATGAATTTGGGTATAGATTGTGGGATCCGGTCGACAAGAAAGTCATTCGAAGCGTGATGTTGTGTTTCTTGAAGACCAAACAATTGAAGACTTTGGCAAAGGTGATCAACCGGAGCCAAAAACTAGTGATCTCATTGACATGGATCCATCTCCTTCATCTTCAGTTGATGATGAAAATGGGGGAGATGTGCAGCCACCTATTGAAGAAGTGGAGGATGATGCTAATCCTAATGAAGTTGAGCCAGAAATTGAGGAAGAGCATCCAACTCAAGAACCGCCACCACAACTTGAGTTAAGAAAATCTACAAGGGACCGACAACCTTCAAGAAAGTATCCTCCCAATGAATTTGTGTTGATTTCCGATCAAGGGGAGCCGGAGAGCTACCAAGAAGCAATTGAGCATGCAAAGAAAGATGATTGGAAAAAGGCCATGGAAGAGGAGATGAATTCCTTGCTTGAAAACCAGACTTATGATTTAGTGAAGTTGCCTAAAGGGAGGAAAATTCTGAAAAATAAGTGGGTTTTCAAATTGAAGAATGATAGGAAGAATCTGAGGTACAAAGCACGTCTTGTTGTGAAAGGCTTTGGGCAAAAGAAAGGTATTGACTTTGACGAGATTTTCTCACCGGTTGTAAAGATGTCTTCTATTCGGGTTGTACTTGGCATGGCTGCAAGTATGAACCTTGAAGTTGAGCAACTTGATGTGAAGACCGCATTTCTTCATGGTGATCTTGAAGAAGAAATTTACATGGAGCAACCGGAAGGTTTTGTAGAGAAAGGGAAAGAGAAATTTGTTTGCAAATTGAAGAAAAGTTTGTATGGCCTCAAGCAAGCTCCACGGCAATGGTACAAAAAATTTGACTCTTTCATGATGAATAATGGTTTTTCTAAAACCACTTCGGACCATTGTGTGTTTGTGAAAAATTTCCCGGATGGCAAATTTATTATTCTTTTGCTTTATGTTGATGACATGTTAATTGTGGGTCAAGATTCTACCATGATTAACAGGTTGAAATTGGAGTTGAGCAAGTCTTTTGCTATGAAAGATTTGGGACCGGCAAAGCAAATACTTGGTATGAAAATTGTTCGTGATCGCAAAAAGGGGCTGATTTGGTTGTCTCAAGAGAGCTACATTGAGAAAGTTCTTGAGAGGTTCAACATGGATAAAGCAAAGCCGGTTGGTTGTCCACTTGCGGGTCACTTCAAACTTAGTTCGAATCAATGTCCTACAAGTGAGAAAGACAAAGAAGAGATGTTGAAAGTTCCTTATGCTTCAGCAGTTGGTTCTTTGATGTACGCCATGGTTTGTACAAGGCCGGATATTGCTCACGCAGTTGGTGTGGTGAGTCGTTTTCTCTCTAATCCGGGTAAAGAACATTGGGCAGCGGTAAAATGGATTCTAAAGTATCTTCGAGGGACTTCGAAGGTGTGTTTGTGTTTTGGGGATGGTAAGCCGATGCTTGATGGGTTCACAGATTCTGACATGGCTGGTGATGTTGATTCTAGAAAATCTACTTCGGGGTATTTGATGACTTTTGCAGGGGGAGCTGTGGCATGACAATCTAAATTACAAAAATGTGTTGCTCTCTTAACTACCGAAGCTGAATTTATTGCCATTACAGAAGCTTGCAAAGAAGAGTTACGGTTGAAGAAATTTTTGCAAGAGTTGGGTTTGAAGCAAGAAAAGTATGTGCTTTATTGTGATAGTCAAAGTGCTATTCACTTGAGTAAAAATTCTACTTTTCATTCGAGATCGAAACACATTGATATGAGATACCATTGGATTCGTGATGTATTAGATTCAAAATTGTTGCAACTCGAAAAGGTTCACACGGATGATAATATTTCAGATATGTTGACAAAGACTTTGTCGAGGGACAAACATTTGAAGTGTCGAACTTTGGCGGGTATGGTTGATGTCTCCACCTAAGTCGGTAGGGGGAGAATTGTTGGGTATACCTCCTTATTGGAGTGTGGGACCCAATTGACTTTGGAAAAAGAGTTTTAATTTGGCTTGGTTTAAGTATAATATATTTTTATATATTATATTTGTGGAGGCCCAATTCAATTTGGATACAATTAGGGTTTGATTACAAAACCCTAGATTAACAATATATATATATATTGTTTTAGTGTGCTGTGCCGCATATACAGAATAATATTGAAAATAAATTTGGTGGGTTTTTCAATTGGTGTTGATTGTGTAGTGTTTTTGACTTGGTCAAATTCAATGCCTTGTTGCTGCTTTGGTTCGATTGGCTGCTTTGGATTCAGTTGTTTGGGTTAATTATTTTGGGTCTTCTTCAACTCTGGTTCTGAAGATTTTGGTTAATCTATTTGGTGAGGTCTTTCCTCTTGTTTATTTGTGATTATTTGGAATTCACCTAAGGGTGGTTTGTGAGACCATTCGTGTCTCGTTTGTAATCGTTTGGAACTTATTTGGTTGATAGTGGAATCGGATTTCGATCCCGTGGACGTACCTCACATTGAGGGAACCACGTAAAATTTTTGTGTTGCCTTTGATTTAATTTTTCCGCATTAGTTTTTATTCCCATTGATTGATTTACTTGTGGGAATCATCGATTTTCCCTAACAGACAACAGGCTACGTTCATTTCTGGCTGTAATCTTGTGCTGCTAGAAGCGATGTCAAAGATGTTCCTATTAGCTCACAATGGTTATTGCTTACAACACTTGAAGAACAATTTAATAGACTAGATGAAAGGGGATTGATAATGGATTTAGGGACCACTTGGTTAATAGTTTGGGTGACTGTGATTACAAGCCAACTGTGGTGGGTTTCCATAAAAAACTTGAGAAATTAAAAGATGATGGTAAGCAACGAGCACATAACTTCTTCATGGAGTTGGCACCTGAGCACTGGGTGAATTCATATTTCAAGTAATATTAGTCACCTGATATATTCCATTTGTCAAATTTAGAATGGTAGTTTGAAAGAAATTCTATTTGTCAAATTTACAATATTCAATTATGTTTTGTAGCGATGTGAAATTTCATAGTCAGTTTGAAAGAAATTAACTTTAGTTGTTGTGTAATGTCGTGATCTTGTGTAGGGGCATTCGTTATGGAGAGATGATATCCAATGCAGCAAAGTCATTTAATAATTGGATTAAATAAGCACGTAATCTTTGTATCACTCAGACGGTGGACACTATTTGTACTTAGTTGATGCAGCAAATGTTAGCGCGGCGGGACCAAGCAGACAAGTGGAATGAGGCTATTTGTCCTATATTCGAAACCATGCTTCTTAATTCGTTCAATGACAGCAGGTCTTGGTAGGTTAGCAAAGCCAATGAGGATGTCTTCAAGGTTCATTCAATACCATCCGTCAAGGTTGATATTTCAAGGCGTACATGTTCTTGCTTTCAATGGTAGATCAACAGATTCCCATGTGACCATGCTATTATTGCCATTCAGAAGAGCCAGTACAATATCAACGATCGTATTGAACATTACTTTCATATAGAGACGTATTGTGCAGCCTATTTGGGTGCTATATTCCCTATACCGTCGGTGAAGAAGCCACCCTTCAATCCTGTGAACTTCACCATATACCCACCAACTATGAAAAGACCACTCGGTGGGTCAAAGAAGAATATGATTCCATCAAGAGAGAAGAAACTTAGGCAAATAAGGAGCGGGAGATGTGATAAGTTGGGAAGTCACAATCGGAAATCGTGCAAGGAGCTGATGTAGGGTGTATAATTTTCATTTCAACATTGTGTATGTACGTGTGGTTCTTTTATTGATGTTTGGAATAAGATTACGTTGTGTTGGCAACATGTATGAAGTGTGTTTGAATAATGTGCATGTAGTTGCCAAACATAATAATGTGTGTTTTTTTGTTTTGTTTTGTTTTTTTTTTTCTTCTTTCTAATTTTCATAGTATTTCATTTGTGTGTTGGCTATATTTTGTTTTTTCTAAAAAAAGAGAGGACATTATGTGTGTTTTTTGATTAGCAAACTGATATTTTTTGGTGTTTGATGATTCATACATGTACATAATGTGAACATTCACATTTGTGTTGACCACACGACACACGGTGTTTGATAATGTATACATGTACATGATGTGAACATTCATATCTGTGTTGACCACACGACACATGGTATGAACATTTACATCTGTGTTGAATGTTAACATTACATGAATATTCACATTTGTGTTAAACTTTCACAATGTTGATGTGAATGTTGACATATGTTTCATGCATACAATATGTGTATTAGAAGACATTGTGGTTCAAAAAATCACTGATAACTAATAGATCAACACCAAATGGAGCTGAAAATGCACAAGTGGCATGTTGGAACATTGATAAGTATTATATCACTGATTTACAATCAATTTTGTTTGTCAAAAATGTCAAAGCAATTAATACTAACTTTCACATTGAGGTTTAGTTCGTCTGTAAATGGACACCCTCACCTATAGGTTTTCATGTTGCACTATCTTTGTGTGATTCAAAAAATTGTGTACTAATGGCTCTTGTATTTCACACCATTCAAAACGAGCAAGGTGTAGACACCCCATTTTGACCGCCCTTAAGACTTGGGCACCTCACTCTGAACACTCAATGATGAAATGTTATACTGTGTAATCTTTCAAATCTTCAGCAAAATGATTCGGTTTCAAGCTTTAAAACCCAAACCTTGCACCTCATTTGGACCAAACACTATTTTTCTAGCCTGACCACTAAAAAAGCAGCAAAACCAAAAAAGATCGGCATGCCACATTATGTTGGCCGGCCGACCATCCTCTTGGTCGGCTGACCATGTTTGTCGAGAACAGATATTTTGCAGCTGTAGCTGCTCCCATGCACGAGCTCCAAGACAGCTATCCTTTTTCAGATATTTTTGACGTGAAACGCCGAATATCTATAAATACAGCACCTATCCTCAGTGTTAGGGGTTGAGAAACTTAGTGACCAAGCCTTTTTCAAAGATATCCAAACCTTTCCTACCCTTTTGATATAGATACACTAGATATACACCATTGAAGCTTGACTTTGAAGCTTTTTGCTGAGAATTTGAACACTATTTTATATACTTGAAAGTGTTTATCTTGTGGTTTGTGAGCCAAGAAACTCTTCCTCTTCTTTAGAGGTTGATTCTTTAACTCTTTTTATTTCATTTTCTTTGAAGCTTCTTGTTCTTTATTTCAATACTGATTTTCAGAGTGTTTTTAGGCTTAAACATGTGATTTAAACCTTGTTGAAGGTGGAAGGGTTAGCCACCCTTCTATAGGCTTGTTTTCTAGTGTTGCTCTCTTGTTCTTCTTCATGTTTTTGCTTCATTTCTTTCATTTTCAGCACCGTTTTAGGTAGATTTTGATTAAATACGAATTGTATATATGTGTTTAAAGCTTATATAGATAGTTGGGTTCTTGTCTCATATCTTTTTTCTTGGAAGATATTGCAAAGCTCTCTTCTAGTTCCGCTTTTGTAGCATGGAAATGGATGTTTCATCCATGTTCCATGGATAGGAAATTGAGCTTGCAATCATCTCTCAATAGCTTTCATTTCTTGCTTTTACTTAGTTTAGTTTTGCTTTTCCTTCAAAAGCTACATGAGAGCTTTTTCATCAAGACCATTAGAGACTCTCTTCGAGTTCCTTTGAAACATGGAAATGGAGGTTTCAATCCATCTTCCATGAGTAGGAAGAAGAGTTTGTTTGGTTTTCTTAATGATGGAACCTCTTGTGTATGAACTTTGTCTCTAAGAATGGCTCCTTCTAAACCTATTCTCTCTAAGTTTGAGTATTCACTTGCTCTTGTTTTCCATGAGATTCAGTGGGTTTTGGCCATATCTTTGATTGTATCTTTCATAATTAGTTTTAGTTAGCTTTGAATCCATTAATTGCCATTCAGTTGCTTAACTAATCATCATTTAAATACCCTTGGGATATTTGATGATTTGTGGAGAAAACCTACTCTATCCTTGAGAATTTTCCATGACAGGAGAGAGAAGGAAGGATGAACATCCTCCGGAAACCCCCTTGTTGTGCTCTGTTTCAGTTCTGATTGCAGCAGATCCTCCTCCAGAACTACTTGCCAGTCAGCCATCACTTTCTACGGCCGACCACTTCTTAAGGCCGATCGACCCCCTTTTGTGTACGGCTTTGGTGTTTTTTTAGTGAAACAGAGCAGATATTGAGGCCCAAAACAGAGTCATTTTCAGATTGTGAATAGAGCAGCTTCTGGTAGTGAGCAATGGGGGTTTCTGGAGGATGTTCTTGCTCGTGTCCGCATGATTCACCGCCTCTCCTTTGATCCCTTTAATTTAGGTACTTCAAGTTGTAGTTGGTGTTAAATTAATTAGCCAATTCATTTATGTTTGTGATTAAGTAGTTCATGTAATTAATTAGTTCATTTGCTTGTGTTGTAATAATTAGTAGCTTTCATTCGGGTTTGTAATAGTTAGTTAATTAGGTCATTCGGATCCTCTTGTACGAAGGCAAATATATAACACTTGTCTTCCAACCCCCATTTCTTTCTCCCTTTTTATTTACATGCTTACCGTGGTTTTATATAGCATGATGTTTTCGTTTCATATCATTACCATGATTTGTATTCATTTTTGCATGCATTACGGTTCAGTTCATCATTCTTGAATATCATTGTCGTTTCCTACTTACTTGAATACGTACGTTATCGCATGCTTTGAGTTAATCCATATGACATGTTAATAAGCCAAACCTAATGGTTGCATTCTTGTATGTGTTGCACTAGTCATGTACATTGATAAGGTCATGCATTTTTTTTAATTGTTTTCTTTTCTTTGGCTTGCCTCGGAGTATTAGGTGAGCATTTTTGCTTTAGCATATTACATATGTGTTTGTATTGCCATGTCAAGTATATTACCATGAGGCTACGTGCTTATTTGAAATACCTCTTTGAATGCCTGTGGATGAAGGCTATTTTGCTTAAGTTGGATGATTTTTGATTAGTGTACATATGGGCTCGCTTTTCATTCAAGTAGCACATATTCAAAACTCTTTTTAAACAAGCATGAAATCAAAACATTCCAAAACAGGTGACATGGTCTATACTTGTTTGCTTCATATAGTAATGTTAGTATATTAATAATCAGAACATGAGCATATAATGTCTATAAAAATCACACCATGATTAGTAGAGGCCGATCTTTGATCGGGTGAGTGGGGTGCTCAATTCATGACCTTCCCCTCTTATACCTAAGTTCCCGAGCCGAGACAACTTTGGTTATGACAAGCAAGTGGCCTCTAGCACGAGTCACGAGTTTCCTAAATTCCTTAAAAATATTTAGGTGGCGACTCTGAAATCTGGCAATGTAATCTATTTTTGGCATCTCTGGTGATTAATGAATTTTCTAAGATTTGTTGGATTTGGACTCTTATTTGTTCTTTTATTTCACATTGCACTTGTAAAACCAGATTTAGAACCATGGGAGTCCTAATTGTAGGGCTAGCGTATTTGAGGAGACTAAACCCCTTCGAGGAGCACGAAAAACGAGCTACATTTTTTGGTGACTGTAGACATCCCATTTTTGACCGACCTTAGGACTCAGACGTCATCGATTGAGCGCTTGGTGATTGCGCATGTTGTGCTCGTCTCGAGATTTCGGAGTTCTTGGCTGAGAGCCTCACCTCCGGGCCTCGGGACTCTTTGTACTTTGACTCGGTCTGCGGACCAAGTCTTGTTTTCGCTTCCCAGAGGGAGGGAGAGGACTTGTAGACCATCTCTCAGTGGTCGTAGACTACTTTTCGTGGTCGTAGGCCACTGTTCTCGTTTGGAGACTAGTTTCTGGTTTTCGGAGCCGTCGGCTGTGCGCCTCGGCTCGGGACCGCTTAACATTCTCTGTTTGGCACGGTTTTTGGAACACACCTTGTTTCCTCTGTCTAGAGGGACACTGTGGCCTGGGAGACCACTTTTGTGGTTGCACGCCACTTTTGATGCTCAACAGCTAGTTTTCGAGGCACCCGGCCGTGCGCTTTGCCTCCCGAACTCTCGTTTTGCATCCGTGTTGGTTCATTTTTGGCACGGACCCTATTTTCCTTATTTGGGAGGTAGTACAAGGGTGGGAGACCACCTTTTCTCCTTGGAGACCACTTTTCCCCCGCCAACTGGTTTTCTTGTCGGGAAACTGGTCTCCTTGATTTTTGGGCCACAATTACTGGTCTCCCACCACACCACTAGCTTTCTTTCAATGTGGAGACCACCCAATGCCCTTGGAGACCACTAGAAGTGGCTGGCCGACCACTTTTTCTGGTCGGCCCCTTTCCTCTTATTTTGTCTATTTGAGTGGGTGCCAGTTGTGCCAGCTGGAAGGTACAAACTGTATCCTCCATACACGTGTATGGAGGATCTTGAGCCTTGGTTTTTAGCTTCTTAAAGAAGCTTTAGCCTTATTTGTCTATAAGAGAGGCCCTCTCCTTCCTTGAGTGAGGTTCAGATTTCCTCTAAGGCAAAAATATATAACTCTCTATATCTCCACATTTTGGGCTCAAAAGTGTATTGTTCTTAACCCTTTGCAACCACACCTCTTAGCCTAACACCTCCACCATTGTTACTGAGTTCTTGGAGGGTCTTGAGAGGTCTCAAAGGTTGAGTTTTTGGTCTAGAAGTGTGTTGGTTTTGCTGAGCTTCAAGGGTAATCACTTTTCTCCCTTTTAAGCATTATTTTGATCCTTCTCTTAGCCTCATTTGTGTGCTTATTTGAGCTTTGTTGTCAACTGAAAAAAGGTTCATATTTAAGTGATTTTCATGTTTGTTTAAGGCTCTTTTAGTGTTGGGGGTCATCTACCCTCTTGCATGCTCTATTTAGCTTTGTTTTGAGCCATGCCATGAGGTCTTTGTATTGAGCTTTACTTGGCCCTTTAGCCACTGAAATCCAGCAGATTTTCAGTGGTTGGATTGCGGTTTTGAGGGCCAAAATCAAAGAGGGGTGACCCTCTCTCTTTTGGCCTTGTTTGCTTGCATTTTTGGCTTTACAAGGGAGCATATATTTCCACACTTCCTAGCCTTGGTTCAGGCCATTTTTAGTGACTTTTAGGACCTGCCTAGACTCTGTCTATGGCTGGTTTGGTCACCTTTTGTTTGCCTCTTGCATGTGTAGAACAACCCCTTGCATAGCCTATCAAAGTAACACCTCTTTCTTGCATGTATTGGTCATGTTTCAGTGGATTTTTGGCCATCATTTGGTATGCCATGATTCTATTTTGGGCTGGTTTGGTAGCCTCTTATATGCTTCATATGCTTATAGTGTAAACCATGGTTTACTAGCTTGTATTGCATGATGTTTTGGCCCTCTATTCTAGCATATTTTGGCCATGATCCAAATTGATTTTGTTCATATTTTGGGCTTCCTTAGCTCTGTTTTGAGGCCTCTTGGTCGAATGATGCTTGCCATGCATGCTTATAGTGTAATAGCCTTGCCTAGCCTTGAGTTTTGAACTCCCTTGCATGCTTAACTTGAGGTGTTTTCATGTTTTGGCATCATTGAGAATGATATTTCAGAGCATATAGGGCTGCCATATTCTCATGTTTTCCACTCTTTAAGTATGTTTGAGAGTTGCATCATTATACCCCATTTATGAGCCTTTGCATTGAGCTTCATTCTTATGCCTTTCAAGCCACTAACTTGGCTCATTTTGCCACCGTTTTGGGCCTGCTTAAGGTCTGTTTGGAGTTGGTTTTTTCCATTCGAGCATCGCCTTGCATACCTCTAGTATAATGCGCTTCACTAGCTTCGGTACGTGAGCCTTTCAACATGCATTGTGTGAGTTGTTTGTATGATTCGGAGCCATTTTGTATGTCATTTCAGAGCTGGAACATATGCCATTGCATTCCATGTTTAACCTTTTCAATGCTCTTGGAGTGTTGTATCTTGTGCCTTAGGCTTGGAGCCCTTGCATTGTGCATGCTTGCATGTGTGTTGTTGCCTTGTTTTCATCATGTTTGGCCATTGATTTGGACATAGCTGAGGCCTATCCATCTTGGTTTAAGTCCATTTTGCATTGAGTATGCTATTGCAGTTCATAGCATTGAGTATGCCATGTTGTCGCATGATCGATCATTGCATTGCGCATGCCTAGTTCATTTCATTGTGTATGTTAGTTCTTAGGTGCATTGTGTATGTTAAGTACCACGTGCATTGAGTATGCCATTATTAGTTCATAGCATTCTGTATGCTAGTTGCATGTTTGCATGTCATCCTTTGCATGTTTGCATGTTTAGTTGCATTGCATTAGGATCGCATGCTAGAGTTGCATTTGTATATGCCATGCCATATTATTTGTTGCATTGTGTTCGGAATAGGAGTTAGTCCGAACACAGGAAACGAGGGACGTTTCGTACTCAAAGTGACAAAACGTGCCTCGATTCCCGGTTGCCGACACTCTTGACTACCCATGATGGAGTTTGTTGGCTTTAGGTGTTTACTTGTGCATTCATTTCACATTGAGTCGTGCAATTCGGCTCCTCGGCCATCATGCATCGAAATGCGTGATTGGTGGCCCGAGGGTCGAGGACTACACTCCCTAGAGCTTGTGCAATGACGGGGAGAGTGGTCGTGTACACATATGTTGCGGACACTTTGCCATCTCTCTCTCTTGCCTTCTGTTGCAGAAAACCAGAAACAGGGAGAAGAAACTGGTCGGCCGACCAGATTTACTGGCTAGCCGACTACTTTTGTTGGTTTCCACCATAAAAGGTGGTCGGTAGTTGGTCTCCCATGCCTATAAGCTGGTCGGCAGCCTTCCCACAGATTCCCGGGGTGGAGTTTCATCTCCTTGGAGCTTTGTGCGAATTTCTGAAATCAATTGCAAACAAAGGCAAGCTGGGGCATCGTGATGGATTTCCGACCAAGGCGACTCGAGCATGCATGCATCCTTTATCATTCGAGGCAGAGCTGAGGCAGTCCACATTCATGTAGTTTGCATGCTAGTTTACTTGGTTACTTAGTTAGTTTGTTGATTAATTAGTGTTGTGTAATAATTAGCTGTGATTCGTTATTCATTCTGTTTTGTAATAACTAGCTTAATTAGATTAGCTTAGATTATTTGGACCCTCCGTCGAGAAGGCAAATTTTGTAATAAGTGTGCGTGTGTGTGATGCATGTCTTCCAACCCCAAGTCTTTCTCCCTTTTATTTACCTGCTTTTGATGGTTAGTTTTAGGGCATGTTTCAATTTGCATCCTTATGCTTCGCATGTTTGCATTCATTCATCTGTCTTGCATGCACCGGGCTCGACGCATCATACTAACTGCATTGTATTTCAATTCCAAGTTGAATACATGTTATCTGTAGCATCTCATATGCCATCTTAGAATAGCCGAGCCTATCTTAGTTGCATTTTGCATGTGTTGCATTAGCCATCTTAACATGAACCAGGATCATGCATTGATTACTAACTAGTTTCTATTTTGGCTTGGAGTACTCGGTAAGTGTTTATGCTTTAGCATCCTTGCATGTGTGTGAGTGACTGCCATGATAGCATGCTTACCATGAGGCTAACTGCTTACGTGATTAACTGCCTGAATGCCCGTGGGTGAAGGTTGGATTACTTGAATTGGGACAATTCCTTGAAATCTGCATTTTAGCCTACTTGCGAGTAGCAAACTTCAAACCATTTTCCAAACAAACGGATATGCAATGCTTTGTTCCAAATTAGGCGATCTAGTCTATACTTGTATGCCATGCGCATAACATAGTAATTCTAGGCTAATAACTGGAATAAGAACGCATGTGTTTTAAAAAACAAGATATCATGTTTAGTAGTGGTCGATCTTTGATCGGGCGAACGGGGGTGCTCATTGCATGACCTTCCCCAATCGCACGCAAGTTCAAGAGTCGAGGCAACTTTGGTGATGACGGACACGTGGCCTTAGACACGAGTCAGGGTTTCCTAAATTCCCCCAAAATAAAATATTTAGGTGATGACTCTGTATCTGGCAAAGCAGTCCATGTTTGGCATTTCTTTCTAAAAAATAGTTTTTCAAAATGATTTGCCGGATTTAGACTCTTTGGTGATTTATCAATCTTGCATTGCACTTTGCGAGATTAGATTCAGAACCGTGACATTTGAGTCCGAGCTGTAGGGAGCCCAAATGAACAAAACGGGATTTTTCCCGGGACGTTCGGGGACGTCTATAGTGACTCTGCTGGGGAAATTAGAGAACTTGACTTGAACTTCATGATGTGACATTTTATCTACATATATACGTTCTTTGCATTGCATTTGCGTGGTGCTCTTAAGTCACTGTGTTTACCATCTGATATCCTGGACGACTTGCCGGAGGCTTGCCAAAAGCTTGCCAAAAGGTTAGTCGGACGTAGGCAATGTCAGGTTGGGAACACAACCCTTGAATCTGGGTTACCGCTGTATCGCTTGATCCTCCTTTCACTTTTCGGTGTTAGGTGTGAGAGGTATATTAGGTAATCTTGCTGAGGTACCCTTTTTGACCAATTAGCCTAGCGCATATAGTAAAGCTCTAGTGACTATTCCAACATAGGTCAGGATGCTCTCCCTATTTAGGATATTGTGAAACCACTTGTTTGAATAGTGGAACTCTATATCATGCCAAAGCTAGGACAAGGAAACCCTAACTTCTCATAGGGGTGTTTTGAATGCCTTTCTGCAAAATGTGAAATGTTTGGCAATATATGATGCAATCCTTGGAGAGTCTTAATCTTGAGGTGGTTCTTTTCAAACTTGGGGGTCATATCAGAATCATAATTTGGGTCAAAATCTAGGGGTTTGTGTTTGATATGGTGGAAAATATTAGAACCAAAACCAGGGCCAAAAATTATATCTTGCTTTGTTTTGACCAGCATGCCCGATACCCTGTTCTGATAGGGCATTTGTTTTAAATGCTAGGTTTGTTAGAGCCAAAGAAGGAGTAGTACCTAACTCAGCAAAAGCCCAGTCCATCCAATCCTAGAAAAACCCACTCAGCAAAGGCCCAGTCCATCTGATCCCCAAAGGCCAGCTCAGAAAAGATCCATCCAATGCCAAAAGACCCAGTCTAAAAAACCCAATCCTGTCAAACCCGTCTAGACTAATCCAGTTCAGGTATATCAAGTATAACTGGGTCAAAATCCTTGTTAGTCTTCTCGCAAGTTACACCCATGCATTTCCCCAAATTGCCAACTTAGCAAATCTGTAATGGCACAGAGTCTAGAAGAAGTTGTGCCCATGATAACGGCCTTTCAAAAAACCATGGATACATTAAACCAGAGGATAGCTGTGCAAGATCATACCATTGCTGAAATGCAATGCCCATCTAGGGCATCAGTATCTACCACATATCCAGTCTCAGCTGCCTAGCCAAATCTGGATCCACCTCCGCCAGTTAAAAACCTTCAAGTTCTGGATCCCCAAGAGGTGTCAGCTCAAGCACAAGTTTTCAGGCCTCTGGCATACCCTCACAGAGGGCTTCTTCCTTTTGACATCAATGACATTGATCCTGCCATGATAAAAATCACCACGCTGGAGAAGATGCTCCAGAAATCTCAAGGCTTCAATTCCATCCCGGACATCGAAGACGGTTATACTGAGGTTTCTGTAAGATTGCCAGAGAAGTTCAAAATGTTGCTCATTGACAGATTTGATGGAAGTGAAGATCCTATCGTCCAAGTTCTTCTCTTCTTGGATGTCTTGAAACCAATGGGCTTGACGCAGGCTCAGAAATCGTCATTATTCGAAAGGACCTTATCAGAAGTGGCAGCCACTTGGTATGCCAAAATGGAAGACTCGACCAAGCATAATTGGGAAGAACTATCTGAGGAATTTGTTAATTAGTATTCCTACAATACTCAAATGGAGGTAACGATCAGTGAACTGGAGGCAACCTCTCAAAATCCTAAAGAACCCTTCACAGACTTTGTTGCGAGATAGAGGGTGAAGGCCGCATGAATGACCAACAAGCCTTCAAAGAGGGAACAGGTTTCCTTGGTAGTTCAGAACCTTGAACCAGGCATGTTATAGAGGATGATAGTCGCGCCACTATCTACCTTCATTGCTTTTCATGAATTGGGGATTTAGATTAAGAGTGCTTTCAATAAGGGAATTCTCCAAAGAACGAGCTAATCGATAAGGAGGGTGTTTTCTAGGAGTACCGATGCTAGCAGTAGCACTATTCCCAAACCCACTGAAATCAATACCGTTGCCACCGATTCCAAAAATGACGAACCCTTTGCCAATACCAGCTCACAAATAGCCGTCCTGACTTGAGCTTAAGGCAGAACCTTCACCCCCCTCCATATGAGCCTAACCCACGCACTAAAAGTCCTAATGGGAAGAGGGTATCTCAAACCCCTTAATCCTTAACCTCTTCCTGACCTACTCCCTGTTAGACATAACGCCACCAAATACGATGCGTACCATCAACAGCATGATCATGGCACCGATCGTTGCTACCGCCTTCGTCATGAGGTTCAGAATCTCATTGACAACCAGACGATAGCTCCACCTCAAGAACCCAATGTAACCACTAATCCACTTCCCAGCCATGACCAAGTACCTCCTCCTCACCTTAACCTCATCCATACACTACTTTCTACATTCAACCCCAGTATACATATCACTCCATCCTATCTACCCAAGCCAGAGGTGTTCATTGTTGACAGTACCAATTTGTGCATGATGGATACACCAACTTCAGTTCGGACACACCAAGAGCGCCAAATGGCCAAACCCACTGCTGCTGAGATGTTGTGAATGATCGAAGACCTTCAAGGAACGGTGACAGATTTAACCTTTGGGGTTTTGACCCCATCATTTACCACACCTCATACTGGGGATTTTGTACCAAAGAATTCTCCAATCTTGGGACAAGCTAAAAATGGAATGGGCCAATCAAAAGCAAATAGGCCTTGCCCAGATATAGTTGTTCGACTCTTTGATAGGGCTGAAGCAAGTGGCAAAAATGAGTCTGGGGTGACTATTGACCCTTGTGCACATTTCCGATGGGTTGTTGAAGCTCTGAAGACCAAAACCCTAAACAAATGGCAAGTCTTTACCTCCATCATATTGCATATAGCATTTGTTGTGTGCATTTACTACACTATCCATTGTATCCATTACATCATACCATATCATTGCTTGCATCCTTTCCATGTTAAGCTTAGTTTGGTATGTGCTCATACCTTTCCCGTGCTAAAGCATAACTTTGTGTGTATATGCACCTATTCTGCAAGAATTGTGGTTTGAGGGTTTCGACACATTTTCTATGTTAGACATGGTTTGGTTTGTGTCCATGCCTTTTCTAGGTAAGACGTAGTTCAGCCTGCGCCCCTTATTCACTTTATCCATTGCATCCATTGCATTGTACTTTGTCTTATTACTTTCAGCATTTAGGATCATTATCTTTCCCCAGCAGATCATTCCTCACTTATATCATACCACCCAATTACTTGAACTCTTTCTGCAAAAGGCATAGTTCTGCTTGTGTATGCACCTATTCTACAAGAATTGTGGTTTGAGGGTGTCGGCACCTTTTCTGTGTAGTTTGATTTGCATCTCCATTCCTTTATGAAATTTGTGTGGTAAGCGCTGCTCGTGGTTTAGATTGTTGCATTGCATTGTGTATCATTTACATCCTGCCCCTGAAATACGCTAGTTTGATTCCTTGTAAAGGGATATGTAGGCAACTTTTGAGTTCAACCAACTGCATCTGCATTTTGTTTGTTTGCCCAAGTCTTACAGCCATGCCAAATTGGTTGTCTTTGGGCTTTGACATTCACTTACGTCATTTCATGACTATGAGCTTTGTCAAAGACGGGTAGCTGTAGACACCCCTTTTTGACCGCCCTTAAGACTTGGGCACCTCACTCTGAACACTCAATGATGAAATGTTATACTATGTAATCTTTCGAATCTTCAGCAAAATGATTCGGTATCAAGCTTTAAAACCCAAACCTTACACCCCATTTGCACCAAACCCTATTTTTCTAGCCTGAACACTCAAAAAACAAAAAAAACCAAAAAAGACTAGTAGGCCACATTATGTTGGACAGCCGACCATGTTTGCCGAGAATAGATATTTTGCAACTATAGTTGCTCCCATGCATGAGCTCCAAGCTAGTTGTCCTTTTTCAGATATTTTTGACGTGAAACATCGAAATTCTATAAATACAGCACCTGTCCTCAATGTTTGGGGTTGAGAAACTTAGTGAGCAATCCTTTTTCAAAGATATCCAAACCTTTCCTACCCTCTTGATATAAATACACTAGATATACATCATTGAAGCTTGACTTTGAAGCTTTTTGCTGAGATTTTGAATAGTATTTCAGATATTTGAGAGTGTTTAGCTTGTGGTTTGTGAACTAAGAAACTCATTCTCTTCTCTAGAGGTTGGTTCTTCTACTCTTTCTATTTCATTTTCTTTCAAGCTTCTTGTTCTTCATTTCAATACTGATTTTCAGAGTGTTTTTAGGCTTAAACATGTGATTTAAACCTTGTTGAAGGCGGAAGGGTTAGCCACCCTTCCATAGGCTTGTTTTCTTGTGTTGCTCTCTTGTTCTTTTTCATGATTTTGCTCATTTTCTTTCATTTTCAGCACTCTTTTAGGTAGATTTTGATGAAATATGAACTGTAGATATGTGTTTAAAGCTTATATAGATAGTTTGATTCTTGTCTCATATCTCTCGTTTTGGAAGATATTGCAAAGCTCTTTTTTAGTTTCCCCTTTGTAGCATGGAAATGGATGTTTCATCCATGTTCCATAGGTAGGAAGATAAGCTTGCAATCATCTCTCCATAGCTTTCATTTCTTGCTTTTACTTAGTTTTGTTTTGTTTTTCCTTCAAAAGCTACATGAGAGCTTTTTCATCATGACCATTAGAGACTTTCTTCTAGTTCCTTTGAAACATAGAAATAGAGGTTTCAATCCATCTTCCATGAGTAGGAAGAAGAGTTTGTTTGGTTTTCTCAATGATGGAACCTCTTGTGTATGAACTTTGCCTCCAAGAATGGCTCATTCGAAACCTATTCTCTCTAAGTTTGAGTATTTACTTGCTCTTGTTTTTCATGAGATTCAATAGGTTTTAGCCTTATCTTTGATTATATCTTTCATAATTAGTTTTAGTTAGATTTGAATCTATTAATTGCCATCCTGTTGCTTCACTAATCATCATTTAAATACACTTGGGATGTTTGATGATTTGTGGAGAAAACCTACTCCCTCCTTGAGAATTTTCCATGATAGGAGAGAGAATGAATGATGAATATCCTCTAGAAACCCCCTCTATTGTGCTTTGTTTCAGTTTTGATTGCAGCAAATCCTTCCCCAGAACTACTAGTCGGTCGGCCATCACTTTGTATGGCCGACCACTTCTCAAGGCCGGCCGACCCCCTTTTGTGTATGGTTGTGGTACTTTTTCAGTGAAACAGAGCAGATCCTGAGGCCCAAAACAAAGTCATTTTCTGACTGTGAACAGAGCAACTTCTGGTAGTAAGCAGTGGGGTTTCCAGAGGATGTTCTTGCCCGTGTCCGCATGATTCACCGCCTCTCCTTTGATCCCTTTAATTTAGGTACTTCAATTTGTATTTGGTGTTAAATTAGTTAGTCAATTCATTTATGTTTGTGATTAAGTAGTTCATGTAATTAATTAGTTCATTTGCTTGTATTGTAATAATTAGTAGCTTTCCTTCAGGTTTGTAATAGTTAGTTAATTAGGTCATTTGGACCCTCTTGTGTGAGGGCATTATGTCTTCCAGCCCCCATTTCTTTCTTCTTTTTATTTACATGCTTATCATGTGTAGACATCCCATTTTTTACTGCCCTTACGACTTGGACGTTACCACTTGCACACCCAATGATAAGTGTATATGCTTGTCAAGTGCTCGGAGTCCTCAGCGGAATGTCACAGTTTTGAGCCTTCAAACCCTACACACCTGTTGCCTTATTTTTGGATTAAAACCATAGATTTTCAAGCCTGTAACCTCTTGTGGCTTGCCGGCCATTGCTATGGGCTACCGGTCACTTCTTCTGGTTGCCGGCCACCAGTAGTGGCTTGTCGGCCACAAATGTGTTTTGTAGATATTTTTCTGCCAGTTGTGCCAGCTGTTGGCACAGAAGCATGCACCTTCTTACACGTACATGTATTGATATTTCTGAGGGAGTTGCATGGTTTTCTATATATAGGAGGCCTCCGTTTCCATTTTGAAGGTTGGAATTTTTAGAGCAAAAATTCTCTCTCTCTCTCTACAATTCTCTCCCTCTCTTGCAATTTCTTAGCTTTTTGCAAGCTTTTTCCTAAACACTCTAAACCAAACCTTATGATCTTTGAGTTGAGGTACCTTTGAGCCTTGTTTAAGCTCTTGAGGGTGTGTTTGCCTTGATTTGTTGCCTAAAATTGGTTCTCCTCTTCAAGAGGTATAAAGCTTTGCTTCTCTTCTTGCTTTATTTACTCTTTTCCCTACTATTTTCCCACTATTTTTGGGCTGTATAAATTCTGTATTTTTGGGCTGAAACTTGTGGTTTAAGGCCAATAAGGGTTGAGGGGTGGTTCACCCTTCTTTATACCTTACTTTCAAGGCCTTTACCCATGTGTTTCCCACCTTTACACTATCTTTTTTTTAGCTTTTAAAGACTCATTTTTAGAGTTATTTTAGTAGCTAAAATGTTGTTTTGAAGTTCGAAATTGGAGGGGTTAGCCTCCCCTCCTCGTGTCTTGCTTACTAAACTAGCATGTTCTATGTTTTAGCTAATTGTTCTAGCTATTTTTGTCTTAATTCCAGCATGTTTTAGGACTTATTTAGCACTGTTTTAGTACTATTTTTTAAGTTTTCATTGCATTTGAGCCTTGTATTACATGCTTGTAGCGCAATTGTTCCCATAGGTTTGGTGGTTTAGGCCTTAGCCACCATCCTATTTGAGTTGATAGCATTTATTTCGTGTTTTCCTTACTTGTGATCACCTTTAATCATCTCTGCAACCTCCCTCCTTTCTTGGCTTTTGATTTGCTTTGAGAGTTGTTTCAAACCTATTGTTCCTTTAAGCTTGAGATTGAGGTTGTCATGCTTAATGGTTTAATCCCTTTTAGGGGTTCATTATCAACGACATGACATCTCTCTCATGCCTTAAACCAACTCTTGGTTTGACACTTCTCTCCTTTAGAGAACTTAAACTCACTTTTGGATTTAATTGATTAAAGGATTGAAAGGTAACTAAAATGAAGTAATAAAATTGGGTACTAAAAAAGGACAAGATAATAATTTGGTTTGGGTTCAATCGGACGCTAATTGAACCCTTGAGTCTTGAGTTATTTCATACTCATGAGTGTTGCAAATGGCTCAAGATTTATTGTCAACTAGTTCCCTTGATCATTCATGATAGGGAGGTGGTTTTGAAAGTCTTGTTTTGGTGCATTTATTAAACTTGCACCTTTTGGTTCATAGGCCATCATGCAATGAAATTGTTTCCATTGATGGTTTGTGAATCAAACTTACCACTCCTTTGAGCTGTTTGATGATAAAGAGGGGTGAGTTGTGTAAACGACCCTTGAGAATACCCTACTCTTGCTTTGTTTACTCTCTGTTGCAGTAGGAAGAACCAAGCAACAGTGGCTGGTAGGCCATCACTTCTAGCTTGCCGGCCACCTGTGCAAAATCTAGCAGTGTACTTTTGAAGCAGAACAGAATTGGTCTTAAGATGGAAAACAGTGTAAGTGTTTTACTGTGCAACAGAGGTATCTGGCAGCAGAACAATGGCCTTCTTCGGGTAGAAACGCATTCATCCATAAACCCTCCCTCGATCCTCGGGATCCGTGAAGTGATGTTAATATTGATGTTGTGCTTGAAGTAGTAGCTTTGTAATAGCTAATTCATTTCGTATTGTAATTATTTAAATTAGCTAGAGTAGTTAATTAATTATTTTATTCGGTTTGTAATAATTAGTTAAGTAGTTTAGCTAAATTATTCATTTGGGTTTGTAATAGTTAATTAATTAACTTAGCTTTAATTAGTTAGCTAGTTTATTCAATCGGACCCTCCTGTGTGAGGGCTCAATGTTGTAATAATACATATGTCTTCAACCCCACGTCTTTCTCCATTTTATTTACCTACTTGTGATGGTTAGTTTAAGGCATCATGTTTTGTTTAGCATTCTTCATGTTTGCATCCACTTGTTTTGCATGCATTGAGGCTCGGCACATCATTCTAACTTGCATCGTTAGTTAAACATTCTTTAAATACGTGCTTAGACCGCATGCTATCAAATTGATTCATATGCTATATTAGTAGCCGAGCTTAGTAATTGCATATCACATGTGTTCCATTAGTCATATTGTATAGTTAGGATCATGCATTTTTCTAACTCTTTCATCTTTTTGGCTTGGAGTACTAGGTGAGCCTTTACTCGCTTTAGCATATCGCATGCGTGTGATTGTTGCCATGTCTAACATGCTTGCCATGAGGCTAAATACTTAAATGATAAACTTTTTGAATACCTGTGGATGAAGGCTAGTTACTTGAATTGGAATAATTTGAGTAATGTTTATATGCAATCACTTTTTCAAGTGGTACGTATTCGAAACAATTTTGCAAACGAACATGAGTCAAGCGTTCCAATTCTTGCAAATTAATCTATACTTGTGTGTGTGCGCATCATATAGTAATGTTAGCTAATAATTGGAACAAGAGCATATAATGTAGATAAGAATCACATCATGATTAGTAAAGGTTGATCTTTGATCGCGGCGAGCGGGGGTGCTCAATTTATGACATTCCCCTCTCGTACCTAAGTTCCCAAGCTGAGACAATCTTGATGATGAAGGACATGTGGTCTTTGGCACGAGTCATGGGTTTCTTAAATTTTCAAAAATATTTAGGTGGCAACTCTTTTATCTGGCAAAACAGTCCATTTTTGGCATTTTTGATTCAAAATCAATTTCCAAAAGATTTGCCAGATTTGGACTCTTTGGTGTTTGTTTATTTCACATTGCACTTGTGAGATCAGATTCAGAATCATGGGAGTCCGATACTGTAGGGCTTTTTCGTCTTCCAAAAGGGGGCACGAAAAGTCGAGTTACATCGTGGTTGCATATAGCATCATGTTTCGTATCATATCATCATCATGATTTGTATTCATTTTTGCATGCATTACGGTTCAGTTCATCATTCTTGAATATCATTGTCATTTCCTACTTACTTGAATACGTACGTTATCGCATGCTTTGAGTTAATCCATATGACATGTTAATAAGCCAAACCTAATGGTTGCATTATTGTATGTGTTGCATTAGTCATGTACATTGATAGGGTCATGCATTTTTTTTTTAATTGTTTTCTTTTCTTCGGCTTGCCTCGGAGTATTAGGTGAGCATTTTTGCTTTAACATATTACATGTGTGTTTGTATTGCCATGTCAAGCATATTACCATGAGGCTACATGTTTATTTGAAATGCCTCTTTGAATGCTTGTGGATGAAGGCTATTTTGCTTAAGTTGGAATGATTTTTGATTAGTGTACATATGAGCTCACTTTTCATTCAAGTAGCACATATTCAAAACTCTTTTTAAACAAGCATGAAATCAAAACATTCCAAACTAGGTGACATGGTCTATACTTGTTTGCTTCATATAGTAATGTTAGTATATTAATAATCAGAACATGAGCATATAATGTCTATAAAAATCACATCATGATTAGTAGAGGCCAATCTTTGATCGGGTGAGTGGGGTGCTCAATTCATGACCTTCCCCTCTCATACCTAAGTTCCCGAACCGAGACAACTTTGGTTATGATACGCAAGTGGCCTCTAGCACAAGTCACGAGTTTCCTAAATTTCCCCAAAATATTTAGACAACGTTCATCTAGTGGAAGTCGTGGTATAGTGGGAAGCGTAGATATCTTTCTCCTTGGTAGTCTTTCATATGTGCATCAATATATTTACTTCTTTTGCAAGGAGGGTACTCTCGTATCACTTTTTTCTCACATTGGATATTCAATTATATTAATCATATTCATATATATTAATCATGCAACAGTCACATTCACAGGATGTGAACATTCACACCAACATTAAATAAACTAAAAAGTGTTATAGTTGTAACCAAACACATGCTCGTAAAGATGTATGAGGGTTCCTCTGAAGTTGGGTTGACCAACTCTTGTTGTTCAAGTAGTAGTTCGGTATATGCATCTATCACTTACACAGACATAGGGGTGGTAGTACATTATTTGTTGTTGTTGAACAATGTTTGTGTGTGTTTTGAATAGATTAACAAGAGAATAAATTTGTTGTTGGCATACATTGTTGGGTATTGATTCCTCCTTGATGAGGTAGAGGATGTCATCATAATACACATATCTAGACTTCGAATTCCTTTTCCACACAAGCAACTTGTGCATTTTCAGTACACCAATGTTGATATTAACATTGCACATTAGTAAACCAATCTAAATTAGTAAGTACATATGTTGTAATGCCCTCAAAATAAACCCATAATATAAAACATTAACATGCATTAATAAAATAAAACTAATCATTAAATTATCCATCAGAGTACTTTTATTGAAAGACATCACATGTAACATCACAAAGTAAAGGCCCTAAAGGCTTACATCTTTCCAAGCCAACAATTGGACACAAAGGAATGAGTACTAACTCAATTACAAATTAAGCCTTGGCTTTAATGTTTACAATAATCTCAAATAAAGACAAATAATTAAAGACAGGTCTTCAAAGTCTAAATCCTTCCAGCTAAGTTTTGAGGTAGCATATCACCTGGACCTGAAAATGATGTTCCCGTATAGGGTGAGCCACAGCCCAGTAAAAATATACTAAACCAAATATAAGCATTGAATAAAACAATAGCATTCACAGATGGTCAATACAAATATCCTTATACCAATATGGCTCAGAACCTGGCCAATTGTAACAGTGAACTATATATCACATTAACGTTTCTTCCAATATCAACAAAATAAATGAGACAAAGGCTCATATCAAAACACTTCCATACTTCCCGATTTGATACACATTTTAGTGCTGTATCAATAACATGTACAAAAAAATACACTTCCATAAATCAATAAGCACATAATAGTGATGCTAATGGAGTCCATCCCTATCTCCTCCCAAACAAAATCCGGTTTAGAGGTACATCCCCTATCTTCCCCTAAACCGTAGAGTACATCCCCTATCTCTCCCAAACAAAATGCATATGCAACACACAATCAATACACGTATTTTCTGTATTAATTCAACAGTCAAAATCAATGACTTAACCAATGTGATTAGTTTCAGTTTTCCCTAATCCACATGCAATGTCTACAACAATCACGACTATCCTCCACCGATAGCCCAAAACAGTTATTTCTAAACAGGAAATAAATGTATCAACAAATGTAAATTTAACATTTTCATAGGTGAGTAATTAAATAACCAACTACACCATTAAATCACTAAATTCCCCAATTCCATGAATTAAACTCAATTCCACATTTCTTCCTAACTTAATTATACAAATTAATTTATCTCAACCACTAGGGTTTTTCCCAAAATTACCAAACAACTCCCAACATATCAAAATAGTAGAACTTAGAACAAAACCTATAATATGGAGTAGGAAATCCCTACCTCGAAGTAAATAACCCGAATGGAGAAGATGGAGATGACGACCCAAAATCCAAAGTGCTCCAAACCCGCCAAAACTCTCAGATTAAAACGAAGCTCTCGACTCACTCTATCTTTTTAATAAAGCACTAGGGTAGAAACACCCTAAAAGAGATGATACCTAAGAGAGAAGGTGAGTGGAGGGAGAGAGAAGTCGTACTAGGGTTCTGAATAAAAAGAGGGTGAAAGTGTTTTAAAAACCGCTGCTGGTGCCTATTTAAACCCGACAGGCTCGCTCGAGCGAAGGATTGGTCGCTCGAGCGACCAGACACAAGAATGACTCGCTCGAGCAAAGAAGTCTCGCTCGAGCCAAGAATGCAATGCTTCAGGTCTGCAACCCGAAGCACGCTCGAGCGACAGAATGCTCGCTCGAGCGAAGAACTCGAAACTCGCTCGAGCAAGGAAAGCTCGCTCGAGCCAACAAATACAGCTCTCAGGTCTATACTAGACGCAATTTCTCGCCTCGAGCGAATAAACCCTGGCTCGAGCAAAGACCAAAAACATAAGGCTGCTCGAGCGACAAACTGCTCGCTCGACGCGAAGGACCAAAATTCTGGGCAGCAACCCTTTGCTCCCAAACACTCCCACCTGTAACAACCTGACCAATACATCCTATAACTCAAAATAAGGAATTAAAGGGCGACAACAACAAATATATAACGATAGAATCTAACGGAACGTAAAGTCCGAATACAACCACCAAATGGGAAAGACGGGGGTCGCTATATATGTGAACATTCACACTTGTAAAATTTAAATGTTCACATTAGGTGTTGTACAATTACTTATTCATCGCCTCAATTCTTGTGCAGATTTTGGACCTTTTGCTTGTTGAGTTTGGACATCATACTCCAGACCTTCAACTTGTTAGTCAATGTGAATTTGTTGGATTTTTTTTGGGAGCTTTGTCGGTGGATGCTCATCCACATCTTGTACAATGTGGACTGTATGGGGTTGGTTTAAACCTTGCTCTTCCTCTTTCTTTTGGCCAGGTAGGTCTGGGTACTAAAAGTCAGGCAAGCAGTGCTCTTTCCGTTTTTTCTTCTTGATACGGTTCACCTTAGACGGTAGGTTGAGATTGTCTTTCATTTGTGCAGGGGTTTGCTTTTTGAGACTGTCATGAAGCTTTTGAGCCTCGGCTTGTGTGACAATGTGGACGGACTGATCATCGAATAGGTCTTGAAGAACTATTTTCTCGCTGTAGACACCCATTTTTGACCGTCCTCAAGACTTGGATGTCACCGTTTGAACACTCGGTGATTATCCATGTTTGTGTTCGTTTGGAGTTCCGGAGGTCTCGGCTACGTGCCCTGCCTCAGGATCCTCTGAACTCGACCGTTTTGTGTCTGGTTTGCACCAAACACTTGTGTTTTGCCTTGGAGGGGTCAGGGAATGCCTTGTAAGGCATCCCCACACACCACCGGCAGTGGCTAGAGGCCACCGGCTGGTTTTTGTTGCCACCGAATGTATGTGGCCGGTCGGCACTCTTTGTTGCCGTCGGCAGTCATTTTTGTCAAAATGACATTTTGGCTAGCCGACTACTATTCATCTGCTTTTGCAGATATTTTAGGACAGCTGTGTGGCATTTGGTTCCCCTCCATACACGTGTATGGAGGGATGCTCCTCTTGTAAGCTTGTTGAATAAGCTTTACAAGTTTGTTGCCTATAAGAGAAGGGTCCCTTCTCTTGGCAAAAGGTTAGAGAATTTTGGAGAGAAAAACAGAGAGAAGCTCTGGTTTTAGGGTTAGGGTTCATACATATCTCCTATCTCTCTTTTTCTCTCTTTGTGTTCTAGGTGTTTTAGTCCATACTATTGCACAAAACAACCTAGTGCTTCACCTTCCTTTGGCTACTGAGGTTCTAAGGGGCTGGTTTTGGTGTTTTGGAGCTGGATTTCAAGCCAAGGAGGGCTGTTGGAGCATCATTTGTGAAGGTGATCTACAAGGGTGAGAAACTTCCCTTTTATTCCCCATTTTTGCATTGCTTTTCTACCTATCTTAGAGCTATTTTCGTGTTAGTGTATAATAAAAAAAGTTCTATTTTTTTAGCCCTCTTGATTGTTTATTAAGAGTGTTTTTGTAGTTTGGGTTTGTTTGACCCCTCCTAAGCCTTGTAAGGCTTTTTTGTGCTATTTTTTTTGTGCAAGTTTCGAGACTTTGGTGTTTGGGGCTCTTCACACACTGAAATCTTGAGGGATTTCAGTGGTGGAGATGGTGCCTTGAAGTCTCCAAAAGTGGAGGGCCACCCCCTCTCCTTGTTGTCCTTGAAAAGGACAATTTTGGCCTCTTAAGGGAGCATCTAGTTAGGCTTTTGTTGATCATGCCATGGCTGTATTTTATGCTTATTATGCCATGATATAACCTTGTTGTGTGTTGGTTTGGTACACCATGCATACTTAGCATACCTACATATGTAATGCCTTGTTATTGCTTAATATGCTTAGGTTGTTAGCCTTTGCTCTAGCATGTTTTAGGTTAGCCTTGTGAAGGTTTTGCGCTCATTTTGCCATGTTTTAGGTCTGTCCATAGTGTTTGGGTCGATCTTGGCATGCGTAGTATAGCTCCTTTGTATTTGAGCTTGTATGTTTCAAGTATGTGAATGTGGTAGTATGTGTTGCTTGCATCATTTCGGTGGTTTGGAACCACCCTACATGTTATTTCAGTCCCTTTGACATGCTCATATGTTTGCCTTAGATGCCTTTGAAGCTTTGGAAGCTTGCCTTGCATGCTCCATGTTTTAGCATTTATGCATGCCTTTAAATTCAAACCATCTAGACGCTATCTAGTTGGTCTTTCTGGGCTTAGTTTCATGTGTTAAAACTCTGTTTTTGGTTGCCTAAGTCTTGCCATGTGTGGTTTTGTACTAAGTGTAGTCCATGCCTCTTTGGTGAGCCTTGAATGCTTGGACCATTGTTGCATGTTTAGCTTGCCTGTTTGCTTGGTTTGGCACCATGTTTTAACATGATTTTCAGAGCTTACGTTGCATGCTAATGTCCATGATATCCCCTTTCAAGTGTGCCTTAGAGTTGCTTATTTAATGCTAAGTGTTGGTCCAACATACTTGCATGTGTGTATGTATGTTTGATCCCAATTCCTTGGTTTTCTGGCCACTGTTTTAGCCTATTTAGAGTTGCCTAAATCATGTCTAAGTCCACCTTTTCATCAGTTTGCATTGCCTCATGTTTGCTTGTATGCTTGCATAAGTGTCTTGCCACGCCATGTTGCATCCTTAGCTTGCATGCCTAGGTTGCATTGCAATCTTGCAATGCATGCCTTGGTTCCTTGACTTGGTGATAGGAATTGGGCTTGGTTCGTTTGTTTTGGTTTGCATTTCATTTGACATGAAAGTTGCACACTTGATTCTTTGGGCCATCATGCATGGAAATGCGTGATTGGTGGTCCGAGAATCGAGACACATGCCCTTTGAGTCACAAATATGATAGGGGACATGATTGGTGCATACATTGCTTGAATTGTATTGCCATGCAAGTTCTGCTCCTCTGCTGCTGTGAGTTGCAGGTTCTGCAGGCATTCTTTGCCGACCGGCAGTATACATTGCCGACCGGCAGTAAATCACCAGCCGATGGGATTCATTTTGTGCCGGTGACCACAATTCACTGCCGTGGTAATTCTACTCAGCGGTGGTGATTCCAGTATCCAGAGAGGCATCCTTGAGACTTTGGCAGTCTTCAGAGGGCAGAGCAGGGAAACAGAGGCAGACTATGCATGGCCGTGCACACTTCCGAGCAGGACCGCGAGCATTGCGCTGCATCTGACTCTCCTCTTGAGGCGGTTTACTACTTTTCCTAGTTTAATTAGTTTGTTAACTGATTAGGCCAATTTGTAATATTTAATTAGCTTGCATAGTTAATTATTTTGTATTATTTTTTGGTCCCTCCGGGCGAGGGCAAATTTGTAATAAGTGTGGGTGAGTGGTGTGCATGTCTTCCAACCCCCATTTCTTTCTCCCCTTTTACTTACCTGCTTTGATGGTTAGTATTAGGGCACGTTTAAATTAGCATACCTCATGCAATGCATGCGTGCATCCATTCATTTGTCTTACACGCACCGGGCTGGCGCATCATTCTAACTGCATCTGTATTTCAATTTCCAATTGAATACGTGTTAGTTGTAGCATTTCACATGTCATCGTAGATTGCCGAGCCTGTCCTAATCACATTTTGCTTGTGTTGCATAGTCATTTAAACATGAACTAGGACATGCATGTTTGCTAACTAGTTTATTGTTTTGGCACGGAGTACGTGTAAGTATTTTCCGCTTTAGCATATCGCATGCGTGTGAAATGTTGCCATGACAGTATGCTTACCATGTGGCTAAGTGCTTATATGAGTTAAACTGCCTGAATGCCTGTGGGTGAAGGTTGGATTGTTTGAGTTGGAAAAAACTCGTTGAAATCCGTGTTTTAGCCTACTTGCGAGTAGCAAATTCCAAAACGCTTTTCAAAACAAACGGATATGCAATGCTTGTTTCCAAATTAGGCAATCTAGTCTATACTTGTTTGCTGTGCGCATAACATAGTAATTCTAGCTAATAACCGGAATAAGAACACATAACGTTTTTCAAAATCGGATATCATGGTTAGTAGAGGCCGGTCTTCGGACCGGGCGAAAGGGGGTGCTCATAGCTGACCTTCCGATCGTACCCAAGCTCCCAAGCAAGACAACTTTGGTGATGACGGACACGTGGCCTTCGGCACCGAGTCAGGGTTTCCTAAATTTCCCATTCTAAAATATTTAAGGTGGCAACTCTGTATCTGGCAAAGCAGTCCATGTTTGGCACTTCTTTTCAAATCTGTTTTTCTCAAACGATTTGCCAGAGTTGGACTCTTTGGTTCAGATTAAGAACCGCAACAAACAAAAAAAGGGGAGTCCGAACTGTAACTAGCCGAGGTCCCCCGCGGGCATGTTACAGTTTCTGGCGACTCTGCTGGGATTTTAGAGAGCTTGACTCGAACTCGTGATATCTGTTTTGACTACACTTATGTGTTTCTTTGCATTGCCATGTGCATTGGTGCGCTAGGACACCGTGTTGGCATCTGCTATTCCTGAAGCGTTTTGCTGGAGGCTTGTCTTGTCAAGGCATGAACATAGGCTGACGGTTGCGGCTTGCCAGTATGGGAAACAAACCCGGTTTTTACCGGGGCACCCTTTTTGAGCATTCGACCTAGTGCATATCGAAATCCATAATGACCATTCCAAACTAGGATAGGTTGCTTACCCGATTAAGGTTGTTTGAAACCTGTGTGCGTAGTGAAACCCTAGCTCCTGACAAAATAGGACAGGGAAACCCTACCCCAGCATAGGGGTGTTTTGGCTCTCTTTTACCTGCTATGTGCCTTTTAAGAGTGTATTCTACAGGAATGCGCATGGCAGTTTGCAAGATTGGGTATCAGGCCCGAGGGCACCAGTATCAGTGTTGTTAAAATCAGTTATGTCTGCGGGTATCAGTTCAGTTTTAACGTGATTCCGGGGAACAGTGATCAGTAGAGAGTGCAGTTGATCGGCTACACCCGTGTTTGATCTGTTTGGGCTGAAGTACTGCTTGTTTTTCCGTTTCAGTTCAGAGATTCAGAGAGCTGATCCAGAATAGCCAGTGTCTTTTCCCTTGCTGAGGCAGGACTTAGCATGACGAGAATTCAGAAGAGATCGTGGTCATGACGGCCGCGTTGGATCAAGGATCGCCTTACACAGTGAGACTACTGTTGATATGCGCATCCAACCAGATCGCCTGCTGCGCGCGCCATCGTCTGGACCCCAGCTAACCAGGCTTCGCGAGCCTACTACATTTGAACTAATGGGGATGATAGGTGATCTCCAGAGATCCGTGGCAGATCTTGCCTATGGAATGTCAGCCTCACCGCCCGCTGCACCGTACGCCGGGAGCTTTGTACCCCAGGAGCCCCCGCTGTTGGGCCGAATTGTTATTGAACTTAGTCAACCGGAGATGGCCTCCAGTTATAACAATGACATGTCAACGGTAACCCAAACCCCTGATCAGGCCGAGGCTAGAGGGAAAGACAAGATGAAGGCAGATGCCGATCCTATCGAACAACTGCTGTGGTAAATAAAAAAGAAATTGAATAGAAAAGAAATTGAATACAAATGGAAGTTGAATAAAAATAAAAATGGAAGTTCATTCAAAAAACAGTTATACCTTAACGATCTATTTCGAAATTAAATAAAAAAAGGAATTTGAATAGAAAAGGAAATTGAATTAAAAATAGAAAGTTGAACAAAAATAAAAAATGGAAGTTGCATAAAATTAAAATAGAAGTTCATTCAAGAAAACGACCATACCGTAACGATCTGTTGGAAATTAAAATAAAACGAAAGTTGAATTGAAAAGGAAATTGAATAAAAATTGGTGTTCAACAAAAATAAAAATGGAAGTTGTATAAAATTAGAACTAAAAGTTCATTTGTCACGCCCTCAAAATAAACCTATTATATATATATATATATATATCGTTGACATGCAATATTAAAAGACAACAATTAATTATCTCATCCATCAGAGTATTACTAAATAAAAGCATTACATGTAACATCAAATTAAATGCCCTACGGGCTTACATCTTTCCAAGCCAACACTTGGACACAAGAATATGAGTTCTAACTCGAATATAAATAAAACCCTAGGCCTGAATGTTTACATGTACCACCAAATAAAAACATTTAACTAAAGATAGTCTTCAAAATCCAAATCCTTCCAAGCTAAGTCCTTGGAGGTAGCTTATCACTTGGACCTGAAAATGATGTTCCCATATAGGGTGAGCCGCAGCCCAGTAGAGATGTACTAAACCAAATATAAGCATTGAATAAAGCAGTAGCATTCAACAGATGGTTAACCAAGATAATCAATTATATCATTATACAGTCTCATGACACTAATGTCTATGACACGTTTCACTTTCCATTATTATCAATATGGCTCAGAACCTGGCCAAACTTACAGCATTGAACTATATATATCATATTCACATTACTTCCAATATCAACCAAACAAATGAGACTCAAGCTCATATCAAAACACTTCATACTTTCCCAGTTGATACACATTTTACTGCTGTATCAATAACATGTAAAAAAACACTTCAATATCAATAAGCACACATAATAGTGATGCTAATGGAGTCCATCCCCTATCTCCTCCCAAACAAAATCCGGTTTAGAGGTCCATTCCCTATCTTCCCCTAAACCGTGGAGTACATCCCCTATCTCCTCCCACACAATATGCAAATGCAATGCTCAATCAATACACGTATTTTCTGTATTAATTCAATAGTCAAAATTAATGACTTAACCAATGTGATTAGTTTCAGTTATCCCTAATCCACATGCAATGTCTACAACAATCACGACTATCCTCCACCGATAGCCCAAAACAGTTATTTCTAGACTGGAAATAAATATATCAATAATTTGATAGGCAAGTGATTTAAATTAACCAACTACACCATTTAACCAATAAATTCCTCAATTTCGTGAATTTAACTAAATTCCCCAACTTTCCTTTAATAAATTATACAAATAAATTTATTAAAACAAGTAGGGTTTTTCCCCAAAAATTACCAAAATAACGTATCAAAATACCAAACTTAGAACAAAACTTATAAATTGGAGTAGGAAATCCCTACCTCGAAACAAATAATTCGAATGGAGAAGATGGAGATGACGACCCAAAATCCAAAGTGCTCCAAACTGCTAACCGCTCAGATTAAAACGAAGCTCTAGGCTCACTCTATCTTTTTAATAAAGACTCTAGGTCAGAAAAACACTCTAAGTAGATCAAACCTAAGAGAGAAGGTGTGTAGAGGGAGAGAGAAGTCGTACCTAGGGTTCTGGAATCAAAAAGAGGGTGAAAAAGTGTTTTAAAAACCGCTGCTGCCTATTTAAACCCGACAGGCTCGCTCGAGTGAAGGATTGGTCGCTCGAGCGACCAGACACAAGAATAACTCGCTCGAGCGAAGAACTCGAAACTCGCTCGAGCGAAGGAAAGCTCGCTCGAGCCAACAAATACAGCTCTCAGGTCTATACTAGACGCAATCTCTCGCTCGAGCGAAGAAACCCTGGCTCGAGCGAAGGACCAAAAACAAGAGCTCGCTCGAGCGACCAACTCCTGGCTCGAGCGACGGTCCAAAAATCTGGACAGCAACACTTGGTTTCTAAACCCAACCCACCTGTAACAAACCTGCCCAATACATCCTATAACTCAAAATAAGAAATTAAAGGACGATTACAACAACTAAATAACAACAGGATCTACGGAACATAAGTCCGGATACAACAACCAAAAGGAAAAGACCGGGGTCGCTATAACCTTCCCCCTTAAAAGAATTTCGTCCCCGAAATTAAGCATCAGTTTTCGAAAACAGGTTTTTCTCAAATTTCAACAATATGACATTTCAGTAATGAACAACCTAACCCAATACTGGTCATTTCATCTCTTATCAAGAGGCATCTCAAATACATTTCAACCTGCATTATTAATATGCTATTTTCCTTCCACTGTTAACAATTTCAATATACGTGATCCCCATTTCCATATCATATTCAATTCCATGATATATAAAACACATTCAATCTATAAATGTTACATTCCACATCCATTATGAAGCAAGTTTCAAACTACTATCATCAAACCAAAACATTCTCAATGTTTTCCAACTTAAGACATATATAAAGCTCTTAAGTTCAACAATATTACAAAATCTAGATACAATATTACAAATCAATAAACATGTCCGGATATTTCTCGCGGACTTCTGTAGACACCCCATTTTTGACCGTCCTCAAGACTTGGACGTCACCGTTTGAACACTCGGTGATTATCCATGTTTGTGTTCGTTTGGAGTTCCCGGAGGTCTCGGCTACGCGCCCTGCCTCAGGATCTCCGAACTCGACCGTTTTGTGTCTGGTTTTGCACCAAACACTTGTGTTTTGCCTTGGAGGGGCAGGGAATGCCTTGTGAGGCATCCCCACACACCACCGGCAGTGGCTAGAGGCCACCGGCAATGTATGTGGCCGGTCGGCACTCTTTGTTGCCGGTCGGCAGTCATTTTTGTCAAAATGACATTTTTGGCCAGCCGACTACTGTTCATCTGCTTTTGCAGATATTTTAGGACAGCTGTGTGGCATTTGGTTCCCCTCCATACACGTGTATGGAGGGATGCCCTCCTTGTAAGCTTGTTGTATAAGCTTTACAAGTTGGTTGCCTATAAGAGAAGGGTCTCTTCTCTTGGCATAGGGGGTTAGAGAATTTTGGAGAGAAAAACACAGAGAGAAGCTCTGGTTTTAGGGTTAGGGTTCATACATATCTCCTATCTCTCTTTTTCTCTCTTTGTGTTCTAGGTGTTTTAGTCCATACTATTGCACACAAACACCTAGTGCTTCACCTTCCTTTGGCTACTGAGGTTCTAAGGGGCTGGTTTTGGTGTTTTGGAGCTGGATTCAAGCCAAGGAGGGCTGTTGGAGCATCATTTGTGAAGGTGATCTACAAGGGTGAGAAACTTCCCTTTTATTCCCCATTTTTGCATTGCTTTTCTACCTATCTTAGAGCTGTTTTCGTGCTTAGTGTATAATACAAAAAAGTTCTATTTTTTAGCCCTCTTGATTGTTTATTAAGAGTGTTTTGTGGTTTGGGTTTGTTTGACCCCTCCTAAGCCTTGTAAGGCTCCTTTTTGTGCTATTTTTGTGCAAGTTTCGAGACTTTGGTGTTTGGGCCTCTTCACCACTGAAATCTTGAGGGATTTCAGTGGTGGAGATGGTGCCTTGAAGTCTCCAAAAGGGGAGGGCCACCCCCTCTCCTTGTTGTCCTTGAAAGGGACCCTTTTTGGCCTCTTGAGGGAGCATCATGTTAGAGTGTGTATTGATCATGTCTTGGCTGTTTTCCATGCTTATTATGCCATGATATAACCTTGTTGTGTGTTGGTTTTGGTACACCATGCATACTTAGCATACCTACCATGTAATGCCTTGTTATTGCCTTAATATGCCTTAGGTTGTTAGCCTTTGCTCTAGCATGTTTTAGGTTTAGCCTTGTGAAGGTTTTGTGCTCATTTTGCCATGTTTTAGGTCTGTCCATAGTTGTTTGGGTCGATCTTGGCATGCGTAGTATAGCTCCTTTGTATTTGAGCTTGTATGCTTCAAGTATGTGAATGTGTAGTATGTGTTGCTTGCATCATTTCGGTGGTTTGGAACCACCCTACATGTTATTTCAGTCCCTTTGACATGCTCATATGTTTGCCTTGGATGCCTCTTTGAAGCTTTGGAAGCTTGCCTTGCATGCTCCATGTTTTAGCATTTATGCATGCCTTTAAATTCAAACCATCTAGATGCTATCTAGTTGGTCTTTTGGGCTTAGTTTCATGTGTTAAAACTCTGTTTTTGGTTGCCTAAGTCTTGCCATGTGTGGTTGTACTAAGTGTAGTCCATTGCCTCTTTGGTGAGCCTTGAATGCTTGGACCATTGTTGCATGTTTAGCTTGCCTTGTTGCTTGGTTTGGCACCATGTTTTAACATGATTTTCAGAGCTTATGTTGCATGCTAATTGTCCATGATATCCCCTTTCAAGTGTGCCTTAGAGTTGCTTATTTAATGCCTAAGTGTTGGTCCAACTTACTTGCATGTGTGTATGTATGTTTGATCCCAATTCCTTGGTTTTTGGCCACTGTTTTAAGCCTATTTAGAGTTGCCTAAATCATGTCTAAGTCCACCTTTTCATCAGTTTGCATTGCCTCATGTTTGCTTGTATGCTTGCATAAGTGTCTTGCCATGCCATGTTGCATCCTTAGCTTGCATGCCTAGGTTGCATTGCATCTTGCATGCATGCCTTGTTCCTTGACTTGGTGATAGGAATTGGGCCTTGGTTCGTTTGTTTGGTTTGCATTTCATTTGACATGAAAGTTGCACACTTGATTCTTTGGGCCATCATGCATGGAAATGCGTGATTGGTGGTCCGAGAATCGAGACACATGCCCCTTTGAGTCACAAACATGATAGGGGACATGATTGGTGCATACATTGCTTGAATTGTATTGCCATGCAAGTTCTGTCCTCTGCTGCTGTGAGTTGCAGGTTCTGCAGGCATTCTTTGCCGACCGGCAGTATACATTGCCGACCGGCAGTAAATCACCAGCCGATGGATTCATTTTGTGCCGGTGACCACAATTCACTGCCGGTGGTAATTCTACTCAGCCGGTGGTGATTCCCAGTATCCAGAGAGGCATCCTTGAGACTTTGGCAGTCTTCAGAGAGGCAGAGCAGGGAAAACAGAGGCAGACTATGCATGGCCGTGCACTTCCGAGCAGGACCCGAGCATGCGCTGCATCTGGCTCTCCTCCCGAGGCGGTTTACTGCTTTTCCTAGTTTAATTAGTTTGTTAACTGATTAGGCAATTTGTAATATTTAATTAGCTTGCGTAGTTAATTAATTTGTATTATTTATTTGGTCCCTCCGGGCGAGGGCAAATTTGTAATAAGGGTGGGTGTGTGTGTGTATGCATTCCAACCCCCACTTCTTTCTTCCCTTTTATTTACCTGCTTACGATGGTAGATTAGGGCATATTTAAATTAGCATATAGTATGATAGCATGCGTGCATCCATACATTTGTCTTACATGCACCGGGCTCGGTACATCACGCTAACTGCATTGTATTTCAATTTCCAAATTGAATACTTGTTACTTGTAGCATTTCACATGCCATGTTTAGGATAGCCGAGCCTGTCTAATCACATTTTGCTTGTGTTGCATTAGCCACTTAACATGAACTAGGACATGCATGTTTGCTAACTAGTTTATTGTTTTGGCACGGAGTACGATGTAAGTATTTTCGCTTTAGCATATCGCATGCGTGTGAATGTTGCCATGACAGTATGCTTACCATGTGGCTAAGTGCTTATATGAGATAAACTGTTTGAATGCCTGTGGGTGAAGGTTGGATTGTTTGAGTTGGAAAAACTCGTTGAAATCCGTGTTTTAGCCTACTTGCGAGTAGCAAATTCCAAAGCGCTTTTCAAAACAAACGGATATGCAATGCTTGTTTCCAAATTAGGCAATCTAGTCTATACTTGTTTGCTGTGCGCATAACATAGTAATTCTAGGCTAATAACCGGAATAAGAACACATAACGTTTTCAAAATCGGATATCATGGTTAGTAGAGGCCGGTCTTCGGACCGGGCGAAAGGGGGTGCTCATAGCTGACCTTCCCCGATCGTACCCAAGCTCCCGAGCCAAGACAACTTTGGTGATGACGGACACGTGGCCTTCGGCACCGAGTCAGGGTTTCCTAAATTTCCCATTTTAAAAAAAAAATATTTAGGTGGCGACTCTGTATCTGGCAAAGCAGTCCATGTTTGGCACTTCTTTTCAAAATCTGTTTTTTCTCAAAACGATTTGCCAGAGTTGGACTCTTTGGTTCAGATTAAGAACCGCAACAAAAAAAAAAAAAAGGGGAGTCCGAAGTGTAGCCGAGGTCCCTCGCGGGCTTGTTACAGTTTCTGGCGACTCTGCTGGGGATTTTAGAGAGCTTGACTCGAACTCGTGATATCCTGTTTTGACTACACTTATGTGTTTCTTTGCATTGCATGTGCATTGGTGCGCCTAGGACACCGTGTTGGCCATCTGCTATTCCTGAGCGGTTTGCTGGAGGCTTGTCTTGTCAAGGCATGACCATAAGGCTGACCGGTTGCGGGCTCTGCCAGTATGGGAACACAAACCCCGGTTTTACCGGGGCACCCTTTTTGACCATTCGACCTAGTGCATATCGGAATCCATAGTGACCATTCCAAACTAGGACAGGTTGCTTACCCGATATAGGTTGTTTGAAGCCGCTGTGTGCGTAGTGAAACCCTAGCTCCTGACAAAATAGGACAGGGAAACCCTACCCCAGCATAGGGGTGTTTTGGCTCTCTTTTACCTGCTATGTGCCTTTTAGAGTGTATCTCTACAGGGAATGCGCATGTCAGTTTGCAAGATTGGGTATCCGGCCTGAGGGCACCAGTATCAATGTTGTCAAAAATCAGTTATGTCTGCGGGTATCAGTTCAGTTTCAAACAGTGATTCTGGGGAACAGTGATCAGTAGTAGAGTGCAGTTGTTCGGCTACACCTGTGTTTGATCTGTTTGGGGCTGAAATACTGCTTATTTTCGTTTCAGTTCAGAGATTCAGAGAATTGATCAGCTAGTGCCTTCTCCTCGCTGAGGCAGGACTTAGCATGACACAGAATTCAGAAGAGATCGTGGTCATGACGGCCGCGTTGGATCAAGGAATCACCCTACACAGCGAGACTACTGTTGATATGCCACATCCACCCAGATCGCCGGTTGCACACCCAGTCTGGGCCCCTCAGCTATATCAGGCTCGTGAGCCTACTACATTTGAACTAATGGGGATGATAGGTGATCTCCAGAGGTCTGTGGCGGATCTCGCTTATGGGATGTCAGCTTCACCGTCAGCTGCACCGTACGCCGGGAGCTTTGTACCCCAGGAGCCCCCGCTGTTGGGCCGAATTGTTATTGAACTTAGTCAACCGGAGATGGCCTCCAGTTATAACAATGACGTGTCAACATCAACCCAAACCCTCAATCAGGCCGAGGCCAGAGGTAAAGATAAAATGAAGACAGATGCCGACCCTATCGAACAGCTGCTGTGGGCAGTCGAGGCTATGA